>JALIZF010001671.1:0-485000 GCA_029948255.1 Telmatactis stephensoni | reverse complement strand
AATAAAATTGTGCTACTATCAGCGAACTGAATAATACTTGGAAGCAGACGAGAAAGATTTCACGGCAGCCATCTTCATGACCTTTCCTCTCCAGGGATGTGAAATCTTTTGTCATTCAATGTCCCATTGTATTTACCCATAAACATGGCTGCCATGAAATCCCTCTATTGGTGGCTGGTAAGTGACGTAAGAGCAGCCATCTTGGATAAAGTCGTCATCAAACGATTTCTCATTTGTCTACCATGTGGTAGCAAGGCTGGGAACAAGAGACGCTATTAAATGAAAAATCGTTTGCACTTTTTTAGCTTTTCATTCTCAAGAGAATGATTGAAACCCTGCAATTGGTAAGATAGAAATGACAAAACTTTGATGCAATACTTGCGTTTAACATATGTGAATTCGTATCCCAATTTATAGTATTAGATAAATTGTTCGTCAACTAGTTATACACCTATTTGAAAAAAAAGCAAAACAAAACAAACAAACAAAACAAAACAAACCGTCGTACGAGAGCCGACAGCCCACAGGACTAGACTGAAAAGGAGTATGAGTAATTGCAAACTGCCTTTGCGGTTTGGGGCTTGATTTAAAAATCACCAAAAACCGCAAAAAGAGTGAAGTTTTGCAACTATCCATACTCCTTTTCGGTCTAGTCCCCTGGCCTTCAATAGGCCTTTTGCAGCGCGCATGTTGGAATGCAGCTCAATTTGGAGGGCAAAACAAAAGAATTTCAATGTCCTATTGGCTGGAAACCATTGTTTATGCCCTCCAAAATGCGCTCATTTGCACGTGCTGCAAAGGGCCTACTGGTGAGATAGAAATAAAAAAATATTGAGCTAGTACTTGCGTATAACATGATATGTGCATTCATATCCCAATACAATGTTCGTCAACTTGTTATATATCTATTACAAAAACAAAACATAACAAAACAAAAAAAAAGTCGTACGTGAGTCTACAGCCCACGGGACTAGAACGAAAAGAAGTATGGGTAGTTGCAAAACTTCACTGTCTTTTGAAGATTTGGTCTTGATTTTAGCATCACCAAACGAAGTTCTAGCTTTGGTGTATAAGGTCAGAGCAAGCTAGATTTGAATTGTCGCGTAAATATTTGTGTTGTTTTATGACTTTAGTAATTTCTACCCATCCTTCCTTTCAGGTGTCGAGTCGAGTGCGCTCGGGGCCTTTTGCCCGACAACGATTAATGAAACAGGTGTAATCGGCCCCCAAGGGCCTGATACTATGCTAATGTATATATTCTTCTCGTGGTAGAACTAAATGATTATAGCTTTTGTAAGAAACGTTTTTGTTTCTCGTGTTTAGATATAATTTTGCATTGTGCATATATTACTGAGTGCATATGTTCTTTGTGCATGTTGAGTTGTTAGATCTACTGAAAATATGTTTTTTGTTGTTGTTGTTGTTGTTGTTGTTGTCGTTGTTGTTGTCGTCGTTGTTGTTGTTTTTGTTGGTCAACATTTTGCAAAATGTTTATAGAAGCCGAATGAAACACTTTACTTGCTCAAATATAATAAATAAGCTTGGCAGAGGTCCTCTCTAGCTCTACGGCATTTCATTCGACTTTTTATCTTCTGTTTTAGGTTAGCTTTGTTACTAACGTAACGACTCGTGCTGATTTGTGATTGGATGTCGAGGCGCCTTCTCAGCCAAATTTTACCGGACTCACTTTTCTCAATTTCTATGATTTGCGCGCGCCTCTCTTATAACTCGCTATCGTTTGTTCCTAATATAATTATAGCTATTGATAGAATGGACACAGTTCTGTACTAACAGTGCTTTGAATACCCATTGTATGGCTACTTCTATATCCTAAGTCCATGGAGTACAAATATGACTGGATAAAATACGAAGTGGTAAAATATCCTTCTAATCTTATAGAACTCATTTATTTGGATATTTTATGGCATGCACATGAAGCCAAGCCAATGACGTGTTATGTAAATTGTGTCAAATTTTAGCCGTTTTTATGTCTCTAGAAAACTGAAAGCGTACCAAGAATGTGGTATCTCACAATTCGAAAGTCAAAAGGGTTAACACATCACATTTTCAGCGAAGACGTCTTCCAAGGATATATTGCAAATAACAGGCAACCAGCTTTCAGCGATTTATAGTTTAGATTTTAACTGTTTGATGGTGTCACGTGAAAGCCAAGAATATGGTTCGTCCGTGGTTGATTGTCTTGGCATAGTATGTTGATTTGTTAGTGTTTTGAAAATTAACGCCACTTTGCTGAGCACATTTTTTTATAAAATTTCTCGTGCTCATATAAATTACAAATCAAATATCTTCTTGAAAGATTAGTGAAAGCCGCTTGGCACTATGATAAATATATGAGAAAGTAAGGAAAGTTGAAGTGCCTGGTTGCACGGCCTATGAGAGTCAAGGAACAACATCCCTGACTCAAGTTGGACCTGAACCCACGACCCCTCAGATACACATCCTGTGCTCTACCAACTGAGTTATCGAATCACCACGAGTGATCGTGGGTGTTGGTGCAACCAGGCATTTCAACTTTCCTTATTTTCGCAAATATTTTCTTGGTTATATTGGGAGCACGGACGAACGAACGTAGAACTCGAAAAATTCTCCTGATTGGCGACATCGTGGCAAAATGTTTCACGCATGCGTGCCTGCCCAGTCCTCCTCAATATTGGTCTCAATGAAAACATTCGGCATTTGGACAAACAAAACAATGCTGGCAAGCTTAAGCCACAGAAGCAAAACTTAGTCCCAAAAAATAAGGTTAAGGACTTTGAAATAGATTGTATTGCCTGCCTTTTTGTTTCAGAACTTTTCTGTTTTCTCCTGTGATCAAAATTAAGCTCAAAGATACGATATGGGAAATCCAAAGAAAACAATTCTAAAGATTGTGCTTGGGATTCATGTGATCAAGACGCGGGCGCGTGTAAGCCGCAAAAACTCGCTCACACGCGGTGTGAGAAATTTTTCGGCGCGTGTGTAGTTTATTTTCTCCGTTTTTCCGTTGTTGATATTATATTCTGGCTACTAATTATATATTTATTAACATATCCACGTGAAGTAAAACTGGTTCATTTTTGTGCAAAGGCGCCTAATGCCTCGTTCATATTATTTCTATAATTTACAAAGAGTAATAAGCCACTTAAGGTAATGCGATCAATTGTGTACCCATATTTGGGTTTTTACAAACGCGAGAAAACAGAGCATCATGAAACAGATTTTTCACATTTTTTAAGAACTTATCAAAATATTTTTCTTATGGATAAATTTTTCTATTTGGATAGACTATGGCGCTAGTCTCTGTTATTGGTACCTCGAGTGAGCGAGCGCATTACCTTAGTGATGGCTTATGGACCCAAATACGTGAAAGTAACAAATCCATTGTCGTTCCCATTTCCTCCTGTTACTCCACTGCAACTAGACCCACCACAGTACGAGCTCCCACCCCCACCGCCTTGCTGCTCATGCGTACCACTTCCTCCCCCAGAATAACCACCTCCACCCCCTGATGCACCGTTGTCTTCAGACCCACCCCCTCCCCCTCCAAAGCCACCTACAGCACCAGGAGCAGGACCACCATTCAAACCACTGTTTGCATTTCCAGCAAGTCCACCAACCCAGCCTTGAGCACGTGATCCACCGCGATCTCCATGCGATGCTCCTGCTCGTACACAACCCTGACCATACCATCCCGCACCGACCCCACCATGGTAACTAGCACCTTTAGAATTACATTGACCTGGGCTACCACCAGTACCACCCCCACGGGATTTTGATGAATCTGTTCCTATGCTGGATGTACCAGATGTCCCTGCCTGTCCATCAACACCGTTATATCCAGCTGATGCCCCTCCTCCACCCCCTGCGACTACTAGCAAAGTATAACTTGTTGTGTAGACAAAACTACCCCCACCCCCACCGGTACCAGCATTGTCCTCAACCGACAAACCAAGTTCAGCTGCAGTTTTGGTAGTGGACTGTCCATCTTTGACTTCTACTGAATTTCCTCCTCTCTGACCTACAACGATTTTAAGTGTTGTCCCGGATGACAGACGGAATCTCCCTTGCATTGTGGCACCTCGTCCACCATAGTACGTCCCTGGGCGGTAGCCATAGTTATAAGTATGTGTTCCACCTCGTGCTCCTGCTGCTTTGATAAGATACAACCCCTGGGTCGTAATAACATACGACTGGACTGTACCAGTTCGACCTGATCCACTCGCAGAAAATGTATCTAAGAGGATAAAATGAACATGGTTGTGTTCAATAACGTCGGCATACGAAGTTAAGGTCGAAGACGGCCAAAACTTTCTTTACAACTGAGGTATAGCCACGTAAGTGAGAGTTAAATACCGAGAACGGAGGTAAATCTCGTTGCAGCATGTTGTGCCCTGATTACCAATAATGCACCGTTTTACCGAAAGTGTAACTCGAAAAAGTATTTGTCGACTTTTAGAATCGATAAACGGAATTAGCGCGTACCTCGTAAACAAAGTTTCACTTACGTCGTGTTCGAGTTACATAAGTCGATTTTCATTTCGACGATGTTTGTCATCGAGTTATGCAAAAATGTAAAAGTGGGCATTTCCTCAGCAAAATGGGTGTGGCCGCACTCGTAACTCGAAAATCGTAACTCGAATTTTTCCCTCCCTTGTAACGAACTATACTTAGGCAAAACATGTTTTGTTACAGTTTAATTGCTCACAGGCAAAGTACAGACAGCAAGACGCAGGCATGGCTCTATTTTCGCTCCTAGTAATTTTGTCGTCGCATTTTACCTGTGCATGTGCGTCCATCACCATGGTAACCTGGTTTACATTGACATGTATACGAGCCCACGGTGTTTGTACAGCGTGCATTAGCATGACACTTATGGGCACCAGACGTACATTCGTTGATATCTATTGATGATAAAACGACTATTGTTTTTAACGTGTTGCATTTGTAAATGTGGATTTCATATTAAAGGCACAAGTAGCTTATAAGCCATTAGCATGCATGAAAATGTTTGTTTGAAAATGTAGCACAGGAATTCAAAGACGCGGCTGCAATTTTCCTCACTCAGTGAGGAGTGCATTGCTCACTACCGGCTAGATAGCCGCTCAAATTGTTTAACAAAAGGCCCGAATTATATTGTAATCATTCAAACCATTAATAATTAATGGTGTTTGGAACCTCTGATCCAACACTCGCTCTTGCTTAAGAAATGTTACTTTAACAATTTATTATTACAAGTACCTGCGCATTTGTGTCCATCTCCATGGTAACCAGAGTTACAACGACATGTATACGAGCCTACGATGTCTGTACAGCGTGCATTAGCATGACACTTATGGGCACCAGACGTACATTCGTTGATATCTATCGATGATAAAACGACTATTGTCAACATGTTGCTGTAGTAGTTTTTATTACCAAAGTAATCTCTCAAACTCGCAGAATAGTAATTAAAGACAAGTGGCTGTGCTCCGATTATGCAACACAAATCTGTATAGTTGTAAAATAAGAGGATTTATTGATAACATCAGTTCCCTGTCTTTACGTAAACGATTTTATTTAGAGAAATATCGTTTACGTTTTCTACCATAACGTTATAATTAATACCTGTGCACTTGCGTCCATCACCATGGTAACCAGGGTTACACTGACATGTATACGAGCCCACGATGTTTGTACAGCGTGCATTAGCATGACACTTATGGGCACTAGTCGTACATTCATTGATATCTATCGACGATAAAACGACTATTGTTAATGTGCTAGCTAACTGTAGTCAAATGCAAATTTTATTACAGTGGAACCCAGTAAATACGGACACCATCGGAACATGACGCAGTGTCGGTATTAAAGGTGTCCGTAAACCGGGTTGGTCAATTTACCACTATAAATATTGTGTAATGATGAGGCTAGTGATAAAATCCGAAAAGTGAATAAATACTGCGAATAGTGAATGTTAAAGCCTAAATTCTATATACAACTGTACAATAATACAATACCTCCCTGGCGGCCACTGATATAGCTATTTCAAAAAAGGAGAACGGCGAATGGCGATTGGTTATTGCACGACGGAAAGGAACTGTGGTCACGCTATTAGACCGCTTTCCGGCGCGGAGATATGAATCGCCTATCGACCACTTTGTCCAATAAGGTCTTTAGCGCATGGTTACAACATTGCTTGGGTATTTAACTTAATGAAATTTAAATTAAGCAATTCTTGTTACCAAAATTTCCAGTTTTTCGAGCCAGTAAAAAGATGTATTCTCTAAGAGCTAAACGAGTACATATAGCTTTAAAATACACTGCTATTGAGTCATTCGTACCTGCGCACGTACGTCCATCACCATGGTAACCAGACTTACACTGACATGTATACGAGCCCACGATGTTGGTACAGCGTGCATTAGCGTGACACTTATGGGCACCAGACGTACACTCGTTGGTATCTATTGATGATTAAATGACTTTTAATAGTCATATCTTAATTGGTGTAAAGCGAGAAAAAGTAACAAATCTCTTGAGTCCGTGCTCGAGGTGTAATATAATTGGTTCTTGCAACTGTCCGATTACAAATCTCCAATTACTACAAAAATGGGACAGTCTATCGACCAATCAGATTTGAGGAATTTGTGATAGTTATGATTATTGTCACATGTGTTAACATGTTGCATTTAATTGTTCATATGAATTATGCTTTAAAAAAAACTAGCTTCGTCGAGCTGATGATTTCATATATAAGGCACTAGTAACCAAAAAGTCCATGCATAAACATCAAGTTTGCACCGCGTATGTTAAAAGCACAAGCTAACTTATAAGTCCAAAAGCATAAATTTTGCCTTAGGAAGCTTCACAGCACAGGAATATATTCCAAGACGTGTTAGATTTTTCACGCTCAGCCGTGAGTGCTTCTGCTCACTACTTTAGAAAACCGGGACATGAATTTTCAGCACAAGTTTATTTAACAAAGGGCTAGTCGTCATTCCTACAACTTTAATTTACAAGTACCTGTACATGTGCGTCCATCACCATGGTAGCCAGGTTTACATTTACATGTATACGAGCCCACGATGTTTGTGCAGCGTGCATTAGCATGACACTTATGGGCACCAGACGTACATTCGTTGATATCTATCGATAATAAAATGACTATTGTTAATGTAATATGGTGTACAAAGTTCCTTACCTAAACAAGGGCACTAGGACAAAGTCGGTGTGCTTAATAATAATGATAATCATCATCATCATCGTCATCATCATCTATATTTAATGATGATAACCAACTTAACGTAGCTAATCTTACATTGGGTTTGTTAGTTTATATGTTCATAAAGCGCGCTACAAATTGTACTCATCTGCAGTGAGTCTTTTGAAGCTCTGCTTTTGACCTTACTGGCCTCTGTTATGGCTTTTAGGGACTGGTCATAAAGTACAGAGGGGGGTGGGCGGGCAAAATCAGGGGGTGGGCCATAAAGTTTTCCGCTTCAGAAAAGGGTGGGCTGCTATGCGTGCAAATTGAGTATCATCAAGGGGTGGGCCATGACAAACAAATCAGAGACTTCAAACTTTTAATGACAAACTAAACTGAATCATGATTCTTTTCTTTTTGTATTAAATATTTTTATAAAACAACCTCAACATCAGTGTCAACATTGTCACTACTATAAGAGTCATCTATGCCATCAGATTCACCAGATGATACTAGGAGTGGCGAATGGTAAAATCCGAGACTCGCTGAGACGCCGAGACTCCTGTTTGAAAATCCGAGACCGAGGCTAACGCTTTTCGAAAATCCGAGACCGAGACTGAGTGCTGAGAAAACCGAGCCCGAACCTAGAAATACTGAAGCATCCGAATCTGAAAAGTATTATTAACTAGAAATTCAGTACTCAAATCACCCGGAAAGCAGTCATTGGGAACTACTTTACTGCAAGATTTTTGCTGAGCGGCTCGCGCTTCGCGCTCGTGTAGGTACAAAGAAATATAATATTTTAAAACAACTGCCAGATGAGCTGCCTTTGCAAATAAACTCCTTTACTACAAAAATTTTAGTGGCTTACGCTTCGGCAAGAGCTATATTTTTTTGGCAGTTTTGACTGGTTAAATACTATTATTAAATTCTGGGGTGGGTCATTACCATTTCATGACCTTGGGATTGGGTTGGGCCATTTCATTTTCAGCTAAATTTTTTGATGGGTCATTGCAAAACATTACTACCCAATTTCAGTTTTACCCGCCCACCACCCCCCCCCCCCTGTACTTTATGACCAGTCCCTTATAAAGCGTTATCAGCCGAACGTTAATCAAACGAACGTTCCAACGGTTTGAATTTCTGTATTCGCTCCGAATTGGGTTCCAGTCCGTGCTCCGCCAAAAGTTATCGATTAGTTAATCAAGTATTCGACTTCATGTCGCTGTAAGTGAGAGGGGTGAGCAACACAGCCCTTTCTATTGTCCTCTCGTCTGCTCCTATAATTGGATTATCTTGACAGGTACGGGGGGCCAGAGCGTGATGACAGATTTAGCTTTAACGTTCCCTACCAAGGCTACCAACGTTAAAGCTAAATCTGTCATCACTGTCTCCCTTAGCCTGTCAAGATAATCCAATTATAGGAGCAGACATAGGAGGACAATAGAAAGAGCTCTATTGCTCACCCCTCTCTTTTAGAGTGATATTAAGTCGAATTTGATTAACTTATTAATCATAGCTAACTAATTTATGGCGGAGGACGGACTGGAACCCAAATTCAGATATTCAAACCGTTGGAACGTTCGTTTACTCGTGTTCGGTGGATGGCGCTTTATGAAAAACTATAACAGAGGCCAGAAAGGTCAAAACTGAGGGAATAATACTTGAATGATAACTCATAAGGAGTGCAGATACATGTACACTGTGTAATTGACAGTGAGAACTACGAAAGGACTAACATCAGATACGTAAGTACAATTTGTAGCGCGGTTTATTGACACTCATAAGGCCAATTTACACGATACAATTTTTGCTTTACTTGTCGCATGCAACAACCCTACAACTTACTTACAACTGTTGTAAGGTTTTAAAACATGTTCTAAAATCCAACAGCCTTTTGTTCTTGTCGCAGTTGTAAGCAAGTTCTGGGTTGCTGCATGCGATAAGTTGTAAGCAAAATTTGTATAGTGTAAATTGGCCTTTAAACACAACAAACACACCGACTTTGTCCTAGTGCCCTTGACCTATAGTCTTTCAATCTTGAAGAACAGTAAGAAAGCCAAACGGGAATTTTATATAGCTATAGAATAAATTATTATTTCATTCGTACCTGCGCATGTGCGTCCATCACCATGGTAACCAGGTTTACATTTGCATGTATACGAGCCCACGGTGTTTGTACAGCGTGCATTTCTATGACACTTGTTGGTACCAGATTTACATTCATTGATATCTATATTGATAATAAAAGACGTGACGTCACAGTCAAATGTAGATTTGGCTACCCAATTGCAAGTAGTTTTTGTTTCACTTGAAAAGATGGGGGAAGTTGATGTTACTCGTTCGTTGGCTCGCCAGCCAATCCAATTAATGCGCGTTATTTACATAGAACGTTGGTATGTTTTGTGTGGCATACATCTATTTCAACAAGGTTGTCGGTCAAAAAGCCTAAAGCATGGCAAATCTTCAATCAATAACTTTTCGGCTTTCGCCTTGATTGATATATCAACAAATGAAGTTCTTTAGGCAGAGGCAGGCTAGATGTGAGTTTTTGCGTCAATTCAAGCACTGATTCCAGCGAATCAAAGTGCAAGTCATTGATGTCCCATAAACAGCAGTTAGTTTGAACAACCACAAGACATATGGATTCTGTTTAAAAATTTAATTTAATTCTATATGATGCAACCAAATTATTAAAAACTCACCTTTTTCACAGTGATTTCCTTTGAATCCCTTTCTACATTTACATCGATAATCTTGTCTGTTGTCTTGGAAGATGCATTTACCGTCGTTACGACAAGGTTTCTCTTGACAAGGGTTCTGAAGGAGGAGCAACACAGCTCGTTTTGAAATCAGTAAAACATTTACTTCATGATCAGTTCAGTTAAAGCAAGTTTCTTCTGTTTAGCAAATTCGAATTCCGTGTGCTTAACCGAATGATTGTAAGTCAGTGAAAAGTTGAAAAACTGAGAAAAGTCTCTCTTGCAAAGGTTTATCTGCCCCCTGCTTTGGACATCTAAAATCCTTAAAAAGCAACTGGCAACGCGAATTAACGTCGAATCACTTTTTGTTTCTAGTAAGGCAGTGCATGCTGTTTCTTTTTCTTACAACCTACGTTGACTCATTTAGTGTTTTAGGTTACAGGGGAACCTTTACATAACAGCCACTTTTGGGACCTCGGAAAGGGGTCGTTATACAGAGGTAGTAAAAGTCAGCTAAAACCTAATCTCTGAGTGTGTGGCTAATTCATACCACATATTAGATATTTTCTTGTGTATTACGGGCTGATATTTTACGAGTCGCGTATGTATTTTGCCGAGCCTTTAGACGAGGCAATATGCAAGCGATGAGTAAATGTCAGCCCGTAATACACAAGAAAATATCTTATAAAGGATTTATTATACAATTACTTTTTCGCTTTGTTTTTAACATGTACATTGTATACATTGGCCCTCAAACGATACCTTATTTGGTAAATTTATGTCACAATTGATTGTATAATAAGATATGTTATCCCCAAGCCACCACAGAACTTATCCCAACCGGCCGTAAAAGCAATCCCAAGTCACTACAAAAGTGATCACCCCCGCGAAAGTGATCCCGGCCCAAGTCGTCGCAAAACTGATCTCCTCCGCAAAAGTGATCCCAAAGTCACTACAAAGACTGATTTAAGGTGTTTACCAGTAGTATTTTGGTGATCGATTTTGACAAAACTTCCAATTTTATTTTTGAAAATTGGTCAACTTACATTAGTCTGATCAAAATGATTTTCACACAAGATACTAAGGAGGGATTGAAGATTTGATTGATGCCAATTTTTTCCATGACATGTTGCTATGGCAACGAAAAACAAAGATCATTGAATTCAGTTTTCCTAAAATATCTCCCGTTTTTTATGAGCTCTAGAAAAATGGCTATATAGGTGTTAAACTTCACTTTCTTGCACAGTTAACAAACTCAAAATCAGAACGTTTTATCAGAGGGATTTTGAATAAATCCCGAAAAACTTAACAAAAGTATTAAACTTGGTGACTTGAAATTAAAGAACGAGAAAAAAATTCCAACTTTCGCAAAATAACTTTTAATTGATGTCAAAAGTTGCCAAAAGTCTTTGTTTATTGGTCCTGTGAGCGGCCGCTTTGATGTAAGTTGCAAGCGCTAAAAAAGTGGAAACTGGTCGACCATTTACACGAAAACACAGTTGACGAGAAAAATTCTATCTCTTCAAAGGAACGTGATTTTTATGTTATCGAGGAATTAAAATCGATTCTAATTCCACACATTTCGTGTAATTTTGAGCGTCATTGACTCACGTCTTTGAAGTGCCGCATTTCAAATGCACATTTCAGCTCGTTATTTTTCGTGGCTATGCGGAAGTGGCTTTCAAAGGATGGCCGTGTAATAGAAGGCCATTATATAAAGGTTCTGTCAATTTGCCTGAGTTTAGTATTATTGGTCACCCACCTTGACACTGTAGTGGTTGTAGTTCTTGTCTGGTGTCATACTGTTGTTAAACTGATCTTTAGATAGAAGCTCACACACATAGAGGCCGTTACTTTGGGGTGTGGTTTGAAGGTTAACTGAACGACACCAATGAACAGCAGTGCACTCGAATACACATTCCATTCTACCTTCAACTAGGGTGGACTTTTGCTTGGCTCCTTGTGGAAGAGTTAGTTTTTGTGCAGGATAAAAGTCAAAAATGAGTCCTATATCACGGTTAACATAGGAAGTACACGTGCTGTGATGTAGTCCTAACAACAGAACAAGTACCATTATTGTAACACAACAACTCATCTTGGACAAGAGGTCTACTTTAGAATGAAAACCTCTGAAGGGCTTTTCAAGTTAGAAACTGCTCAACAACGTATTATATATCGATTGATTAATAATTGATGATCTCAAATACCCCTATAAATTTACAAATATCAAATGATAAGGAAGTATCACTTCAGTAAACATTAACAATGTCAAACTGCTGTGTCAATCGGAAAAATTATCACTTCAATACACCACCTTCTATTTTTGTTAATTGATATCAATATCTTAATTAAAACTCTCCCACAAAATGCAAAGATAGACTAATAAGAATATCAATGGAGACTTTCTCCTACATTTTTGTTGTAAATATATAAAATGGTATTCGACGGCTTATTGTTTGGAGGTTCTCATGTATTAACGAATAGTAAATAGACATACATTTTTACTATGTCCTCTGGATTACAATCAGTACATATTTCTCTTATGTTTTTACTTCTTTTTGTTGTGAATCACGCAAGGAGTGTTACGTTCGTCGACATTTCCCATATTCTATTACCACACAACAAGACACGTTGGGATGAGTATTACAAGAAAAAATAAACTGACTGCAGCGTTAGGCAATCACATCTGAAGTTAGGTATAGAGACATTACGCATCACGTACACGAAAAACAGCGGACGACAGAGAGGATCACGTGACCTTCAACCGTGCGAAAAAGTCATTTTAAGTTTGCCGTAGACATGAAGAGTCAACCTCTCTCTCTTGAGTGCCAAACGCGTAACGCTAGGCGCAAAACAGTAGATCAGATGAATTTCTTTGTCGTCTGACGTTTCCCGTGTACGTGATGCATAAGATGACTAACCAGGGTTTTGTAAATACTCACCTACATAAATTAGACTCGCTGTAACTAACGTCACATCGCTCTGTTTGAATAGCACTTTCCATGAGCGACTCTTTTTTAATGAATTTCTGTTTTTAAATTAAGTATTTGAAGGGGCGACGTTAATGCGGCTACGCTTTGTGACGTTGCCAATTCTGAAATTGGAAGTGAAAAAATAGAGGTGGTCCTTCTCGGCTTTCGTATTACGCGTTTTGAGTTCGGTATTAAAGCGCGATTTGCTGCTTCGCCGACAAGCTATTAAACATTTGAACTCATGGAAATATCGTCGTTTCGTAAGTTTCAAATGAAGAAGCATAAATTTTACCTCAGTGATTGATCACGTGAAACTGCTATAACGTAATGACTGCACTTATAGTGCAGTTTAAGGTGGCTCGACCCAATTTTCAAGTAGAGCTACCAGTCGTCTTTGAGTGAAAACTGTGTGTTCATAAGCAGTCTGATAGTAAATTAAGTATTGCACCCTTACCAGACAAAGATCAAAGTTTATGAAGACGTATGTTATATGGAGATCGGCGCTATTATGGCGACGCCTTAAAAGAATTCCCCTTTTTACACATTCTCGATTTTAATGAGTTCTAGGCTTATTCTTGAAAAATGCTCTTGTGATCTTGTAGTTAACATCATTGCCTTTAGCTCTAGCGAATTAAATCAAATTCTGAGAGAGCGTTTTCGAAATATCATCGATGAGAGATTTTAACTGCAAAAATCGAGCGTAAACAAAACAACTTTTTAAATCTCCTACAATTAAAAAGAAAGTAGCACATCCAAGTTAATTTTTCATCTCAAATTGTTGTAAAGATATCAAATTTGGCTACTGAAAGAGACGAGAGAAATCACATTAATTGATATTGAGAAAAGTGAGCCGAACTCATGTATATGAACATGCTGAATTTACTTCTGTTGCCCAAATTTCGCTCTATTGTTACATTAACTGCAATACTTAAAGATCCCTTCGATAAATATTGTTTAAAAATTAGTATGGTTTAGTTTAGGTAATAGTTGATATGATATAGCGTTTTCAAATTCATTGAATCATTTTACGGCTGTAAAATATTAGCCTCAAATCAGTATATTTTTCAGCCGGATACAGTGGTCGACAACTCATTGATGCATGATGTAGCTCTTTTGTTTTAGTTTGTCGTGTTTTCATGCATTCCAACACTTGATGCAAATTACGGAACGCTTCATTACCTTCCGAGCACTCTTCCGAAATATGGTAATTGCTAAAACTAAATATACATAAGAATGCCAAAAAGGAAAGAAATTTTTTGTCACACAACTGCAGATGGAAACTCGTCAAAAGCAGAATCATGGGGAGACAAAGTAAAAATAGAACGATGTGCTGACATGCTGCAAAGAAATGTACAGTTAAAAAGTTTCTTTATAGCGATTACCATATCTCGGAAGAGTGATCGGAAGGTATTGAAACGTTCCGTAATTTGCATCAGGTGCTAGAATGCACGAAAACATGACAAACTAAAACAAAGGAGCTGCATCATGCATCAATGAGTTGTCGACCACTGTATCCGGCTGAAAAATATACTGATTTGAGGCTAATATTTTACAGCCGTAAAATGATTCAATGAATTTGAAAACGCTATATCATATCAACTATTACCTAAACTAAACCATACTAATTTTTAAACAATATTTATCGAAGGGATCTTTAAGTATTGCAGTTAATGTAACAATAGAGCGAAATTTGGGCAACAGAAGTAAATTCAGCATGTTCATATACATGAGTTCGGCTAACTTTTCTCAATATCAATTAATGTGATTTCTCTCGTCTCTTTCAGTAGCCAAATTTGATATCTTTACAACAATTTGAGATGAAAAATTAACTTGGATATGCTACTTTCTTTTTAATTGTAGGAGATTTAAAAAGTTGTTTTGTTTACGCTCGATTTTTGCAGTTAAAATTTCTCATCGATGATATTTCGAAAACGCTCTCTCAGAATTTGATTTAATTCGCTAGAGCTAAAGGCAATGATGTTAACTACAAGATCACAAGAGCATTTTTCAAGAATAAGCCTAGAACTCATTAAAATCGAGAATGTGTAAAAAGGGGAATTCTTTTAAGGCGTCGCCATAATAGCGCCGATCTCCATATAACATACGTCTTCATAAACTTTGATCTTTGTCTGGTAAGGGTGCAATACTTAATTTACTATCAGACTGCTTATGAACACACAGTTTTCACTCAAAGACGACTGGTAGCTCTACTTGAAAATTGGGTCGAGCCACCTTAAGGAGGCTTCCTACGTACAATTTTTCTAGTGCTCGACCGGTCAACCTGAAATGGCTGTAGTTCTTACGTGAAAGCACCTACAGTTATGACCTTTCGTTCACTTACTACATAAATACTGAAGTTTTTAATGTATGTGTTTTGTTTACATCGGGGTTACCATAGCGACGAAACGATGACGTCACCGTTTTAGATTCCAAGCAATTTTACGCGTTTTTTGACCTAAACTTTTAAAACGACATACAAGATGTTAATATTTAGGACTTTGGCTAGTAGCATATGAATTTTGGAGAAATTCGTATAAACGGATTTTGAAATATTCGAGGCGCAATTTTTTAACCCCCAAAATAACAATTTATTATCAGGTTTCGACTCAATAATTTTAAAATCACAGCAGCGTGACAACTCTTGGACTGTCTAAATGTTGTTCATATATCAGACTACTTCTCAACAAAGTTGCACGTCAGAAAGTGCTTTGGATCTTCGTCAGCGTACGCCACTAAGACATGAAATTGGGTTGAATTTTATCAAAATTTATGCAAAAACGTTTAGTGCTCCAAAAGAAAAATCTCTCGGTCTACTTTTTCTCCCTCCTTAAGTTACTAAACGTACCTGACTCCGCGTGAAAATACTGCATGTTTTGCTGAGAAAGCTCGAAACTTGCTGGAAATCCATTATATGTAGTCACATGAATGCAAAACGTGCGTTGCCTCGTTTTCATGTTTGCCTCGTTTTGCCTCGATAGACGACATTCAAAAATGTCGGGCTCATGAACGAGGCCAGAAAGGCCTCTAAAATCATCATGGCATCAAATGAGTCTAAATATATCCTGTATGAGCACAGAAAATAGGTGTTTCAAAAGGAAGACAAACACATCGTCTTTGACAGCAATAGAAGTGTCGCCACGCTTATTTTCTGTTTATAAGTACTAGGTCGCCATTTTTGAAAGTTGTTTACAGATTGATAGAAAACCTAAACCTAGACTCGTGCCGGCCTAAAGGCCTGAGCACGAGTAAAAAGTCATTTAGACCATTGTTGAGACAATTGATGGGATGAGTTGAAATTTGACTCTTTTAGTGGCGGATGCTTTTTGAATAGAAAGTTTGATCAACGACTATTTAAAGTAGTAGCCTTGCCCTCTACTTTTTCTTGCACCGGATGCCGTAAGCGGTTTTCTAGCTTTGGAGCTTTGAAAATTTCTTTCTTTTTTTCGATTTCCTTTGCTGTTTTGCAAGAAACGCCCAATTTAGTAGATATTCCCCAACTTATATCCTTGAAAAAAAACCTCATTGCGAGGAAAATATTCTACAATGAGATGCAAAAATACCTTGATACTATGTAACCAGACAATATTGTATGGGAGGGGAGGGAGGGAGGTTCCCGAAACGTTTTTATGCAAGGAAAGAATGATCTTTTAGGAATACATGCAAATTTATGCAACACAGTCTCAACTTCTTAACCTGGGTAATTATTTGTAAACGTGTCTGCAGACAACTAACTCCAAACTTGTTAGCTTTGAATTGAATTCTGATTGTGCTGAAGTCATTGATAAAAGTGGTTTAGCTAACATTTGCACAAAACATTCAACAAACTACACACAGTATATATATTCCAAAATATCCGGGGGGGGGGTACTACCATATATTTACTATACGGGGATGATCCGCTGAACAGGGTATTGTTTTCAACAATCAGTGTAGAAGCCTTATTTATCGTTGTGCGATCACGATCGCTACAAACTCGTTATGAAACTCATCTACATTACAAACAAATAAGTACATTACATTCTGCAATTATTATACTTTGTCATAAACAGGGTATGGTATTTTGAGTTTTTTTGTCATAAACAGGGTAACCGTTTTAGGATCCCAGCGGAACATCCCCACCCAAATACTGGTCAAGTACATCTCATACATCGAACAACATGAGATATGAAAGGTTTTTAAATTAAACGTGAATATATGGGATGGGTTGTTAAACTTTTTACCGGGGGGGGGGGGGGGGGGGGGGGTAGTGGAGGGAGGGAGTATTTTATTCCCTAGGTATAAATATATCATGAGTGGTCCAGGCAAGAGGGAAGGAATGTCTCTAGGGTGGACTTTTGCTTGGCTCCTTGTGGAAGAGTTAGTTTTTGTGCAGGATAAAAGTCAAAAATGAGTCCTACATCACGGTTAACATAGGAAGTACACGTGCTGTGATGTAGTCCTAACAACAGAACAAGTACCAGCATTGTAACACAACAACTCATCTTGGACAAGAGTAACATGGACTCTCTGGGCCTCTCTTGACTAGAAAGGTAGATTCCATTCATGATAAATAATTGATGATAGCTAATTAAGGAAGATTAAATTCCTAAATTCACAATGTTAAATGTCAAGAAAGTATGACTTTTGTGTTTTAAATCGATTTTATTCAATAAAGGGTGTCAATCAAAGAAAAATTATCACTTCAATATATGGCACATTTAGTGTTTGTTTCAAAGAAAGAGCGATACTTGATATCAGTAAAACTCTCTCGCAAAGATGTTTAGTAACTTAACATATATTTAAGGGACTATCAGATGGCAAGGACATCAAAGCTTATTTTTATGTAGAAAAACCTGATAATTTCGAAAATCGGACTCTACTTAATGAAAAGCAAAATTCAAAGCCAATAAAATAATAGTACTTGACATTTAATAAATTCTACTGAAATGGACTGCATTGTGGGTTGCCTGTGGTAGTCAATAATGACGTCAAGTAGTGGTGAGAGGTTTTTATTGGCTGCGTTTGTTGTTGTTGTTGTTTTAAGATTTTTGCAAAAATTTAGTTGTTTTTTATAACATTTTATGATATAAATCTTTTATTTGTTTAGATAAATAGCTTTTCTACCCGAATCATAAAGAAATATATACAACAAGCTCCACAAAAATCATCACAGGAAACCCAATACATTTCAGTAGAAAATATTTTCATTAAAGTTTTTTAATACCAAGTGATTTAAGCGATAATACCCCGAGAAGAGATAGTATAATTGTTTCTCAACTCAGGGACACGTCGAGTCGTGTACAAAGGATACAAGCGATAAATATGAAGAGAGATTCTTTGTACCTGTCACACATTACACTGACTGGTCAAAACTACTCTTCATCTAAATGAATAAATACCAAATAAATATATAAATAATGTTTTCAAAGCAGCATATCCGATTCACATAGTGATTCTTCATCTGATGGCACTCACACTCACTATACTTCTATACATAAAATATTTTACATACAACGCTAAACTCACATGTTGATTTTCCTGAGGGAGGAAAACCGGAGAATCCGAAAATAAAACCCTCGCGGCATGGTAGAGAACAACACATCAAACAAACTCAGTTTACATATGATCTAGTGCCCGAGCTGGGACTCGAATCCGGTCCACAGCGGTGCATGGCCAGTGCTCTCACCACTAGGGCAACCATGCCTACTATAGTTAGCCAAAACTAAATAAACATGTATAAATGGAAATAAAATACTGAACTATGGGTTATTTTGTTTACAAGCCTTTTGAGGCTCAAAGAACAAGATGTCAAACGCCATTTCAATTTGGTGAATGCGTCTTGTCTGATCAGAGATTATTACAATGCCCTACACTTTGGGAGAGGTGACATTTTGATCAGAAGAAACAATATCGTTTCGTAAATATCTCCATTCAAGAAGCGTTAGGTCCCGTTCAAACGAGAACGCAAGTCGATGTACTTGCGTTTTCTTTTGAATACCGCTCCACGCAAGTCGATGGGGAATTTCAAAAACTTTCAAGGAAAAAAACAGCTAGCTGAAGGACAGCGAGAAAATCAGATTTGTTTTTGTTTGATTATTTGTAGGAGAGGAAATGTGCAGAAGTTCGGACGAAAAAAATAAGAAAAACAATTTGTGAAGTTTAGCGTGGTGACTGTTCAAACAAACCAAACCTTGCATTAGCTTACGATCAAATTTGAGCACGTTCAAACTGCTCGCTAGTCAATGCAAGTAGATGCAAGTCGATGCAAGTTGGTGTTCAAACGAAGACGCAAGTCCGCGCAAGTCGAAACTTGCATTGACTTGCGTTCTCGTTTGAACGGGGCATTACTCTAGCTAGTTTTGAGCAACGGCAGAAATTTAAATCAAAAAATGTAGTTGTACGGTTTTTCATGTATTAGTGAGAGTTAATTAAAAAGGTATGAAAACTACAGCTTCGCAGTTAATTTTCAGCTTTATATGCCATAACTATACTATGCCACGCGAAGCAGTCTATCTTTTATGCAGAAATCTTGTGTAACCATGACTACAAAAAATTGGGTAACCATGGCGCCAAAAAGTTCTCTAATGGATCATGATCAGTTTGGTGAAGTTTCGAAGATTCTCTTGAGAAATTATTTTTTTCTCTTTTCGCACATGAAAAACATATTCCCGTTGCACGAAAAATCATTCCATAAACCGTTAATCTTAACATTGCCAAGGAGCATCATCCCACATTCTTCAGCAACGTTGTTAGGTTCATTGGCGTTCCAGTTCGAGTACTGACCGGACAAAGCAGAACCATCTACCCACTTGAATTTTTTTTTGGAATCTAGAAACGAAACATTAAATCAAAACAAAACAGGCCAACGGCATGGTGTACAAATGAGAAAAAACCGGGGATAACAAACGAATGAACGATTAAACGGACGTAAAAACGAACGAACCAACCAACCAACCAACAAACAAACAAACAATCAAACTGAAATAGATATATGTCCACAAGTAGAATGTAATACATATATTCAAATTTGTATTTATCAAACAAACTGAGCGTCGCAAATCAGAATTCACGAAACCATCAAGCCATTTAATATATATATTGTTTGTTTGTTTGTTTGTTTTTATGATTTGAAAAAGTAGATTTTTCTCCAAATTTAATTTCTAGTCCACGTGTCAACTAAGGGCGTGCAAAACCCATTTTTGGAGCTGTTTCCCTAATTCTTGGGTTGCATGTGACGTCACGGCAGCCATCTTGGATGGACTTTAACAAAAGGTTTCTCATTAGCGTCTCTTGTTTGTTCATCCAACATGGCTGCCGATTCATTGTCTTTTGATTCCTAAAGGAATGGATGAAACCCAGCAATATTGGAAAACTGGTGGGACCCTGCCCTGTACATGTTAAGACTTTGTTTCCTTGTCAGTAGTGTGTTTGAAAAAGGCACGCATTGGAATATCGATGTAAAAGTAAAGCCTAAAAAACTAAACTCTAAGCCAAAGAGGTTTTTACGGTGTCCGAAAACCGCCTGTAAATGTGTTTGTCGCATTGCTCGGTACTTCCAAACTGAATCTCGGTCTGATATTTTCCCATACAGGCCACGTTGAATTCCCGAGTCGGGAAATGAATTTTCCTACTAATATTATTCGAAGTCTCTGCAGAATTTACATTCTCAATAAACGAACGAAATTACCTCGATGCAGCCCAAACCATAGATGATCATTCCATGATTGTCCTTTTGCAACCGTCCCAGCAAGCCTTGCAACGTAAGCGTTTTCTTGAGCTGACTTTATCGTCACCAGGTCACCTCCAAGAGACTGACACGTTTTACGTGCGTCGCCCCAGTTTCTTCGTGTGTTGGCCATCTTGTAGCAAAAACCTTGATAGTCCTGCCAGCCTTGTGGACAGGTTGCTATAGCAACATACAAACAATACATGCTATTACATAGACACCAGGGGACCATGTCCAGAAGACTGAAACACGTGTGTCACGTGATGTAATATGTTAGCCCATATTTGATTTTAGACCATTAACCACTTGCCAGTGCTTAATTTAAAAATGAAATGCATTTGCACTATGAACCAGCGGAAGCTGAATTAATTCGTTCGATCCGAGCTCTAAAAATAGCCCAAATGCGGGGAAAGACACGTGTTTATTAGGGCGGAGTCTCAGCCTCTTGTTATACAATTATATATAAAGAGTAACAGGTGGGCTTTATTATTGAAGTAAGTATATATATGAATATAAATATCTATAAATATGTGTATAATTGAAAATTGCGTACAGTAATACTTGCAATAGAGTCGTTTTCGTATGAGTGGGAAACTTACCGTACCATATCGTAACTGTACCAGTATCATAGTTTCTATAAAAACATTCGAAATTCCTGCTGTAACCGTATCGTATCGTAACCGTACAGTGTTCCCACTCATACGAAAACCCGTCTTGACTGACATCGCCGCGCCGTCGTGGTTTCTTAAAGTACCTATTCTTACGCCTGCTACGGCTCTGCAAAGTGTTAGGGAGGGGAGAGGCTTTTGTTCTTCAGCCGTACGTTTCACAATTCTTATAGGTATTCTTCTTGGTTCTTGATCACGTCTAGATAGTCGACAATAGACCTTTTTCGAGTTTTGAGATACCGCTTTGAAATCAGACAACAGACTCACAAACGCAGGGTTAACCTCGAGCCAAGGTGAATAATTCAAGCATACCAGCGAGAAAATACATGCAAGTTTGACAAAGAACAATACGAAAATCCATTTTGATTCCTAATTGTGTTTTCCTTGAATATGAGGCTAACCATGCATAAAGGCGCCTTTATCAAGAAACTCAGTGGTCTCCAGCAAATGGAAAATGGACTATTCTTATTGATATGTTATTTTGCCTAATATTAGCTTAATAATAACTTTGAAAATCAACTGAATCGTTCCAAAAACGCTCGACATCTTTTAGTCATGGGTCTACCGCACGAACAACAGTGTGTGCATGCTTTTGTATGTAGCTTGAACGTATACGTATTAGACAGTGATTCAGTTTCGCCCTTTCAATGGCCGCCATTATTTCTAATCATCTTAGCGCATGCGCTCTACTGTCTCCACTATCTCACTCACGACTCGCGAATTGAAGTCATCGCGTGCCTATTCTCGGGAGTTACGAATCTCGTCACGAAGTCCATCACAAACCTTGCTGTGACGTCACAGCATTTTGTTAGTGGAGAAAAAAAAGGAAAAAAAGGGGGAGGAGATGCCCATATTATGACTCAGACGTTTTCTACCAAAAAAACGAGTAAAAAGCGCCTGAATATCTCGAACATATCAAATTCTTAAAACAATGTCAAGATATAGGTACGTACGGAAAAATGGATTTTTGTTGAAATTTTTGATCGATTTGATAAGACTGCATTGCATTACCCAAATCAAGTTGGCGACGTAACAAGCTTGAGAGTCTATTGGAAAAAGGTATTCATTCATTCTCGAAAACTCGTGTAGGACACCCTTCCATCTCCTGGTAAGGTAGGGTAACCACTGGTAAGGTAGGGTAATCACTGATAAGTTAGGGTAATCACTGGTAAGGTAGGGTAATCACTGGTAAGGTAGGGTAATCACTAGTAAGGTAGGGTAATCACTAGTAAGGTAGGGTAATCACTGGTAAGGTAGGGTAATCACTGGTAAGGTAGGGTAATCACTAGAAAGGTAGGGTAATCACTGGTAAGGTAGGGTAATCACTAGTAAGGTAGGGTAATCACTGGTAAGGTAGGGTAATCACCGGTAAGGTAGGGTAATCACTGGTAAGGTAGGGCAATCACCGGTAAGGTAGGGTAATCTCTGGTAAGGTAGGGTAATCACTGGTAAGGTAGGGTAATCATTAGTAAGGTAGGATAATCACCGTCAAGTTAGGGTAATCACCAGTAAGGTAGGGTAATCACTGCCAAGGTAGGGTAATCACTGGTAAGGTAGGGTAATCACTGGTAAAGTAGGGTAATCACTGCCAAGGTAGGGTAATCACCGGTAAGGTAGGGTAATCACTGGTAAGGTAGGGTAATCACTAGTAAGGTAGGGTAATCACTGGTAAGGTAGGGTAATCTTTGCCAAGGTAGGGTAATCACTAGTAATGTAGGGTAATGACTGTGAAGGTAGGGTAATCACCGGCAAGGTAGGGTAATCACTGCCAAGGTAAGGTAATCACCGGTAAGGTAGGGTAATCGATCACTGGTAAGGTAGGGTAATCACTAGTAAGTTAGGGTAATCACTAGTAAGGTAGGGTAATCACTGGTAAGGTAGGGCAATCACCGGTAAGGTAGGGTAATCACCGGTAAGGTAGGGAAATCACTAGTAAGGTAGGGTAATCACTAGTAAGGTAGGGTAATCACTAGTAAGGTAGGGTAATCACTAGAAAGGTAGGGTAATCACTGGTAAGGTAGGGTAATCTCTGGTAAGGTAGGGTAATCACTAGTAAGGTAGGGTAATCACTAGTAAGGTAGGGTAATCACTAGAAAGGTAGGGTAATCACTGGTAAGGTAGGGTAATCTCTGGTAAGGTAGGGTAATCACTGGTAAGGTAGGGTAATCACCGGTAAGGTAGTGTGAGTGCAGCTGTAGAAAAACGGCTGAGACATGAAGTTGGGGCTCAAGTTGTATTCCAAAGGCCGGGGTTTTAGTCGTGATTTCTACATTTTGTTATCACAAGTACCTGCGCACGTACGTCCATCACCATGGTAACCAGGGTTACACTTGCATGTATACGAGCCCACGATGTTTGTACAGCGTGCATTAGCATGACACCTATGGGCACTAGTCGTACATTCGTTGATGTCTGTTGACGATAAAACGAATGTTGGCAACGTGATGGTGTACTAAACAAAGTTACTCGGCCAAGTAATCTTCCAATCTTGAAGAACGGTAAATAGGTGTATACTGTAAGAGTTACAGCTGGTAAGGTAGGGTAATCACTAGTATGGTAGGGTAATCTCTGATAAGGTAGCGTAATCACTAGTGAGCTAGGTAGGGTAACCACTAGTAAGGTAGGATAATCACTAGTAAGGTAGGGTAATCACTAGAAAGGTAGGGTAATCACTGGTAAGGTAGGGTAATCACTGGTAAGGTAGGGTAATCACTGGTAAGGTAGGGTAATCTCTGGTAAGGTAGGGCAATCACCGGTAAGGTAGGGTAATCACTGGTAAGGTAGGGTAATCACTAGTAAGGTAGGGTAATCACTAGAAAGGTAGGGTAATCACTGGTAAGGTAGGATAATCTCTGGTAAGGTAGGGTAATCACTAGTAAGGTAGGGTAATCACTGGTAAGGTAGGGTAATCTCTGGTAAGGTAGGGTAATCACTAGAAAGGTAGGGTAATCACTGGTAAGGTAGGGTAATCACTAGTAAGGTAGGGTAATCACTGGTAAGGTAGGGTAATCACTAGTAAGGTAGGGTAATCACCGGCAAGGTAGGGTAATCACTGCCAAGGTAAGGTAATCACCGGTAAGGTAGGGTAATCGATCACTGGTAAGGTAGGGTAATCACTAGTAAGTTAGGGTAATCACTAGTAAGGTAGGGTAATCACTGGTAAGGTAGGGCAATCACCGGTAAGGTAGGGTAATCACCGGTAAGGTAGGGTAATCACTAGTAAGGTAGGGTAATCACTAGAAAGGTAGGGTAATCACTGGTAAGGTAGGGTAATCTCTGGTAAGGTAGGGTAATCACTAGAAAGGTAGGATAATCACTAGTAAGGTAGGTTAATTACTGGTAAGGTAGGGTAATCACTGGTAAGGTAGGGCAATCACCGGTAAGGTAGGGTAATCGATCACTGGTAAGGTAGGGTAATCACTAGTAAGTTAGGGTAATCACTAGTAAGGTAGGTCAACGGTGCCATCTTCTTAGATTTGAAGAAAGCTTTTGACACCGTTGACCATAGTATCCTCATTTCCAAATTAAGTCTCTATGGTTTTGACAGCTTTACTGTCAATTGGTTTAAATCTTATCTGAGTGACCGGACACAGCAATGCTTTGTAAATGGAGTTCTATCTGATTTCTCGCCAATTTCCTATGGTGTCCCCCAGGGCACAATACTAGGACCAACACTATTTCTCTTATATATAAATGATTTGCCAAATTGCATTGATTTTAGTAAAGTTAAGCTTTATGCCGACGACACAAGCTTAAACTTTTCTGATACTGAAACATTAAGTTTAAATACACAAATGAAGGCTGACCTGCAAAGTATTATGAGATGGCTCCTTGCCAATAAATTAACATTGAACATACTCAAGTCAGAATTCATGTTAATTGGAAGTTACCAGCGCCTTTCTACTCTAGAAACTGATAATTTCTCTTTAAACGTAGAAGGTGCTAGCCTCAAGAGAACTACTCAAACAAAATACCTTGGGGTGCAAATTGACGAGAATCTATCTTGGGGCACTCATATAGAGTATATTAAAAAGAAAATATCTTGCGGTCTGGCAACAATTAAAAAAGTTAAGCCCTACCTCCCACAGGACAGTTTAGTGAACATCTACAATTCAATAATTGAACCCTACTTCAATTATTGTTGTCTTGTGTGGGATAGTATTAGCCATACGCTCGCGGACAAATTGCAAAAGCTTCAAAATCGTGCCGCGCGCATTATAACTAGTGCACCTTATGACTGTGTACCCACAAAACATGTCTTCCATTCATTAAATTGGAAGACATTAAAAAATAAAAGACTTGAACAAAAAGCAATTATGGCATTTAAAATAGTGAATAAATTAGCACCTTCTTACTTGATTGAACTTTTTGAAAACAACCCAGGCACAGAGGTTTATAACCTGCGTCGTTCTTCAGTCGATCTCAAATTACCACGAGTAAGGACTGAAGCATATAAAAAGAGTTTCAAATACTCAGCTGTTGAACTGTGGAACTCTCTACCAGAGTCAATCAAGAAAGAAGACTCTTTAAGATCATTTAAAAGGAAAATTAAGAAATACAATTTTTCCAACGTATAACTAAGTGATCTCTGCCCAGGGTACAATTATTCAATTTTTCATAACTAATATTATATTACATTTCTTGTAAACACATGTAATGAATTATCTTGCCACGCGCGCATTTTTATATATTATAAATACTTTTAATCGATTATCATATAATAGATTAGCTTTAAGATAGATAATTAACTATATGACGACCTCTAGGTAGACCAGATTTTACAACAACTAACTTGTAAAATTTGATAGAGCATTCGTTTTGAAATAAAGTTATTATTATTAATCACTGGTAAGGTAGGGCAATCACCGGTAAGGAAGGGTAATCACCGGTAAGGTAGGGTAATCACTAGTAAGGTAGGGTAATCACTAGTAAGGTAGGGTAATCACTAGTAAGGTAGGGTAATCACTAGAAAGGTAGGGTAATCACTAGAAAGGTAGGGTAATCACTGGTAAGGTAGGGTAATCTCTGGTAAGGTAGGGTAATCACTAGAAAGGTAGGGTTATCACTGGTAAGGTAGGGTAATCACTGGTAAGGTAGGGTAATCACTGGTAAGGTAGGGTAATCTCTGGTAAGGTAGGGCAATCACCGGTAAGGTAAGGTAATCACCGGTAAGGTAGGGTAATCACTAGTAAGGTAGGGTAATCACTAGTAAGGTAGGGTAATCACTAGTAACGTAGGGTAATCACTAGAAAGGTAAGGTAATCACTGGTAAGGTAGAATAATCTCTGGTAAGGTAGGGTAATCACTAGTAAGGTAGGGTAATCACTGGTAAGGTAGGGTAATCTCTGGTAAGGTAGGGTAATCACTAGAAAGGTAGGGTAATCACTGGTAAGGTAGGGTAATCACTGGTAAGGTAGGGTAATCACTGGTAAGGTAGGGTAATCTCTGGTAAGGTAGGGCAATCACCGGTAAGGTAGGGTAATCACTGGTAAGGTAGGGTAATCACTAGTAAGGTAGGGTAATCACTAGAAAGGTAGGGTAATCACTGGTAAGGTAGGATAATCTCTGGTAAGGTAGGGTAATCACTAGTAAGGTAGGGTAATCACTGGTAAGGTAGGGTAATCTCTGGTAAGGTAGGGTAATCACTAGAAAGGTAGGGTAATCACTGGTAAGGTAGGGTAATCACTAGTAAGGTAGGGTAATCACTAGTAAGGTAGGGTAATCACTAGTAAGGTAGGGTAATCACTGGTAAGGTAGAGTAATCACTTGTAAGGTAGGGTAATCTCTGATAAGGTAGCGCAATCACTAGTGAGCTAGGTAGGGTAACCACTAGTAAGGTAGGATAATCACTAGTAAGGTAGGTTAATTACTGGTAAGGTAGGGTAATCACTGGTAAGGTAGGGCAATCACCGGTAAGGTAGGGTAATCGATCACTGGTAAGGTAGGGTAATCACTAGTAAGTTAGGGTAATCACTAGTAAGGTAGGGTAATCACTGGTAAGGTAGGGCAATCACCGGTAAGGTAGGGTAATCACCGGTAAGGTAGGGTAATCACTAGTAAGGTAGGGTAATCACTAGTAAGGTAGGGTAATCACTAGTAAGGTAGGGTAATCACTAGAAAGGTAGGGTAATCACTAGAAAGGTAGGGTAATCACTGGTAAGGTAGGGTAATCTCTGGTAAGGTAGGGTAATCACTAGAAAGGTAGGGTTATCACTGGTAAGGTAGGGTAATCACTGGTAAGGTAGGGTAATCACTGGTAAGGTAGGGTAATCTCTGGTAAGGTAGGGCAATCACCGGTAAGGTAAGGTAATCACCGGTAAGGTAGGGTAATCACTAGTAAGGTAGGGTAATCACTAGTAAGGTAGGGTAATCACTAGTAACGTAGGGTAATCACTAGAAAGGTAAGGTAATCACTGGTAAGGTAGAATAATCTCTGGTAAGGTAGGGTAATCACTAGTAAGGTAGGGTAATCACTGGTAAGGTAGGGTAATCTCTGGTAAGGTAGGGTAATCACTAGAAAGGTAGGGTAATCACTGGTAAGGTAGGGTAATCACTGGTAAGGTAGGGTAATCACTGGTAAGGTAGGGTAATCTCTGGTAAGGTAGGGCAATCACCGGTAAGGTAGGGTAATCACTGGTAAGGTAGGGTAATCACTAGTAAGGTAGGGTAATCACTAGAAAGGTAGGGTAATCACTGGTAAGGTAGGATAATCTCTGGTAAGGTAGGGTAATCACTAGTAAGGTAGGGTAATCACTGGTAAGGTAGGGTAATCTCTGGTAAGGTAGGGTAATCACTAGAAAGGTAGGGTAATCACTGGTAAGGTAGGGTAATCACTAGTAAGGTAGGGTAATCACTAGTAAGGTAGGGTAATCACTAGTAAGGTAGGGTAATCACTGGTAAGGTAGGGTAATCACTGGTAAGGTAGGGTAATCACTGGTAAGGTAGGGTAATCTCTGGTAAGGTAGGGTAATCACTAGAAAGGTAGGGTAATCACTGGTAAGGTAGGGTAATCACTAGTAAGGTAGGGTAATCACTGGTAAGGTAGGGTAATCACTAGTAAGGTAGGGTAATCACCGGCAAGGTAGGGTAATCACTGCCAAGGTAAGGTAATCACCGGTAAGGTAGGGTAATCGATCACTGGTAAGGTAGGGTAATCACTAGTAAGGTAGGGTAATCACTAGAAAGGTAGGGTAATCACTGGTAAGGTAGGGTAATCACTAGTAAGGTAGGGTAATCACTAGTAAGGTAGGGTAATCACTAGTAAGGTAGGGTAATCACTGGTAAGGTAGGGTAATCACTGGTAAGGTAGGGTAATCACTGGTAAGGTAGGGTAATCACTAGTAAGGTAGGGTAATCACTAGTAAGGTAGGGTAATCACTAGAAAGGTAGGGTAATCACTGGTAAGGTAGGGTAATCACTAGTAAGGTAGGGTAATCACTTGTAAGGTAGGGTAATCACTGGTAAGGTAGGGTAATCACTAGTAAGGTAGGGTAATCACTGGTAAGGTAGGGTAATCTTTGCCAAGGTAGGGTAATCACTAGTAATGTAGGGTAATGACTGCGAAGGTAGGGTAATCACCGGCAAGGTAGGGTAATCACTGCCAAGGTAAGGTAATCACCGGTAAGGTAGGGTAATCGATCACTGGTAAGGTAGGGTAATCACTAGTAAGTTAGGGTAATCACTAGTAAGGTAGGGTAATCACTGGTAAGGTAGGGCAATCACCGATAAGGTAGGGTAATCACCGGTAAGGTAGGGTAATCACTAGTAAGGTAGGGTAATCACTAGAAAGGTAGGGTAATCACTGGTAAGGTAGGGTAATCTCTGGTAAAGTAGGGTAATCACTAGTAAGGTAGGGTAATCACTAGTAAGGTAGGGTAATCACTAGAAAGGTAGGGTAATCACTGGTAAGGTAGGGTAATCTCTGGTAAGGTAGGGTAATCACTGGTAAGGTAGGGTAATCACCGGTAAGGTAGTGTGAGTGCAGCTGTAGAAAAACGGCTGAGACATGAAGTTGGGGCTCAAGTTGTATTCCAAAGGCCGGGGTTTTAGTCGTGATTTCTACATTTTGTTATCACAAGTACCTGCGCACGTACGTCCATCACCATGGTAACCAGGGTTACACTTGCATGTATACGAGCCCACGATGTTTGTACAGCGTGCATTAGCATGACACCTATGGGCACTAGTCGTACATTCGTTGATGTCTGTTGACGATAAAACGAATGTTGGCAACGTGATGGTGTACTAAACAAAGTTACTCGGCCAAGTAATCTTCCAATCTTGAAGAACGGTAAATAGGTGTATACTGTAAGAGTTACAGCTGGTAAGGTAGGGTAATCACTGGTAAGGTAGGGTAATCACTGGTAAGGTAAGGTAATCACTGGTAAGGTAGGGTAATCACTAGTAAGGTAGAGTAATCACTAGCTAGAAAGGTAGGGTAATCACTGGTAAGGTAGGGTAATCTCTGGTAAGGTAGGGTAATCACTGGTAAGGTAGTGTAATCACCGGTAAGGTAGGGTAATCACTAGTAAGGTAGTGTAATCACTAGTAAGGTAGAGTAATCACTAGAAAGGTAGGGTAATCACTGGTAAGGTAGGGTAATCTCTGGTAAGGTAGGGTAATCACTGGTAAGGTAGTGTAATCACCGGTAAGGTAGGGTTATCACTGCCAAGGTAGGGTAATCACAAGTACAGTAAGGTAGGGTAATCACTGCCAAGGTAGGGTAATCACTAGAAAGGTAGGGTAATCACTGGTAAGGTAGGGTAATCACTAGTAAGGTAGGGTAATCACTAGAAAGGTAGGGTAATCACTAGAAAGGTAGGGTAATCACTGGTAAGGTAGGGTAATCACCGGTAAGGTAGTGTGAGTGCAGCTGTAGAAAAACGGCTGTGACATGAAGTTTGGGCTTAAGTTGTATTCCAAAGGCCGGGGTTTTAGTCGTGATTTCTACATTTTGTTATCACAAGTACCTGCGCACGTACTTCCATCACCATGGTAACCAGGGTTACACTTGCATGTATACGAGCCCACGATGTTTGTACAGCGTGCATTAGCGTGACACCTATGGGCACTAGTCGTACATTCGTTGATGTCTATTGACGATAATTAAAACGAATGTTGGCAATGTGATGGTGTACTAAACAAAGTTACTCGGCCAAGGAATCTTCCAATCTTGAAGAACGGTAAATAGGTGTATACTGTAAGAGCTACAGCAATTACAGTCTATTTAGCTATGAAATAAACTGTTACACTGTCATTCGTACCTGCGCATGTGCGTCCATCACCATAGTAACCAGGTTTACATTGACATATATACGAGCCTACGGTGTTTGTACAGTGTGCATTTTTATGACACTTGTTGGTACCAGATTTACATTCATTGATATCTATTAACAATAAAACGATTATTGTCAAGGGAATGCAGCAATCAAATGCAGTGGTTTATGTGGTACATACATTTCAAAAAGGTTGTCGGACGAGAGGCCTAAAGCATATGCAAATGACCGAAAAGAAGTATGGGGAAATTCCATACTTCAATCAATAACTTTTCGGCTTTCGCCTTAATTCTTATATCAGCAAATAAAGTTTAACAACCACAAAACACTTGATTTCTGTTTCGAAATTCGATTTAACTCTACTTGGCAACCAAATTATTATAAACTCACCTTTCTCACAGTGATTTCCTTTGAATCCCTTTCTACATTTACATCGATAATCTTGTCTGTTGTCTTGGAAGATACATTTACCGTCGTTACGACAAGGTTTCTCTTGACAAGGGTTCTGAAGGAGGAGCACAGTGTAGTCAACTCGTTTTTGAATTAATAAAATTTACTCTAAATCCTCTAAAGCAAGTTTTTTTGTTGTTTTTGTTGTTGTTTTTTTTTATTCTATTTTTTTATTTTTGTTCAGCAAACTAAATAATGGTAAGTCAGTGACAAGTTGAAATAAAAGCCCTCTAAGAGGACATGTGGTTACTGGTCAAATGATAAATAAACAAGCAAAGCAATTAAACTAAACAAACAAACCAACAAAAATAAATAGAAAAGAAAGAAAGAATGCTTTCGAGAAAAAAACAAAATCATATTTGCAAGCAAATATTCCATATAATTGTTCTGGCAATATGGCGGAGTCTGCGTATAGGATAAAGAACGAGAGAGTGTGTTTTATCGGATATAAAGATCCGAGTATATTACAAAGACGAAAATGACAAACTAGGCAAACCACAACTTTCTATTCCTAAAAGGTTTGAGGTTACTGAACAAACAGAACAGTCTTTGTAGTCACATCTGGACTCATTGGCTCTTTGTTAAATGACTAATTAAATTCAAAAATAATTTTCACGTGTATTTCACATCTTTTTTACATTTTTCCCCAGTAGTGTAGTGACAGGTAAAATAAAAGCTGTGCCTGGTTAAATGAGAAAAATAAAGATAAAACACTGTCTACTTACCAATATATCCAAACAAACACAAGCTTAAGCCACATGGAAAAATATCTGATGAAATTATAACCACCACTAACTAAAAAAGCTCGATATTTCTTTGGGTTTTTCATTTTTCTTCGTGAAAATCGATTAAAATGAGTTAAGTAATCCTCGAGCCAATTCCGTACGTTTTTCGTTCTCTCTTCGTGAACGACTTCGGGAAATCCGAATTACTTACACACTTACACACTTACTTACACGCTCGATGACATAATGGTTACTGGCTTGCATACAAGCCAGTAACCACAAAAATTTATTAAAAAATTTTCTTGATCCCCGCACTGCAAAGTTTATTCAACTTATTCCCATTGCGAAACTGCTCTCCACCGCAAAACTGATCCCGACACAAAACTGATCCCCAAGTCACCACAATACCGATCCACATTGTTAAACTATATTTATTATAAACACTTATGATCAATTTAAATTTATTTATATTCTAACAATGCTGGCTGAACTAGATTCTGAATTTGAATCTATCCCAATCGAAGAAGGCATTTACGATGCTTATGCAAAGATAAAGTGTACTAGACAAACTATTTACATAGGATTCTCATAAAGTTTAGAGTAGATGCATGGCAAGGATGTAAAATTCAGTGTGCAATTTTAGCCGGTGGGAAGTAATGTTAAAAATGAACGGTGCAGAGCGTAACGCCGGTTAACATAATGGCTCAGAACGTAATTAAAGGAAAGAAATAAAAAAGGGAAAACAAAAGAACAAGAAAGGAAGGGTATGTATACCCTCTGTGCGGAATAAAAGCTTTTCCTGTAAATTTGTTGCAAATATTTTGGACTATGAAACCAGACAAAAACCGGAAAACGTATTTTGCAAATTAATGGAGCATGTTAAGGAGGTCTTGACTGCCTCTATAATAATACCCAATACTTCAACTACCACGTTAACACATTTAATTGGTGCATGCTATCAGCAATCAATTTGACACAAAGATAAAAGAGATGCTTCGAAAATTTTTTTCTGTGAATAACATGTAACAGGTACGATGCAAATACACAGCAGTGGCTAAAAACTGCAGCGCGCGCGGTAAATTTCCAACGATTTAGCTCTCAAAAAATGACCGGAACTTGTGTAAACTGATTATTTTTCCGCGCAATTTCAGAAAAATCCCAACGTTGTACAATTTTATTTGATGAGTAGACTATAGACGAGAACGAGGCCAGAAAGGTCTCTAAAATCATCATGGCATCAAATGAGTCTAACTATATCTTGTAAAATGAACAAAATAGTTATTTCAAAAGGAAGAGGAGCACATCGTCTTTGATAGCAATAGAAGTGTCGCCACCCTTATTTTCTGGTAACAAAGCCTTAAGGTAATTCCGTAGTTTTGCAGTGCGCATCTCTACTGCGCATAGCATAGTTCAGCCTATTTTGATTTGTTTGATTGTAAAAGATATATATTTGACTTAAAATGGTGCAAGCTTTAGTCTTATGAAGTTTTGAACAGTAGACACGCTCTAAGAGGCGCTATAGTGGTTACTCGCCTCAGTCCTCTTCGGTCACAGGTTGTTTACGACGTCTTGTTTTACACTTTAGCGCGTCGTAGCGCGGAAACGAGCACGGGCACCTATTCTTTTTATTTTTGCAAATCATTGGTAATAAGGTTCTCTATCACATATATAATTATTGTCAAGATTCCATTTCCAGTTTTTTAGATATTTTATAAAACGTGCGGTCAGAAGGTGCTTTCACGCTGCTTCAAGGCACGTACTATCAACCAATTTTACATTCTTTCTTGTAGCAAACGCATTTTTACAGCAATTTATTGCATCATAACACTAGGCTATTGCCCAAAGAGAGAAAATGAGCTCATTTTAGTCAGCTAGCACTGCTCAGATTTAAGAAATTAATAATTTTTGACGCGATTTTGATCTTCAAATCTTGAGCCCTCAAAACACAAAAGATGGTGTAGTTTAAAGCAATCTAGCGCAAAAACGGCTACGGTGACCCCCATGCATTTTTTATTTCATTTTTGGGATAAGCAACTCAAAAATTATCACTAGCTGTGCGAAGTTTTATGAGAATTCCATTTGTAGTTTTATTTCTACGGAATTACCTTAAGGTGGTTCGACTGGGTATTGTTTGAGGCGCACCTCAGCTGTTTGATCGCAAAATGCGTCGCGGCAAATAACCCGGCTTATTTCAAAAAAAAATAATTCCACAGCAAGTCTAGGGATAGATTAAAGTTTCTTTTGACATTTAAATCATTTTGATCGCGGAGTTGTCAAAAATTTATAGTGGCGGCATGGAGATTTTCATAAACCTGACTTTTTGCACTGGAAAAACTAGAGTTTTGTACAAAACCGCATTTATTGTTTCATAAAATCTAGATCAAGTTCTGAACTCTTACTCAGCTTCAACAATTTCTATGGAAGCGTTTTCGAATAAAACGTTTTACGCATCAAATAAAGTAAACAATTCCAAGCATTCAGTTTACTTGGCCGGAAACCTTACTTTTAGGACTTGGATAAAGTTTTTTTTTAGCTCATTCCGATATGCCGAATAATAAACTCGAGTATATTAAGGCCTGGGTCAATCGCTAATTGTATAAATTTTGGATAAAAAAATATTTTGAAGACAAAGAACATCTAAATGAACGTTTTTCTTCTATAAGTTACTAAACTCGACATCCTTAATTTTTTTAGGGTACTTTTAAGATGTCACGTGACCTGATGACGTCACAGTGATCAAATATTTTATTGTAAACTTCAAAGCAAAATGCGGTCGTGGGTATAACCCCAGTCTTCACAGTAACCATGCTTAACTATGAGCCTTAATGTGCTTCCAAACAAACAACCCGCAAAACCTGATTACAGTTTTGCTTTAGTGAGATAAAGCCCAAAACAGGTCACGTGACTTTTACTTATTTCTTTTAAAAATGGAAAAACTCAACAATGTAAAGTGGATGACAAGTTTTTCGGGCTGTATGTTGTGAAGCACATTCAGGCTCACAGTTAAGCATGGTTACTTTGAAGTCTTTAGAAATAACCGCGACCGCATTTTGCTTTGAATTTTACAACACAATATTTGATCACTGTGACGTCATCAGATCACGTGACATCATAAACGTACCCTCAAAAAATTAAGGGCGTCGAGTTTAGTAACTTATCGAGGAAAAAAGTTGATTTAGATGTTCTATGTCTTCAAAATAATTTTTATTCGAATTTTAAGTAATTAACGATTGACCCAGGCCTTAATATACTCGAGAAACCGAAATCAGGTTGTCCATGTGTTTAGGGCCTAAATATTTGCCACTTGTTCTAAGCTAATCTGGTCTCTTCTAACATTGTCACTCGAAAAATTAGGAACAATCATAAAATCGACACTTTATTTTGAGTTCCAATACTTTTTTAGTTTTTTCTTTTTTCTTTTTCTTTTTCTTTTTTCTTTGTTGTTGTTGTTGTTGTTGTTGTTGTTGTTGTTGTTGTTAAAGGTTGTAATCATGCATTGTAACCACGGTGGCCATTTTATTGATTAGCAAACAATTTTTTACTAGAAATTTCTTTCGAGCGGGCCAACTTTCGTTCCGCACAAATTTCTTCCGACTGAAAGAATATTAAAACCGAAATGGTCGAGGTTGAGGCCTATCTTTTTGATAATTTGAATTAAGAAATATTGCCACAAGTTTGCTAATTCAAACAAGATAGGAGGTAAGACTATATGCATTTTTCTTTCATCATGCATGCTTTTAGGACTTAAATTATTCGATTTGTTCTAAGCTAATCTGGTCATCCTCTTCTAAAATTGTCACTTGAAAATTTTGGAACAGTTGTGCTGTAAAAACCGATACTTTACTTTAAGTTTAACTACCCATTCAATATTTCTTAATTAAAACTTGCAATGTAATCATTTAATTAATTAGCAAACTTTCAAAGTAGTAACGTGAAAAATTTATGCTATCAGGGAATTAAGATCAATTCTTGTTCCATACATTTCGTGTAATATTGAGCGTCATTGACTCACGTCTTTGAAGTGCCGCGTTTCAAATGTGCATGTCTGTTCGTTTTTTCTTTTCTAGCTATGAAGTGGCTGTTATTAGGTCAGGCTCTCTAATAGAAGGACGTTATATAAAGGTTCTGTCAATTGCTTGAGTTTTGTATTATTGGTCACCCACCTTGACACTGTAGTGGTTGTAGTTCTTGTCTGGTGTCATACTGTTGTTAAACTGATCTTTAGATAGAAGCTCACACACATGGAGACCGTTACTTTGAGGTGTGGTTTGAAGGTTAACTGAACGACACCAATGAACAGCAGTGCACTCGAATACACATTCCATTCTACCTTCAACTAGGGTGGACTTTTGCTTGGCTCCTTGTGGAAGAGTTAGTTTTTGTGCAGGATAAAAGTCAAAAATGAGTCCTATATCACGGTTAACATAGGAAGTACACGTGCTGTGATGTAGTCCTAACAACAGAACAAGTACCAGCATTGTAAGAGAACAACTCATCTTGGACAAGAGTTCTACTTTAGAATGAAAACCTCTGAAGGGCTTTTCAAGTTAGAAACTGCTCAACAACGTATTATATATCGATTGATTAATAATTGATGATCTCAATTACAAGTATCAAATGATCGATAAGGAAGTACCTATCACTTCGAAAAACAAATGTCAAAATGGAATAATGTCAATTGAACAAAAATATCACTTAGCTTCAATACGTTCTATTTTCGTTTTGAATAAACTGATACTTGATATCAGTGATTGAAATTTAAAAATGTTCTGCGGCAAAGGTAACTAGAAGCAAAACAGGAAGCAGTTTTGGTGGAAACGTTTCGTTTTCGTTTAGCGAGATCTAGAAGTTAATTTTTTTCTGGATTTTATTAGACGGCTGCTTCTATTTTGTTTTTGTCTCATGAAGTAAAATCGTACAAAGCCTGAGAGTTGCATCTCAGATGCGTCAAGATAAGATGCGTCATATTTTTTGCTTGTACAAGGGGCTGTAAGGCTAGTGTCCATGCTAACCGGGATAACTCTTTGTTTTCTTTTAATATTACAGGGGACACAAAACGAAAGAGTTATTTTAGCTATACCAAGGACAATTCGCCTTCTTATAAACAGCCCTTAAAGATGGCCCTGCTCATATCAGACTTTATAGGGATTTGAAAATATAAGCTCTGCATCTGCATGCTATTTTATTTTGTTTACACATGATTTCTATTTTTCGGGGGAGGGTCTGGTGTACACAGGTGCATATATATTCGTGCTGGTTTCTACACCTCTGTATTTCTCATTCGTTCTGTATATCTCTTTCTGTTAGTAATCTTATGAAATAGTTTGTTCATGGGTTAAATATTCTACACATAACTGACTCAGTTCATTTGAATTCACAAGTGTCAAATCATAAGGAAGTATATGCTTCAATAAACAATAAAATGTCAAATAGTGTCATTCGAATCCCTTCATTACAACTCCTCGTCGTTCTATTTTTATCATGATAAAGAAGCATTGATACTTGATATCAGTATTGTAATAAAAATTAAAGTTTCCACATAGATACAAACTGAGCAAATAAGGATATCGATGGCGACCTTTTCTCTGTAGATTTTGTTGCAAATATATATTCAACAGCTTCATGTGTATTTGAGCTTCTTAGGGCGCGTTCACTTGAGAGAGGGTGTCCCTATGTAGTAGGGATAACTCTTTTGTTTTGTGTCCCCCAGGGAAAAGAAAACAAAAAAGTAATAAATCTTTTGTTTTCTTTCTCCTGCAGGGGGATCGACACAAAACAAAAGAGTTATCACTGCTTTACCAGGGACAACTCGCCTTCATGTGAACAGGTCCTTAGTCATATGTTCAAACAGTTGGCTCATTTTTAGTCCTTAGGATTACATAATTTCACTAAACGTACTTTTCCTACATTTTCTTGTAACTATATGAATTAGGGTACTAGTCTGACAGCAAGGTACTGATTGTCGCACATATATAAGAACGAACTCAACCAAACCTAAATCCTCTTCAATATCTCATCCGTTGGCAGCGACGAGAACGCTACGCAACCGACATATGCCATTGATCGCAAGTTCCCCTTGTCAAATATTAAGGTACTGTAGTTTGTAGGGCCGGCTCTATAGAAAAAGGAGGGGAAGGGGAAGTGGAGGCTAGATGGCTTATTCATCCAGTACCTAGCCAAAACAACAACAACTGAACAACAACAACAACACAACAACAACACACAGAAAAGGCGGCTACAGTGTTCCGGCTAACAACTGCTCTAGATTGTTCTATCATTCTTCGCCACTCCCTATTGCTCTTGAAATATGTTCGGCAAAAGAGCGACTTCTGCTTCAATAGACCTAATAATAAATCGCCTCATGCACAATGTTTTCGCAATTCAACGTCGCAGAGTTGACACGTAATTTGATGTGAATGCCTTCATTTCAACGTTAAAATTGTCCAAACTGAAAGAGAGCATCTGAAGGGAGAAAACAAATGCTAAGATAGAGGTCACCAAACTAAAGTGACAGCTAATAAAACTGATGCTAAACAACGTTCGATGTGCTAGGTTTAACACGCTCAGCAAAGTGGCACCAAAAGAAATTGGGGTTTTTAGCAGGAAGCCGAACAAAGTCAGAAATATAGGGAGCTTGGATGCGTAACTTGATACGAATGATACCGCCTTCATCTGAACAGCATTAGTGCAAAAAGACAATCTGAAAGGAGAAAAAATGAAAATGAAAAGTGGAACAAGAGTGACGACTGAGAAAAACGCTAAAACTCGACTAGATGTTACGGTTAACACGGCAATTTTTAGACATTTATGGCGAGTTCTTACGTCGTGTTTGACGCGTAATGTGATATACGAATCGCCTTCATCTCATGATCAACGTAACATTTGTGCAAAAAGACAATCTCAAGGAGAAAAAATCTCAAGCAGTAAAAGTAACCAAAGTACAGTACAGTCGAACCTACCAAACCGACATCCCCCGTAAGGGATAGCAATCTTTGGTTCCTTCTTCTAACAAACTCTACATTTTTAACCCCAATAAGCGGCACTTCTCGTCAGCGGAAACTGACGATTCTGGTTCCGAGGGTGTCCACTTACTGAAGCTAGCTTCAACTGTCGCACAAAAGTCAAAACTGCCGATAAAAACGCTCAAAAGCGAGGTGTTATTGGTTAACAAAGCATGTTCTAGTTCCCTAAACTTGTTATTTTGCTGGAAGTTTCCTCTGCTAAAAGTCGCCTTTGAGTAGGAATTGTGCACCGCCAAGAGACCATAATACTAGAGAGCGAAACTCAGTATTGATGTCTGTGTGATGTTCGTGGCGGCTAAGGCTATTTTTAGTAGACCCTTAGTAGTCTAACTTCGCCAAGACTTTCAAACAATAGAACTTGATTTTTGACGTGCGCGCGAACGGGGCCGCTTAATTGCTTTCGGTTTTCGAATTCTATTGTTCCTTGTTTAAGAGCCTTGCGTGCGCGATGGCGAAATTTCTAAAAATAGCCTTAAGGCCCGGACAGACGGTGCAACATTTCTTGAAACATTTGCTGAAACACCGCGCGCAACACAATGTTGCAGCATGCGTCCACCCATTCCAATTTTTCACGAAACGTTGCGCGCACCAGCCGCAGAAGTAGGATCGAGCGAGTTCTACTTCTGCAACTGTCCAGAACTGTTGCGGGCAACATTGCACGAGATGTTTCAGTGGTGGGCACACGGTGCAACCATGTTGCGCGCAGTGTTTCATCAAACATTTCGGGAAAAGTTGCACTGTGTGTCCGGGCCTTTAGTCGCCGCGAACATCGCACAGACATCAATACTGAGTTTCGCTCTCTTAGTATTATGGTCGCTTGGCACCGCTTTGTCAAAATGGAGCAAATAAAGAACTCGAATGTTTTGTTTCTATGTTTCTTAACCGATACTCTTATCCAATTGTAAACCATGCTGCTGCAAGGGGTTGGGACATTAGGGCAGAATGGGATCTCTCGAGTAGTCACTTGCTTTAATTACTGTTTTTAGTGTCGCTGTGGATATAATAAATGTAAATTGTTGTGTTTACAAAATGGTCGGACCTCTGAGTAATTTCTCGTTTTATCTATAGCTTTCTTGTTAAGTTGGTGTAAATTTGGTGTATGTTTGTACTGACATTTTGAAAACGAAAACATGCTCCTCAGATGACATTTTTACAGAAAAATGGTTTCATTCTTGAATAAACATCAAGGTAATTTTGGAACTTTAGATAGATCATATTATAAAAAGTGAAACAGTATCACCTGCATACACACAGTTTAATTCCATAAAACCCCCACAAACTAAAGGAACTAAGCAAACCCTTTATGGCCATACATACACTTATTTTACCGCAAAGAGGCTTAATTGATAGGTTAAGGGACCATTCATTATTTATGCCAGGGAGAGGGCTGGCAATATTTTAAAATAGTTAAATAAAACTTCCTAGCCCCAATATAGTGTAATGAAAGAAGCTCGTGACCCCTACAGAGGTTATTGGAAATCTACGTAGCCCCCCTCCTTCCCTTAAACATTAAATATTGATTACAAAAGTACAAGTTTTCATCAAAATTCTTTTAAACAACAGTTCTTTTAAACAACAAATGAAATGAATTGGTTTAGTAACAAATAAATCTCCTTTCTCTTCTCCAAGATTCTCCTCCTCTTCCTCAAAGTCCTTTTTCTTCTTCTTCCTCAAGTTCATCCTCCTCTTGCTCCTTGTCTTCCTGAAGCTCATTTTCTTCTTCCTCCTCTTCTTCTTTTGACTCTTTTTCTTTGTCTGTCAAAGCCCACTCAGTAAGCTTAACCATGACACACTTCCTTGCATCAGCATGACAATTATGATTTTCAACTAACTTAGTTAATGCTCTTTGGTGTCTATCTCTTCTTAATTAATGTCTCTAATTGTTCAATCTGCAGCATATCCTTTGTGATGCAGTCATCTAACTTGTCTAATGAGCTCACTTTAAAAAGTTTTGACTTCAAAAATAATATGGATTTTTCTAGCCGCTTTGCCTTTCTTCTTTCTGCTTTTTTCTTGTTCTGCTTAATTTTCTGTGCCTGTTTGTCCTTTCTTTTGATCCCCTTTAATACTTTGGACAATTTATTTTTTGCCAATAAAAGTGCCTCATACTTTGCATCTACATCTTGCATTAATTTGTCTACTTCTGTCAATTTAGATTTAGAGTAATCATATTGCTCAGTAGCCCAATCTTTCAGTTTGTTCTTACAGAAGAGATTGTCTATATGGTGTTTAAGTTCCTTTTCTTTGTCCTCTAATTCTGATTTTAACTTCATTAATTTATTGAGATCCTTAGATACAGTATCTTCATGGTGAGGCCTTGGTATCACAGAATTTATATTCAAAAACTTGAAGCAGGATGACTCATTCTCTTCAGAAAAGAGAATGTCCAAATCATGGTTGGCCCTCTCAAGAAATTTCTTTGTCTTGAATCTTTCTTCCCTCTCTTTATAGAGGTACTCGGGGAAGTACCTCTATAAAGAGAGAGATACAGAGGTTCAGAGATACCGAATTAGCCCGCATGTATTCGTCTGATTATCGCATAAGAGTTCATCGGTCAGCGGGCGATAGTGGACAAAATGAAGCCGAAAGGACAAATTCGGCGATAGGAGATGCTGTTGTAGATGGAGCTACAATAAACTGGGAGTACTACAAACGTTTTGAAGGACTCACGGATCAGCAGATATCGTCATTGACTCTTCAAGAATATGACCAAATGGAAGAGGAGCGAATGACAAAAAATGCGTGGAAAGTGGCTGATGAAGTGTCTTCAAGGATTGATGACGCATCAGTCCTCTCCGAATATATCAAGAGTCTTGTATCAGATAAACTAGAAGAGAGGTTATTTTTCAACCAAGCTTTTTTAAAAGAATATTTTTCAAAGGGTAATGAGCAGAAAAAGCAAGTACCAGGTGCTGCGTATATTGAGAAAATAATTGATTTTCGCGACAAACATTACCAGCAAGGTGAACTCTACTTTGAGTTTCTCAAAGGTTACTGCTCAAAAACTTCTTCTGATGGAGAATCATGTAAAGAATGCAAGGAAAGAGAATGGATTAGTCCTACAATGCGTCGCATTCCTAGACCAGTGCCAGACACATCCAAATTACCTACGTTTCACTACAAAGATGTGTTCGACTCTTATGGTGATAACAATCATGATGATGAATCTCGCCCTCCAGATGACTGGCAACCTAGGCACAACATCAAAGCAGCATTCAAGGAAGGCACAATAAGTCTTGGTGACGCAATATGATGCAATATCGCTGTTTTCTAACAAATATAGAGGATTATTTACTTCATCTAGCTACCAAGAATATCCGAGAAAATAACAGGAAAGAGCAGCGTCAGGAGAAGGAGCAGAAGCGTTTTGAGGAATATGATTGGGACGTTCTCGTTAAGACTGGGGCAATCCAAAAATTAAAAGTCAAAGAGCTAGAAAAATATTTAAAGCACTTTAACCTCTCACTTAGAGGAAAAAAAACGGATAAAGTTTGAAGGGTTTTAGCACACATCTATAGTGCCAGGGGAGTAGGACTAGAGGATCACACTGGTACTCTGCCTGAAAAAGATCCCAAGACGCTGAATCATCAAGAAGCAGTAGTGAAGAGAGTGACAGTGATGAGGATGACCTTGTGATTGCATATCAAAGCAGTGATGACTCTATAGAAAGCAATAGCAATGATGAGGAAGGCTTTCAGTAAGCTATCGACGTTATTCCACGTCGATCTAGACGAAATATTTGGCCGTCGCAATCAAGATACAATGAACAATTTTTATATTTCTAACCATTCTATGCCGGCATACGAACAGTCAGAAGTATTTGAGACTGAACTTATACTATTGATTTATGATTTACTACTGATTAAAAATTGTATTTATGTGTACTTAATATAAGCTATTATAGTTATGATTTCTACTAAAGAAAGTCATTGCTTCCTTTTACTAAACTTCTTTTATTAATATTATGCTGACAACAAAAACTAGATGACCCCTCAAATTTGCTGCCATATTTCTCCTGACCTCCCTCTTGAGTCCTCTGAATTTACCATGACCCCCTCCCAATTCTTGCCAGCCCCCTCCCTGGCATAAATAATGAATGGTCCCTAATTTCGCTGGGAATCACAGGAATGTTTATCACATTTATAACAATTGTCATTACCATACACAAGACCAAAATATATTCATGAATACATTTTAGGGACCGCTATTCGCTTGTTAGGTGCCTTCGTATCGCTTGTTAGGGACCGCTATTCGCTTGTCAAATAATACCATATAAGGAACACGTGCGATAACCCCATCTCGATATTAGTGCCTTCCTTGGTCCACTTCCTGTGGAGTCAGATAGATCACAGGGAGCCCAATGAAGAATTTCTGCTTTAGCAATAAAAAGTTATTTACTTTGTCTTAATAGGGTAGATGATACCGGCACGGCAAATATGTATGTGCAAAAACAAAAGAATTCAGAGTGTGACAAAAAAAAAATCAAGGTTTTTCATATCTTGGACGATTTTGCAGTGATTCTCAGATGATGGGCTACCTGTGTGCCAGAGCCCCTGTACTGGTAACCTGGCCTTCACTAAGTCTTCTAAAATTTTGCAGATACATTGTGACAAAACTCAAATTTCCGCTTATAAATTCCTCTTCTACCTGAAGTATTGTCTACTTTAGATCAATGAAATGACACAACGATGTAAAAATATACATTTTTCAATAAGGAAACTGATTTCTGGCTGAACCACCCTCTAGTAAACACCAGGCACTGTAGTATTAAAAAGGAAAGCACAAGAACAAGAAAATATTTTCAAGTAGAAGCTACTAGTATTGAGACCGGATTTCGTCGTTCTGGAGTTGAAGAAAAGAAAATGAAGGAATGAAGAATGATGGAAAACGCTGATAAGTCTTTGAAAAACAAGAGGAAACGTGCTGTTGGAATTAGTACCTCGAAAGTGAAGAAACTAAGGACCAGCCTCGAGAATAATAAAGAGATGGAAAAAAGTAATCAAAAGTTAAAACAAAACTCAAAAGCAAAGGGAAAGTCTGTGGTTGATAATACTACAAATGACGAGTCTTTTAAAAAGCGAAAAAGAATGTCTATAGATACTGTTAATCATTTGGAAAAGCAGGGGGAAGGGAGGAAGGAATGTCAACAAGAATTCACTTCAGAATGTGATCTGATGCATAATGTATGGCGTCCAAATGAAGAATTAACAAACAAACTGGGTTTAAAGATGGGAAGATGGTCAAAAAAGGAAGAGAGAATCCTTGCAGAAAACATGGATAGATTTCTTAAACAGCACAATATTACAGATCCTAAGAAGATAATATTTGCTTATCAAAATATAGAGTCAGAAGAAGGAAAAAAGTGGAAAGAATTTGCCAAATCTACTGACTTTTACAGAGAACTTTCGAAAGGTCTAAAGAGAAGTCCCTTTTTTGTGTATAGAAAGGCTTTGCGTATGTTTGATGATGCAAATTATCTTGGGAAGTATTCAGAGTCTGAGGATAAAGAGCTGTTAAGACTTGTGGCAGTTCATGGGAGAAATTGGGCCCTAATTGGAGGAATGATGGGGAGAAGTAATATGTCTGTCACCCATCGATATTGGCTTATCAAAGACAAGACAAATAATGGTCCATGGCAAGAGACTGAAAAAAGATCTCTTCATGAAGCAGTAAGAAAAGTAACTAGCACAAAGGAAGGTGAAGAAGTCTATTCTGGTATTAACTGGATGGCAGTTGCATCAATTGTTAAAACAAGAAGCAATTTTCAGTGTAGAAAGAAATGGTTATTAGATCTTTGTTGGAAAGACTGTAAACTTCATACAGTTGAAAATGTTTGGGGCCCAGAAAATGATGTGGAATTGATTGACAAAATATATAAAAGTCAAGTAACTGAAGAATGTGATATTGACTGGCTTTCTTTGATGAAAGATTTTGAAATGGCCCGTTCACCACAATGGCTTAAACTAAAATTTTATGCCATAAAAAGAAAATACTGTAAATCAATAGATTTTGAAGTGACCAACTTTGAAGACATTATTGACTATCTCTATAATGTGGTAGCAATTGACTTACAAAATCAAATGTTTCAACATCAACACCAAAACAGTTGATTAATTTACAATGATGTATTTAAGCATATCAGAGTTCTTTTCCAAGATTATGTATAGAGAGTCTTTTATTTGCCTAAGGTATTATTTCAGTTTGTATCTAAAACATAATTTATGTAATGTGGCCCTAGAGACTTTCTTTAAAAAGAAGAAAAGAAAGCCTCTGGAACCCAGGTAATCTCAACAGTGCAGGTCACTCACAAAACACACAATGCAGTTTGACCTGTAAATAAGGCAGAAATAAGCCAAAGTGAAAATGTTTTAAATAGAATGTATATATTTCAAAAGAGCCTACATTCCTCTTGGTCAGTGATTGCAGGTCACTATCCAAGAGGAACACAGGTTTACTGTCATGAATAGGATATAGATTTTTTTGTGAATGTCTTCTAAAAATGGTCTTTCAAAAAAGACTATCTGTTAACAATTTATTATGTTGTAGGTTGATTTGTCTCAAACAAGGTATGCTGTGAAAATGGCCTAAGTCACTTTTGGTAGATGTCCAGATGTTGATTTTTCAGCATAGGGAAATTAATTGATATCATTTTATATCACTGAAAAAAAATCATCAAAATGGTCACTTAGGCCATTTTCACATGAAACCCTTCAATTTTAGATTCTACCCAACTTATCATATCGAGCAGGGGACTTGCTACATGTAAGAGTTCCTGAATTGTGATCCACATAGCCAGGCAGAGCACATCAAGCTATACAAAATCCTTTTAGTTTTGTGTAGATCAGGCCAATATTGAACAAATTGCAGTACTCAACAATACAGTACTCGACTGGCTTCTAAATCTTCGTACTCTTTACCTAAAGCAAGAACAAAATATGGTAAATTTAACATTAAATACTCTGGGGCTAAAACTTGGAACACAATTGATGAGTCTATGAAAAAAAATACTAAACAGAAAGAATTTTCAAGAAAAACTAAAAGATCACTTACTCAGTAATTACTCTACATGATTCGAATTCATATTTATTTATCATAAGAGTAAGTGTGTTGCTTTTATATAAAATTTCAAGTTTCACTTCAGGTTTCAACTTTTCAACCGTTTTTTCTAGTAATTAATACTAGTAACTGTGTGATATTTGTATTAGCTTAAGAATATTTTATAAACAACTATATCGATATTTGACTTAATTCTATTTTCTATTTTCTTTCTTTCTCTAGTATAACTTCTTTGATCCAATTACATAAGTTCTAAACAACATAAGCTATCTATCTCGATTAACTCTATGGTTATTATAGATAGCTTATACCAATAAATCCGAATTTATCATCTATATTTAAACTAAAATTGATACATTACATATATATCATATATATTATATTTATTAACTATTTATTCATATATATTAACAAATGTATTATACAAGGTCAAAAGTGTTTTGACGCGTAATGTGATGCGAATCGCCGCTTCATCTCATGATCATCAACGTAAAATTTGTGCAAAAAGACAATCTAATGAGATTGTCAAAGAGAAAAAATCTCAAGCAGTAAAAGTAACCAAAGTACAGTACAGTCGAACCTACCAAACCGACATCCCCCGTAAGGGCAATCTTTGGTTCCTTCTTCTAACAAACTCCACATTTTTAACCCAATAAGCGGCACTTCTCGTCAGCGGAAACCGACGATTCTGGTTCCGAGGGTGTCCACTTACTGAAGCTAGCTTCAACTGTCGCACAAAAGTCAAAACTGCCGATAAAAACGCTCAAAAGCGAGGTGCTAGGGGTTAACAAGGCATGTTCTAGTTCCCTAAACTTGTTATTTTGCTGGAAGTTTCCTCTGCTAAAAGTCGCCTTTGAGTAGGAATTGTGCACCGCCAAGAGACCATAATACTAGAGAGCGAAACTCAGTATTGATGTCTGTGTGATGTTCGTGGAGGCTAAGGCTATTTTTAGTAGACCCTTAGTAGTCTAACTTCGCCAAGACTTTCAAACAATAGAACTTGATTTTTGACGTGCGCGCGAACGGGGCCGCTTGCTTCTATATTGTTCCTTGTTTAAGAGCCTTGCGTGCGCTATGGCGAAATTTCTAAAAATAGCCTTAAGGCCCGGACACACGGTGCAACATTTCTTGAAACATTTGCTGAAACATCGCGCGCAACACAATGTTGCAGCATGCGTCCACCCATTCCAATTTTCACGAAACGTTGCATGCGCGCACCAGTCGCAGAAGTAGGATCGAGCGAGTTCTACTTCTGCAACTGTCCAGAACTGTTGCGGGCAACATTGCACGAGATGTTTCAGTGGTGGACAGGCGGTGCAACCGTGTTGCGCGCAGTGTTTCAGCAAACGTTTCGGGAAAAGTTGCACCGTGTGTCCGGGCCTTTAGTCGCCGCGAATATCGCACAGACATCAACTGATACTGAGTTTCGCTCTCTTAGTATTATGGTCTCTTGGCACCGCTTTGTCAAAACGGAGCAAATAAAGAACTCGAATGTTTTGTTTCTATGTTCCTTAACCGATACTCTTATCCAATTGTAATCCATGCTGCTGTGTGGGGTTGGGACATCAGGGCAGAATGGGATCTCTCGAGAAGTCACTTGCTTTAATTACTGTTTTTAGTGTCGCTGTGGTAAATGTAAATTGTTGTGTTTACAAAATGGTCGGACCACTGAGTAATTTCTCGTTTTATCTAGCTTTCTTGTTAAGTTGGTGTAAATTTGGTGTATGTTTGTACTGACATTTTGAAAACGAAAACATGCTCTGATATTTCTACAGAAAAATGGTATAAATTTACGCAACAAAAGAAATATCGATGTGCATGTAATAAACAAATTACGCCACAGGAAATGTTTGCACGGTTTTTATACACTCGTTGATGCGCATAACTCACTCGTTCATATAATCTGTTTACTTTACAAGCACACCATCATTTTGTTTCAAAGTTTATTTTTGTATTATTCTATTAGCCACTTTCACACCGTGAAGACTGGGTACGAGTTCCTTAAATTTTGACGATTTTGACGATGGTAACGCAAAATTCATATAGTCAGAAAGAGCACATTGAGCTATATAAAATCCCGAAGTTTGGTGTTAATCGGTTTAATATTAAATGACTAACAGCCGTGCAAAAATGCTAGAATTTACAAAGAAATGTATGGTTGTAGGGACATCTGTGGACATTTGTCCCTACCGTACATCTAGCATGTTTGAACTGCTGTATCTCTTTCAATGTATATCCGATCGATTAACATCAAACCTCGGGATTATATCGTACAGCTCGATGTGCTCTTTCTGACTACATAAGTTTTGTGTTGGCATCATCAAAGTTTAAGGGACTCGTACCCAGTCTTCACGGTATGAAAGTGGCTAATAACAATAATATAATTAAATACGAAATTTAGCCGATGATGAAGGACGATGAACACACACAGTTAAAGAAATAATTTCTCTCAAAAGAACTTGACCTCTGAAACAAAAATATTTTGAAAAGTGGGTCTTTCAATTCCTGTTGGCCGGGAAAAAGCGCTGCAAGGATGGAGAAAAAGCACATTTTGGGCCTCCTGTGCAAAAATTTGTGAGAGACCTTGGAGACTGCGAACCAGGAATATAATTAACAAGACGCACACGTGCGTTCACTCGTGCCCCGGGAGCCCTTCAGTGACCGGCCCCGTGCGTACTCTTCCCCGAGCCGTTTCACGCATTCTTCACTTAACCGTAACATAATAAAGACCTTTTTTGACCTTTTTAGAGAATATCTGATTAGTCAATTTGTCTGTCAGCAGCTTAGTGTTTGCCTTTATCCCAACATGCAAAAAATATACCAGTTTATTCAACTTTTTATTTCACTATATATCTCAATTTTGCTGTAAAGACTTCTACAACGACGTTTTTGACACAATAACAAATCGTGTATTTTTTCGGCGTTCATGTTTCAGATGTTTTATCTATTACGTGACCAAACGCATCAGGTCAAATAGAGCCTTGATTCCATGAAAATATATAAATAAATTGTCTGGCCAGAATTGTGTTAAAATTCATTACAAACCTAAACGTCTCAAGATCTCTTGAATGCTTGAATGAAAAATATAATTGACTTGCCTCTATATGCGTTCGTTTAGCAACATGTAGGGTGAGAAATTCGTAGATTTCCAGCTCAAAGGAATTGCCCCGAGTCGCGAGAGCTTCAGTTTTCAAGTACTCCATCGGAGTTCGATATTTGGTCAAAGTATTGGAGATCAAGCTCAAAATAACAGCCCATTCTGAAGCTCTTATAAGTGTCTAGGTATATCTCGAGTTAAAAGCTCCATTTTTTATTGTCTCACTGCTGGAAAAGCCTGTCTCTGAAAGCCATTTTTTGGGCTGTCCGCCATCTTGCATTCCTAAAGTTCCTCACTGGCGTTCGCTACGAAGAGTAGGCGATGAATGAAGGGCATTGTTTCTTCCGCTCTTGACCAATCGGGAGTGCATCACTTAGCCGATTGCGCTAAGAATGCTGACTCAGAAATGCTGCATTCTCGTGGACGACGAGAGAAAAAACATTTGCAATTTATAACTCGTTCCCGGCCTAAAGGCCTGGGCACGAGTAACAATTAGACCTCGAGGAGCCTCGAGGCCGAATGGACTACGAGTCAATAGCCCATGAGGCCGTAGGCCTCATGGGCTATTCAAACTCGTAGTCCATGAGGCCGAGAGGTCTAATTGTTTTAGTATTCACCAACATATTGGGCCAAAGGTGAATGAGACTAACAAAACAAAGAGAGAAAAAAGTTTTATTGATATTATTACTCGCGCTTCCTCTCAACTCGGGCTATCACCAATAGCCCGAGGTTAGGGAGCCAATCAGAATGCAGGATTTGTAATAACCCTTATGTTGGTGAATACTAATTTTATTTAGACGCTACATTGTTGTTGGTATACACATTGTTGTTGGTATATTTAGTCTGCTACAAATTCTACTACTTTGATATATCTATTTTTAGCTCTTTCTTTGAGTCTAAATGCCGTGATTCTGGACATTACGTCACAATGTGCCTTACGTTACGTCACAATGTCAAAGTTTATTATTATCAACCAAATGAGTTTATTATTAGCAAAATTCGTTCCAAAGAATGCGGATTTTTGCCTGGAGCAACAGATTTGAACGGACGGATACACTGGAAAAAAACCTTACATCTTTGATGTCGCTTTAATTATATTTCCCCAAGATACTAACTTTTAAAAAATATACATTTTCGCCAGGGTTTGTAAATCGAATTTGGTCTACCTGTGTGCCAGAGCCCCTGTACTGGTAACCTGGCCTTCACTAAGTCTTCTAAAATTTTGCAGATACATTGTGACAAAACTCAAATTTCCGCTTATAAATTCCTGTTCTACCTGAAGTATTGTCTACTTTAGATCAATGAAATGACACAACGATGTAAAAATATACATTTTTCAATAAGGAAACTGATTTCTGGCTGAACCACCCTCTAGTAAACACCAGGCACTGTAGTATTAAAAAGGAAAGCACAAGAACAAGAAAATATTTTCAAGTAGAAGCTACTAGTATTGAGACCGGATTTCGTCGTTCTGGAGTTGAAGAAAAGAAAATGAAGGAATGAAGAATGATGGAAAACGCTGATAAGTCTTTGAAAAACAAGAGGAAACGTGCTGTTGGAATTAGTACCTCGAAAGTGAAGAAACTAAGGACCAGCCTCGAGAATAATAAAGAGATGGAAAAAAGTAATCAAAAGTTAAAACAAAACTCAAAAGCAAAGGGAAAGTCTGTGGTTGATAATACTACAAATGACGAGTCTTTTAAAAAGCGAAAAAGAATGTCTATAGATACTGTTAATCATTTGGAAAAGCAGGGAGAAGGGAGGAAGGAATGTCAACAAGAATTCACTTCAGAATGTGATCTGATGCATAATGTATGGCGTCCAAATGAAGAATTAACAAACAAACTGGGTTTAAAGATGGGAAGATGGTCAAAAAAGGAAGAGAGAATCCTTGCAGAAAACATGGATAGATTTCTTAAACAGCACAATATTACAGATCCTAAGAAGATAATATTTGCTTATCAAAATATAGAGTCAGAAGAAGGAAAAAAGTGGAAAGAATTTGCCAAATCTACTGACTTTTACAGAGAACTTTCGAAAGGTCTAAAGAGAAGTCCCTTTTTTGTGTATAGAAAGGCTTTGCGTATGTTTGATGATGCAAATTATCTTGGGAAGTATTCAGAGTCTGAGGATAAAGAGCTGTTAAGACTTGTGGCAGTTCATGGGAGAAATTGGGCCCTAATTGGAGGAATGATTGGGAGAAGTGGTATGTCTGTCTGTCATCGATATGATTTGATCAAAGACAAGACAAATAATGGTCCATGGCAAGAGATTGAAGAAAAAACTCTTCATGAAGCAGTAAGAAAAGTAACTAGCACAAAGGAAGGTAAAGAAGTCTATTCTGGTATTAACTGGATGGCAGTTGCATCAATTGTTAAAACAAGAAATAATTTTCAGTGTAGAAAGAAATGGTTAGGAGATCTTTGTTGGAAAGACTGTAAACTTCATACAGTTGAAAATGTTTGGGGCCCAGAAAATGATGTGGAATTGATTGACAAAATATATAAAAGTCAAGTAACTGAAGAATGTGATATTGACTGGCTTTCTTTGATGAAAGATTTTGAAATGGCCCGATCACCACAATGGCTTAAACTAAAATTTTATGCCATAAAAAGAAAATACTGTAAATCAATAGATTTTGAAGTGACCAACTTTGAAGACATTATTGACTATCTCTATAATGTGGTAGCAATTGACTTACAAAATCAAATGTTTCAACATCAGCACCAAAACAGTTGATTAATTTACAATGATGTATTTAAGCATATCAGAGTTCTTTTCCAGGATATATATAGAGAGTCTTTTACCTAACTAAAGGTATTATTTCAGTTTGTATCTAAATTTAATGTGGCCCCAGAGACTTTTTCTAAAAAAAAGAAAAGAAAGTCTCTGGATCAACCTGGGTAATCTCAACTAGGTCACTCACAAAACACACAATGCAGTTTGACCTGTAAATAAGGCAGAAATAAGCCAAAGTGGAAATGTTAAAAGGAATGTAAATATTTCAAAAGAGCCTACAATCCTCTTAGTCAGTGATTGCAGGTCACTCTCCAAGAGGAACACAGGCTTTGGGTACAAGATTACTGTCATGAATAGGATATGTTTTTTTTGTGAATGTCTTATTAAAATGGGCTTTCAAAGTCTATTAGTCAACAATTTATTATGTTGTAGGTTGATTTGTCTCAAACAGGGTATGGATTTTGACAAATGAAGGGTTCCCTGTGAAAATGACCTAAGTGACTTTTTGATCAATGTACAGATGTTGATTTTTCAGCATAGGAAAATTAATTGATATCATTTTATACCACTGAAGAAAAAAACCATCAAAATCCTCACTTGGGCCATTTTCACATGAAACCCTTCAATTTTAGATTGCCCATTGCCAACTTTCATATCAAGCAGGGGACTTGCTAAGAGTTCCTGAATTGTAATCCACATAGCCAGGCAGAGCACATCGAGCTATACAAAATCCTTAAGTTTTATGTAGATCAGATCAATATTGAACAAATTGCAGCCATAATCTACCATAGTTGAATAGCTGTAAGTCATTCAATATCCAAACTTGAGAATTTTGTATAGCTTGATGTGCTCTGTCTGGTTATGTGGGTCTTGTGTTGATTATCAATGTACAATAGGCCATATGCACTAACAGGTCATGTGACCCTATCTCCCCTAAATCTAGTGGCACCATCAAAATGAATGCCAGAAATAGAAAGAGCACCTTGATATTAGCAGGGCTGCCAACTCTCCCGGATAAGCCGGGAGTCTCAAGATTTTGGACCGTATCTCCCGGTCTCAAGATTAGAGGCTCAAATCTCCCAGATAATTGCTTGAATCCAAAAATTGCGGCCATTTTAACTGAAATATCGTCTTCTTTCTTGAAATATCGTCTACTCCCCCCCCCCCCCCCTACTGAGGTATGAAAATCGACCTCGAAGATAGCGCAGTGTAGCCTTGAGTACGGTTTGTCTCACTTTGAGTCTCCTCTCTTCCCTCTTTCTCTCCCCCCTCTCTCCCCCCTCCCCCCCCCCCCCCCCCCCCACTGAGCATGAAAATTGGCCCAATGCTAAGGACAAAATGTTGATCTCCAGGTACGAAAGCCTTGGGGGTTGACAGCCCTGTATTAGTAATAATCCAAAGTTTCAGCTCATGAGATGTAATGCAGGAGAAATGACAGTAAATTTAAGATGGGATATTTTCTTAAGATGCATTTGGAAAAACATGGATGGCAAGCTCATGCCATCCAATGTGCTTTTCCAAACGAATCTTAAGAAAATATCTAATCTTAAATTTACTCTCATTTTTTCTCTTATTCGTCTTACAAACTGAAACTTTGCACTTTTACTAATCAGTTGAGCCCTTTCATTTTTTGGAGTTCATTTTGGTGGCGCTTGATTTGGGGAAGATAGGGTCATGTGACCTGTTAGTGCATATGGCCTATTGCAGTTTGTATCAAAATCTAAAGACAAGGTTTGTGGTAAAAGGGATTTGAGAACCCATTTGTAACTATATATATTAGTTTCCAGTTCAGATGTAAACAAAAAAAATTCACTTACCCACCCCTCCCGGGGTATTAAAACGTGAGCGCAGTTGTCGTGAGCCCACGATCTTTTGTGGAGCATGCGCATTCCAAAATGTTCGTTTGCGGGAAAACTCATGAGATTTGACTTGGAGAAAAATTGTGATTCTTCTTCTTCAATACAGTTGTATTTTCCCAAATTTGAAACGTTTTTGAGAATATTTTTGTAATACAGGCTACTCCTATCTACTTGTCCACTACTACAGCACTGATGTTGTAAACTTGAGTCATGAGTTATCAGGGAGACGACAGAAATGAACGCGAATCGGTCAACGCTTCGTCCTCCATCATCAGGACATCAACGGACAAAGATAAACCAGCTTTAGATAAGCCTAAAACAGTTACCGGTTCAAGTTCTGGTAAGAATTTTGCTTTGTTAGTAACATAACTGATTATTCCAAAGCGATTTCCCTTTGGAGCCCGATTTGAGAGTCAATTGATTGGATATTTTGATGCTGCAGACCATGGGATCAAATGATATTTTGTCTAATACTCGAGGAATTAGAACCACTTTTAAAATCTTGTATCATCGTTTGAAGTAGGTTACGTTGACTAAGCATTGAGTTACACTGAGGAATGTGTAATTTTAGTTTCATAAGAAAGCACAGGATCGGCTATAAGAAAATTACAGATAAAAACAATCGTGCATGTAAGTTTCATCTACAAAAACTCATTTTTGAAAACATCATCATCTTCTCCAGCAAGTTTGTCTCCTTGTAACCTCATTGCCGGTCTTTGTGTAAAATGTTCGTGTTGATTGGGTCGTCTTTTGTGGCTCATTTCCGCTTCTTCGTGAGCTCAGACCAAATGTGCATCTCATTTGAAAGCAAACCACAGGGTTTTGTTGGCTGTACCTTCAGAAATATTCCTCTCTTCTCTCTTTTATCTGGAAATAATTTAGTACGTACAGTAGCAACTTATATTAGTTTAATATTGACACTTGTGAGAGCGTTCCCCGTTTAGGCTTGTTTGGTTTGTGTCTGACATTGTAGCGAATTGTCTTTTCTCCTTCAGCGCCGACCACAGAAGGACAAATACCGCCAAGGCCAGCAATGGACCTCGCTAAGGTTTGTAGTCTCGTTAGGTAATGTTTAAGAATCACTTACTCAATCAAACAAGGGTTTTTGATAAACATGGGCGACAAAATAACCTCAAGTCCTGCAGATCAACTTCTTTTATCTTGTAGATTTTGAAATTCGGTTCCGACTGTCGTTTGTAGATATATTCGTGATGGGTGTGTATATGGTCAATTCAGCCGTAATATATATTACTACCACGATTTACTATTTTCTTGTACAGATGAAATTTAAAATTTATCACAAAAAGCCATCCAAAACCGTTTCAGATTTTGATGAAAATTCACTGTGTCACGCAACACTTTTTTGTTTTGTGGTTTTATTGAAACGCACTTGCATTCATGTCATAATAAAAATAAACTCTTTGTTAGTCGTATAGACGGCCATATGTTGTTCATTCATTAAGATTATTGATTCTAAATTAATTTATGTATCAGTCAATTCCAGTTGCTAATTGGCCCACAGGAAGTGACAGTCTTTGAAGCCCTAATTAATAGGGGGCATTTGACCATGAAGCTTGCTAGTAAACATAGTGGGGAAAATAACCAATTTTTTTCAAAAAGTCAAATGCCTGGGGGTTCACGCAGGAGTGGGGGAAGGGGGGATGGACGGTCTTAGAATTGACTGTTAGCATAGATATTTTAAAAGTGATAAGAATAAATATCTGATTGGCTGAGAAAAATGATTTTTTTTTAATATAAAGATTATATGACAGTCTGGCAAGCCATGCCAGTCAGCTATATATTCCATTAAAAAATAAGGTTTTCCAAAAATGCTATCCTTGGACCATTAAAATCCTCAAGATTGAAAAATGAAAGGTGCTATTTCTGTTGCTACTTTCCATTAATGGTGCTGATATTTCTGTGTCTTGTGTCATGTGACTGGGTGTTGTAAAGGGCTTATTTAATAAAATTCCTTGGAGCCAAAAAAGGCATGTGCACCTTTTTGCACCAAGATATTCAATATTATTGATTCTAAAGATTGGTTAACCATTGTTGCTTGATGTGGGATAAGACAGTGTGTTCCAATGAAGCCAGTATTCTTGCAAGCAATGAGGGCACTTACATGTCCCACTGATTTCATTGCTAGGCACCCAACAGATAAACGTTTGTGGAGCGAGTTTGGCGATTTTCTTCCGTCAATCAAACACATAGGTAAAGACTAATAACTACTTGCAACAAAAATTTACTGTGAAAATTCTTACAATCTAGAATTAAAACAAGTAAAAATTGATCTGTGTTAAATTAAATTAAATTAAAGGAGGCAGCATGGCCGAGTGGTCAGAGCGTTGGTCTCGCAATCTGGCGGTCCCAGGTTCGATTCCCGCTCTGGCTACTATCCGAGACTGAATTTGTTCCGATTTCGATTAGTTCAAATTCAGTTTCTCGGCCATACTTGTAATATAGCCAACTGGTTTGCCTCCTTGCCAGTTGGGATTCTTAAACACTTTATCTTTGATTATGTTTCATTTCATTTCAGTTAATTTCAACCGCATTTGATTATATACATATAGATATTTGCGGTATATAAATCTTAAACATTATTATTATTATTATTTAATTCAAAACTAGCAAAGGAATAGTTTGTGTCAGGACTTTTTTACCAAAAACCTATTCCCTAGGAGCATAGCAAATAAACTGTTGCTCACAAGACTTCAAAGCCATGACAGACAGTTAATGAAAATTGTTACTCTTTCGAGCCTAAGATATCCTTTAGGTACTATCAGATCATTAAAACTAAATAAAATTAATACAATAAGCCTTTGGTATTTTTGGTTTAATTTTCTATTTAAAAGAATATTTGTACCTGTTTTATGTTCTAGTTGTCTGTTTATTTACAGTTCAAGTAATTAGTAATCAGTAGGATTCTCAAACAATTGTGTTTGATTGATGGAAGAGAATTGCCAAACTCACTCTATGAACTTTTATCTGTTGGGCACATAGCAATAAAATAGATAGTAATATCTGTCATTTTGAGATTCTCAAATGGATCAATGGATGCTTGTGATATTAAGAAAAAACCCAGGTCCAACATGTTGGATGTGTATGTTCATTTTCCTCTAAGAAAATAAACTTAATTTTTCAGACTAGTAAACCTTTACCTAATCGTCCAATAGCACCAGCAGCAGCAGCAGCAGGTGTCATGCCAATGGGTACATCAATCAACACTGCTTATCTACCACCAGCAATGCCTGGATATGGTCATCCAACTTTTCCTGGTTATCCTATGTTAAGAGGAACATTAGGATCTCTACCACCACAACACACATATGGTCCACATGTACCATTTGGTGCTTCAGCTGCAGCCATCAGTGCAAGTGCTCATCCAAAAGGTATTGGTCAGATACGTAGCACTACCATGCCAGCAACTGCTAAATTACCTGGAATGCCACCCCATCATCCAGGACAACCGACTTCTCTTCCACCACAGGTTACTGGTAGTGTAGCTACTACATCCAGGTCATCTTCACCAACTTTATCAGCTCCATCAACAAATTCAGGGCCTTCATTTCACCAACCGAGTTCAGAGTATAAACAGGCTGATGTGAGGGACAGAGGGTCACCCCATGTTCCAGATATCACTAGAAAAACAAGCTCACCACATTGTTCTTCCCCAAGTGTTCAAAGTACTGGAGCCATTGTTACCAACACCAAACCCAATATTCCATCGCCTGTAGTACCAGTGCATAAACCAGCACAACCAATAATGCTACCACACTTCACACAGGGACATAACCCATTAGCTGTAGCAACATTTCCACAGCCAGCTGTTGCCGGCACCATTCAACAGCCTTCAAGCGTGACATCAGTTGGCTTAGCAGCCAGCCAGTCAAAACCTGTCCAATCAGTGCCTGTCCCTGTTGCATCCATAGCCAAAATGTATCCACCTCATCTTAGTTTGGTACAAGGACGACCTGGACTTGGCCAGTCAGAGGGACCTGCAGTAAGTGTTAAAATTTATGATAACAAAATTTGTACAGTAAATTTAATTATTTAATTATTATTTTGTAAATTAAGTTGTACCAAAAACCATTGTTTGCACCATTTCAAAGTTAACATTTAAGTTCCCGATATACAGTTTGTAATATTAGTAAGAATGTATTTATTAATATGTGCATGATTGTATGTTTCAAGTCCCCAGATATTTCCAGACTTAGTGGCAAACAAAGTGGCCCTGCATCTCCTGTTACAATACCACAACACAGTGCTTCAAGCACAGCTCCATCAACTACACATCTCATTGCAGCCACAACACCTCTCCAGACATCAAGTAAGTTACATGTGATTCTACTGGCCCTTGGCCATATTAGATTTACTTGCTATGCCAGTTACTATTAATACTCAATCTGTAAGACAGTGTCTAATGATTCAATTTAATATAAGTTGCAAGTGTAACATTAACATTGTCAATTACCATGATGTATTTTCAAACTAATTGTTAATTGTATTCTTCTCTGATACCTTGCAAAGTAGTATCTATTAAATTAATGCACATCTGATTTTTTTTTTTTTTTTTTTTTTTTGTCTCTGTTTTATAGCTGTTGTTGATGGACGCATGGACAGGTAAACTCACTAAATTCATTAATGAGCAAAATATGATGATGATTATGACAATGATGCCAATGTACAACAAAAAATGTACATGAGCAAGTGTGCAAAAAATTAAAACTATGCAGTACACATTTGCTTATAAATGCTTTTCAAAGCCTAAGATTGAATGAATAATGATTGCTATATTCTAGAATCCAGGTAGAGATGAACATAAGGAAATGTGTAATTCCAGAAAATATCCATATCCCCACCATGGAGGGAATTGGAAATTCTGGAGGGGAGGGAGGCTCAGAGAAAGAACAAAATCAAAGGTCTCAATGAGACAACTCACGGATACAGCTACATAGCATACAAGCCAATTCCAGAGTGTCAAGTTCCTATTATTTCCTATTACTTCCTATTTTTTTAACTGATTCCTATTTCCTCCTCTTTTTTTGAGAAAACCTCCTATTTTTCCTATTTATTCAGCTTAGAACCAAAGAAAAATATAAATAAATTTAAAGAATGTTGTTTGCACTCTAGCACTTATTTTCATGTACAAATTATACAATTTAAAGTGCCTATAAAGTCTAGCCAGAAATAATTTCTCTCAAAAGAACTTGGCCTCTCAAACAAAAATATTTTGAAAAGTGGGTCTTTCAATTCTGTTGATCGGGAAAAACCGCTGCAAAGTTGGAGAAAAAGCACATTTTGGGCATCCTGTGGAAAAATTTGTGAGAACCCTGGGAGACTGAGACCCAGGAATGAAGTTTAATTTAGACGCTACAAGCTCTTAATATTGTTATTGGTATACACTATTAATATTTAACTTCTGCTTCAAATTCTACTACTTTGATATAGCTATTTTCAGCTCTTTCTTTGAGTCTAAATGCCGTGATTCCTGATATTACGTCACAATATGCCTTACATTACATCACAATGTCAAAGTTTATTATCAACCAAACGAGTTTATTATTAACCAAATTCGTCCCAGCCTTCCAAAGAACGCGGATTTTTGTCTGGAGCGACAGCTTTGAACAGACAGATACATTGGAAAAAACCTTACATCTTTGATGTCGCTTTAATTATATTTTGCCAAGATACTCAACTTTTAAAAAATATACATTTTCGCTAGGGCTGATTCTATGACAACACTTGATGTTATGGGATGTATGTGTAAACATGTTCATATTGATTTAATTTTTATGCACTGTCACATAAAGTGTTCTGAAGCTAGCTGAAATACTAAAAATGTTGTTGTTAATATCAAATTCAAAAACAAATGTATATGTTACTATTTAAAAGAGTCATTATTCTATCCACTACTAACAGTTCTATAGGAGGAGTGCTATTAGATTGCCTATCTAACCACTACCAATAATCCTATTTTTTTCCTATTTATGAGCATATTTTCCTATTTTCTTCCTGTTTTTCCCTTCAAATTTTCCTATTTTCCTATTAATTTTTGCAAGCTTAGTGCTTGACACCCTGCAATTCCAAAAGGAAAAACTTATGCACCAAAGTAAATCCCGAAGGGGGGAGGGGAGACTGCAACTAAAATAAGGGGGGTTGGAAACGTTTGCAGTTCCCCCGGTCAGGCATTTGATAATTATCTGGGTCCCGGGACACATAAATATTTCTTAATATTTAAGCATGTTTGATCAATTTCTTTCCCAACTGTCGGGATTTAGACAAAAAAATTCATTCAACTCTTGATTAAATCGCACCCTTTTTCGTCTTTTTCCTGCACTCCCCTCCACGTCGGGGTTTACTTTGACAGACTTGATTAGTGTACGAGCACTAAAAGTGAGCAAAATAAATAGTCCTATTTTACCATATTAGGCATTTAAGGTGACTCAATAGAAATTCAAGAGGCATTTGGCCTTGACAAACTTTTGGTCACAACTTTTTAGGATCGCGTTCAATTTCAATAGTTTTTTAGGAACTTTTACTCCAATTATCCAGCTACACATTGGCCTTAAGCGATTTTATTGAAGAGAACTATTTTTGGAGTAATTCCAACAAAACCTGAACCCACCGTTTAGAAATGACCCACTCTAAATCAAAATTTTGCTGGTATAAATGGATGAAACACAGGGAATCAAACTACAATGAATCAAACTTCAAGCTGAGTGAGTTTCACAAAAATCGTCAGAATAGAAATGCGAGGACGATTGGCTGCCAAAAGTGTACCCTAAAAGTGTTCTGAAATCATCATGAATCTTAAAGCACCCCTTGTACTCTGAGAATAACAACCACGAACCTCAAATGACAACAAAAAGGTAACTTAATGTCTGCCTAATAAAAGTGTAAAACTGATCGCCCACAGGACAAGCCGTTAAAAAATATAAGCAATGTTTACAATGTTTATAAAACACTGAAAATGGTCAAAAAGTTTGGACGCACTTTAATGCTAGAATTGGAAAAATTCTGTGGCGAAGCTGCTGTTTTAAAGCTAGAAACAAATTCAAGGTTTCATAAAACGACGGTACTGAGTTTTGTTTTTGTACACAACATAGATCTGGAGAAATAAATTTTATAAAGTACGATATGCTGCACAAATGCTTGAAACCAGATTTCTTGCGCTTTTGTTTTGAATGCAAATGAGCTGCAATTCAAGAATTTACATCTTTGTCAGGGGAGTGCCTTGGGAGATGAGGTGGCCGTAAATTCATCCTTTATTCAATTTTCTAAAGCCGATTCAGTGATGCTTTCATAAACACGGCCACCCCATCTCCCAAGACTAACTAATGCCCACCCTCCTGACAAAGGTTTGCATTCTTGAATTGCAGCTCATTTGCATTCAAAACAAAAGCGCAAGAAATCTGGTTTCAAGCATTTGTGCAGCATATCGTACTTTATAAAATTTATTTCTCCAGATCTATGTTGTGTACAAAAACAAAACTCAGTACCGTCGTTTTATGAAACCTTGAATTTATTGTTTCTAGCTTTAAAACAGCAGCTTCGCCACAGAATTTTCCCAATTCTAGAATTAAAGTGTGTCCAAACTTTTTGACCATTTTCAGTGTTTTATAAACATTATAAACATTGCTTATATTTTTTAACGGCTTGTCCTGTGGGCGATCAGTTTTACACTTTTATTAGGCAGACATTAAGTTACCTTTTTGTTGTCATTTGAGGTTCGTGGTTGTTATTCTCAGAGTACAAGGGGTGCTTTAAGATTCATGATGATTTCAGAACACTTTTAGGGTACACTTTTGGCGGCCAATCGTTCTCGCATTTCTATTCCGACGATTTTTGTGAAACTCACTCAGCTTGAAGTTTGATTCATTGTAGTTTGATTCCCTGTGTTTCATCCATTTATACCAGCAAAATTTTGATTTAGAGTGGGTCATTTCTAAACGGTGGGTTCAGGTTTTGTTGGAATTACTCCAAAAATAGTTCTCTTCAACAAAATCGCTTAAAGCCAATGTGTAGCTGGATAATTGGAGTAAAAGTTCCTAAAAAGCTATTGAAATTGAACGCGATCCTAAAAAGTTGTGACCAAAAGTTTGTCAAGGCCGAATGCCTCCGGAATTTCTATTGAGTCACCTTAACTGCGTTACTTTAGATGTCTTTAATTCATGTGTAAAGACGTAATATTACCGTAAACACTTGTGTATCTCGAATCAAAGCTGCACTCATAGACAATTAGCAACTATAAACTTGGTTGTGAAATCATAAAAATCTCAAAGGATTTTCAACTCTAAACTGACCGTATGCTTAGCTTTTGTTTGTCGAATTCTAGAACGTACAGCTGAATCGGTTCTGAGTCTGACACATTGGGAAGGTTGCAATCAAATGCACGTTGGAATGTAGCTGCTAATTATGCATATTCGATTGATCTTTTGAATTCATCGCAAACAGTCCAAACAAGCATTGAAATCTCTTCACGAAGATTAACTGGTTAAAACTGGTTTCTTTTATTTGAGTGCCCAAAGCAGGCTGGAGGATTTTTAACAATAGCAATTGTTACAATACAAATCAGAAAGTCCCAAACGTAACCCGCCCGGTTTGACCTTTGTTGTCATTGTTTCACAAGGACTCGCGTAGTGACCGGTTAGAACCGGTTTCTATTGTTTAAGCACGCAAAGCAGGCTGGAGGATTTTGTACAATAGCATATTTACATTGCAAATGAGAAAGTCCCATCTACAGCAATAACTCACAGCTACTCCTACAGAGTATCCGTGAGTTAATAACAGAGTTTGTATGGAAGAAAAATGGAAGTTCCAGAGGACTGGGGGCCTATTTACAAATTCCCTCTGTGATGACATAAATATTTTCTGGAACTACACAATTGGAATCAAATCAATCCATGGGCATTTTAATTTGTTAAGGTAGCTTCTGGGTCTTGTGCTGTAAAATAATGATAATATAGACGACTTTCAAAAATGGTGGCCTAGTACATGAGAACGAGGCCACAAAGGCCTTGTTACCAGAAAATAAGCGTGGCGACACTTCTATTGCTATCAAAGATGATGTGTTCCTTTTCCTTTTAAAATACCTATTTTATGTGCATTTTACAGGATAATTTTTATATATTTAGAATCGTTTGATGCGATGTTGATTTTGGAGGCCTTTCTGGCCTCGTTATGGTGAACAATGAGCCTGCCATTTTTGAAAGTCGTCTATTGGTGATACAATTTACTTTGATTTCCAACAGGCCTCATCAAGGTGTGAGTCTACCAAACACAATGATTCCCAGTCAAATGTACTCACAGTATGTCTTCTCTGAGCCTCCAAGAGGTTTGTACAAAGATTTCCCCATAAGAATATAACCTACATAGTGGCCCTAAGGAGAAAGGGGGTAGGGAAAGGAGCAAGGATGGCACAGTTGGTTAGTGCGCGGCCTTCGGTGCAAGAGGTCCCTAGTTCGATCCCCAGTGACTTCACATCCTTGTTTCGACTTCTTTCCTTTCTGTGTAGCTTTAAACTTGTAGCTTTAAATACCCTTAGAAAATGATCACACTCACTCGCCCAATCAGCGCTTAGTATTTTGGTGCTTTATATTCCATAGAGTAACTAAAGGTGTCAAGTGGTGAGGGCTTTGAAGCACAGGGAAATTGTGGGGTAAAGAAAACAAGTACGGTCAGTGAGCTTTTATAACTAATTAGTATTCTCTATATAAAGCATACTAATGAAGTCTTTTGAATTCTTTTGTTTAAAGAGTTCATTAGTATGCTTTATATAAAGAATACTGATTAGTTATAGAAACTCACTGACGGTACTGTTTTCTTTATACAACAATTTTCCTGCATTTCAAAACCCCACTATTTGACATCTTTAGTTACTTTATGGAACACAGAGCATCAAAATACCAAGCGCTGATAATCATTTTCAAAATTTTTCTGTGTTCCATGACCAACTTAAATACTTGTAAATAACATTTTAATATCGATATACATACATGCATCAAATTTGTCAGAGCAAATTCTGAAAATCTTCCCTATGAAATTAACTGGCAAGTACTAAGCATACTTTTTTCCTTTACTATAAGATGAATTATAACAAACTCAAACTTACTGTGAGAAATTTTAGATACTCGAAACCTCCAACTTGTAGTACTTGTGTTTTCAGGCTTGGTAGTATGTAAAATAGGCACTTTTTTGCTGTCGTTATCCAGCTCTTCGCTCTAGTAGATTTAGTATCCATCTCATATGTTGTGACAATTTCTATCCCTAAAAAGCCTGTGGAGTTCTGTAGCCAAAGCGGCCTCCAGCCGGCCGGTCTAATGTGCATGACATAAATGAGCCTCTTCAATTGGAAAACGCAAAAATGTATCGGACACAAGGAAGCAGTGCAAAACAAATAAGCCTTTAGACAATTTAACAATATAAAAGCGGGTAAATTGCTCGTGAGTGTGATCATATTCTAAGACATTTAAAGAATGAACATGAGTGTCCCATGGGATATAGAGTCCCTCGCATTAGATAAAAGGCCACGAGGGCGCCTTTTATCTAATGCGAGGGACTCTATATCACATGGAACACTCGTGTTCATTCTTTAACCCTTACTTAAAACGGAGCACTGATGGAAAGAGGGGAGTAAAATTAGCGTACCGTCGACCTCAAGTTTATCAGTTGAATTACTGTCACGAGTTATCCACGTTAAATATGGTTACTTTACTTTAAATACTTTTTTACTTTAAAGGGGGTAGGGGGAATAGGACCTTCCTACACGTATTCCCCTTAAGGCCACTACATAGGCTATGAGAACAGAGTAAGTGATGCCTGATAATCTGATAAGCTTCTAAAATCATTCAGAGTCACAGTCACTTACTCTGTTTTGGTATGGAACCCTTTAATAATTTTATTGCATTTGTGTGAGTGTGAAATGTACAACTACATAGCTTCAAATACCTATACAATGTGGTTAGGGTATTTTTAAGATCAAAATTGTTACTTAAAATGCAGTCATCCACTTTCAAGTTTGGTTATGATACTCTATTTCAGAAAAAAATAGGTACAAAAATAATTAGAATCATGAAACAAAACTAAATGTTATTTCAATTTGAGATGGTATTATCATTTTAGAATGACAGTGACTCTGCTAATACTGACAATATATTTTCTCCCAAATACATGCAGCTGTCAGTATAAACTGATAATGCAGTCTCAAAATGCCATTTACATGTAGTTTATGGTATTTTTTATATAAAGTTCTGTGCTTAATTTTAATTTGATTGTGCAAATTGTTTTTATTCCCTACAGCCTACCCTTTACCATTCCCACACTCTGGATTCCCACAGGCAGGGTTACAATCTGGTATACGCCCACCACATACACAGACTACAGCTACTATGCAAGGGATGCACATCTTGGATCACCCAACTTTCTTTGCTGCTACAAGAAGTAAGCCAATACTAACTACTGTATGTATAATTATGATTTGCATCAGACAAAAGTTTCAACTGAGAAGAGAGTGATAGGCTATCATGAATCCAAATAGCCTGCCTACAGGATCTCCAGGAAGGGGAGGGGGACTGGAGAGAAGGGAGAGGAAAGGAGAGCCTGCACGACCGCTATTGTTATAAAAATATACGCCCCCGATATGCTAGTGGATAAAGGTCAATCTAAGCCAATGTATATTTCTCTCTTTCTCTAAAATGGATTAGGTCTAGTACAGTCAAATAATCTGGATTGTGTTTAGTCAGTTGCCAACTATTTACCTACCATTACAATAAAGTTTATAACTTTCATGGCATACAGTCTTTCTTGTAGTCTTGGTTGTACTGTTAGCCCTAATGAGTACATGCAACCATATTCATTTTTGCCATGATTTGTTCCTAATTTTTTGAACTAGAAATTATCTTCTGCTATGTATTTGTTGATACTGTCTGTGTGTGTGAAACTGAGATTTAATTAAGCTTGACTATGAACTTTTTTCACTAGATTTGAGTGCTGGTAGTATGCCAAGTGATGCCCTAGGGCCCGTGGCGATGATGGAGAGCTCAGCAGCCAATGCTGGTATTTACAGTATGCAGATTGGAATGCAACAGGCTCCTAGCTTACAAGTAACTGTGTCAACAAGCAATCCTAATGCCACCTCACCACGCCCAAGCATCTTACGTAAGAGAACATCTGAAGGGTATGTGTTGAGGACTTTTGTCTCAGTCACTGTTTCTTTAATGTTATAATAATTATAACAATTATTGTACTTTGTGACAGTATACAGCAGTTTACAGCAGAGTACATTTGAGTGTTTAATGAAAACATTTCGCAAATTTGTTTTGACAGTTTGAATGTGCTGTTGTTATACTAAATGTCAAGTGTTGTTAGGGGGCAGAGTCAACATTTGATCACTAATTATGTACACACATTCTGAAGTTCTCAAAGAACATTGCAAATCTTCAAACTGTTCAAAATGTTTGAATAATAATCGAGATACTTTGATTTTGACTTAAGACATTTTGAACAATTTGATGATTTGTAATGTTCTGTGAGAACTTCAGAATGCATGTAATTAGCGATCAAATGTTGACTCCACCCCCTAACAACACTTAGCATTAAGTATAACAACAGCACGTTCAAACTGTCAAAACAAACATGCGAAATGTTTTCATTAAACACAAATGCACTTCGCTGTATGTATGAATGTGAAACAGACCATGCTTTGAACATGTGAATTGCCTGTAAAAAATGTTGAAACTTGTTCCATGAGCATGCCATGCCACAACTTTGCACATTTTCACAGTCAAATGAAAACCACTCTTTACATTACCATTTTGATATACACTGTATATAACAAGGAAACTGAGACATACAAGTCAGAATAGTCCTTGAATAGTCAATGATATGTTCTCCTACTTTGGGGCTATGATGATCTCCAGATATCACGTGTCAGTTTGTTGTTGTTGTTGTTGATAGGGTGCGTAAAGCAACCGTTGTTCCTTACAACAATGATGTCCCACCACAACCACCAGTGACAAGTGAACCTGCTGCAAGCCCAAGGTCTGATTCCACTCTTTCTGCTCCACAGTCTGGACAGAGTTCCCCTAAACCACCCAGGTAACACACTTGTTATGTAATTACAATTAAATTTGTACAACACAGTTTCCTTCCACAACCCTCTGTGGTTCTTAGTTCTGCATGGATTTCCAATACTTCGTATTTACTGGGACCACCAAGGGGAAGCAGATAAATGTTCTTATTCAAAATTCTCTCAAAACTTATTCCACAAACCAACCTTTTTTTCACACAGAGTTTTTCAAAGAATTGTTGCAGCTCATTTGTTGGCATTGCTGGTTGATTATCAATCCTTTTGGAGTAAATTTTGTATACATGTAGCTGACATAATAGCTTGACAATAAACACAAGTTTTGCTTCATATCCAAATGAATTAATTTGCAAACATGCACTGCTAAAAACAATTAAAATTAGAATTAAAATTAATTTTAATTTTAATGGTACAGACTGTATAGCAGCAGCCCAAGGCGCCATCCTATGCTCACAGTCTACCATGCATGTTCAGTATACACCTATTTCAAAAAAGGTTGTCACCGCTAAGAGCGATAGGCGATAGGTAATAGGTCATTTCAAGACCGCGAAGCACTATTGATTGCTTAATTAAGCCATCCTAAATCTTTCTTTACACTCTTCCATCAAATATTTGGCTATTCATATGTAAATCAATTAGAAATCAATAGTGCTTTGCGGTCTTGGAATGACCTATTACCTATCGCTCTTAGCGGTGACAACCTTTTTTGAAATAAGTGTATGTTTTTGTAAAGTGCCTAGAGCAGATTTTGGATAGGCACTATATAAATGTTCATTATTATTATATTATTATTAAAAACATGCCTTCAAAGCTCAAACAACTTCTGGTTTGTCATTACTGGTCTACAACATATTGTTGTTGCCCAGGAAACATTAACTTGTTTGTGTTTACATGATACCCTGTTGCCCAATCAGAGCAGGAGAAAAATGTACATTGACAGTTGGTATATAACAAATTACTTTGTTGTGGTCAAGGTCTAAATGTTTAGTGATACTTGACAGCATCACATCAAAGCTGAATCAGGGTTCACACAATCAGGGAAAGTATTGAAAACTCATTGGTTTTTGAAAAAAGAACTGGGAAATCTAAAACAAAGACACGTCAAGCTTGACTGGGTGGAATCCTTTTGTTTCTGAGGCTATTACATTCCTTTGCCCACCAGAATAGTAAATGTTGTACCATGTGATCATTTCATGCAAAAGGCCTATTGTATCATGAAAAAGTCTTGGAATTTTGTGTCCTAGCTCCCGTTTAAGCACTCGTTTAGTGTTAAAATGACATACAACTTTGACAAGTTCAGAAGTATTAAAACTTTCCTTTCAAAGTGTTTCTAGTGAATCTGGTGCTCAAGTTGAACAACAACCACCACAAATAGCAACCCCAGCTACAACATCAGCTCCAACAGACTCAACATCACAGCCAACCCCAGCTTCACCAGTTACAGTGAAGAAAGAACCAAATGAGCCTGCAGTACCTCCAACTGCTAGTACAGCAGTGACTTCAAGTGCTGCCATGGTAACCAGTACTAGTAGTACAGTAACAGATAAACCTACATCTGTGTCAGTAGCCTTGCCTGATGGTGCATCTCCACGTAAAAAGCCAAGGAAACAAAATGTGTAAGTCATTTATCTCTCCCCCTCTCCCTCCCTCCCTCCCTCCCTCCCTCCCTCACAAAATGCCTATTGGAACATGGTTTTCCAATGCTGGTATGCCCCAAGGCCAATGACTTGCCATTTGGGAAGAAAAATGATGATGATGAAAACATGAATAGAATATAATAGAATTTAATAGAATTGATGGTTTTCTTTGTACACCCCCAACGAAATTTTACCTCTTTTAGGTTGCCTTTTTCTATTGGCAACGATTAGCAATACCAGTAGATTTTCTTGTGGTAGTCAGTTAAGCACTGTAAATGGTTCCTGTGTCAAACCACTACCACTTTTCATGCACAAGCCTATGCTGCTTAATGAAGGCTGGTTTGTTGTTCTCTGAGGGCTGTCCAAGAATTAATAGAAGTCCTTTTCTCTTGCATAGTTTCATTATCTGCTCTACACTTATGGGTGGCATGATTGGCCGAGTGGTTAGTGCACTAGCCTCTCACCGCTGTGGTCCTGGTTCGAGTCCCAGCTTGAGCGCTCGGATCATATGTGAACTGAGCTTGTTTGATGTGTTGTTCTCTACCATGCAACGAGGGTTTTTTCTCCAGGTTCTCCAGTTTTTCCTCCCTCCCCAAAAATCAAGATGTGAGTCGAGCGATGTATTAATCTATTTTGTCTAATGTTTAATTACAGTGTTGTTACAGAAGACAAATATGGCAGTAGTGTTCCTCTAGAAGAAGCATCATCAGAGGATGAAGAAAAAAAGCCTAAACCTCCACCAGAAGACACCATGGGTAGGGCGCAAGGATGTTGTTTGTTTGTTTGTTTGTTTTCATTTTACAGTGCGTTTCACCCTTTCTGTTCTAACGATTTTAACAAATTTCCGAATGCATGGGAAGTAAATTCAAAGTTCGCCAACAAAGTTCGTTGTAAATGATTAGAACAACAGATCCAATTCTTGAATTTACCAGTACTCGAAAGTTACGCACACTTTGTGTAACGGGGGCCTGTACCGTAACCATTCCACGTAGTTTGAATCCTGATTGGATCTTTTATCGTACCTTATTGTAAACCCAAACTGGAGTTTTCCCGCCAACACGAAGTAAGGTTGTTAAACCCTGAGGTTTAAATGATATTTTAAGCATATTTTCTGGTATATTTTAGAGTAGAAACTCGCTAGTGCATGAAAGAACTCAAGGCAGTTGTTGTCGCTGCCAGCATTCACAAAGTCGGCAGTTTGTTTTCGCGCGCTTTGTCAATCGTACAGTGTGGTGAGAATTTTGTATTTGATCAACAAATTCGCGTTTTAATATTGTGGCTATGTTATAAAAGAAATGGTTCACGCTTAGCGTGCGTCCATCGTGAAATGGGTGCACGCGAGAGGTTGCTAAGCACGAAAGAAGCGTAAGAGTGCGACTCTAGCTTCTTGAGTGCTTAGGCAACCTCCGAAGTGCATCCATTTCACGATGGACGCACGCTAAGCGTGAACCATTTCTTTATTATTAAGTGATTGTGTGGAGTATAATTGATAGGGTATTTATAATTGATATTGATCTATACCATTGTTTTTCTTATACCTACAAATATTTGTTTTCTTCAGACGATGAATTAAAATTCATCCTTCGCAAACGTCCAAAGATTTCCATATTTGGTGGTTATAAAGTAAACACTAAGGCAGCCCATAACCACTTCTTGAAATACTCCGATGTAAGGATTAAAGGTAAATACAATGGTTTGTAAAATATTTGAGATATAACGTGTGCGCCGATTGGTTAGCTATCATGTATACGTCAGAGGAAAGAGATATAACGTGTGTGCTGATTGGCTAGCTACCATGTCCATATCAGAGGAGAGAGACATGGTCCTACTTAAACGCCAAAAAGTTCTCTATTAAAACAAGTATAAAATGACCAAACAGCTGTCCTCTAGCTTAGAAAACGGCACACTAACCAACTAAGCCCAACGACTGCTGTGAACTGATAGTGGGTTGTAAACAAATGGGTGAAATATTACAAAAGAGCAATTTTCGTATGAGTGAGAAACTTACCGCGCCGTACCGTGACCGTGTCAGTGCCGTAATGTCTATAAAAACATTCGAAATTCCTGCCGTAACCGTACCGTGCGGTGTTCGACCTTGCCGTTTTCACAGTCATACGAAATTGGCTCTAAGAATGAATGGAAATTTGCAACAACGTTACTGAAGTTTCAAGCCTAGTCCTTCATCGGAGTAAAAGTCCTTTTAGGCCCCGTTTATTGGCGAAAAGCCGGGACAACCCTATGTCTCGGGCCGAGACAACTTCTCCATATAAACAGGCCCTTACTCCGACGAATGGCGAAGGCTCGAAACGTCAGTAAGTACGGTGTTACAGATTTCCATTCATCCCTTGTTGTATATTTATACACGGACACAGCCCAAACTAGTTCACTCACTAGTCTCCGTTTGTATTTTGAGTGAAATGGTGTTAAAATCATCCCCATTTACCTTTTTCTGTACAGAGGAGCGCAAACCAACCGTTCAAGACATCGCCAATCAAAAAGGCATTCTTCACCGTGTCAGTGGCTGGCGAGTACACCATGTAGCTGCACAGATGGATGATTTAAGTTCTGTAGAACAAGAAGTACTGCAAAAACTGTTTGAATTTCGTGAAAACCTTCCCAAACCCAGACCAGGCCAGAAAACCAAGTACCATGATGAACTCATCATGTTAGATGAGCTTGTACAGGTCAGTTATCACGCTCATAGTTTGACCACAGGGAATGTAAACAGACTACTGTAAGTACTTAAGTACAGGTTACGTGTGGAGCGGAGAGGAACACGGTTTAGGGAGGAGGGAGAAATAGCCCTAAAAAAGTAGGGAGGAGGGAGAAAAGAGGCAGAAAAATCGGTTTGGGAGGAGGGAGGAAAACAATTATGAGATGTAGTGAAGGAGAAATGGCCGAAAAAATTAGGGAGGAGGGAGAAAAATGGCATTAAAATGAGGAGGAAGGATATTGAAATGCCTGTTCCTCTCCGCTCCGTGTGGGTATTGCTGGGTTTCAAACAGCTCATGAATCTCATTATCTGCTTCAAATGGTGGTTAGTGTTTGACCCCCATGTGCTCTAAACCAGAGAATCTAGTCGTCTTTCAAATGATGAAAATTCCAACGAGATTGAAAATGGCGTCATATGAAACCCAAGAGTTGGGTTTATACTTCATGGCTGAATGACCACATAGTCGCTCTTAGGTTAGGTTTAGGGTAAGTATTAGTAAGACGACTATATGGCATTCAGCCATGAAGTACTTACCAAGAATTGTCTTTATTGCTATTCGGTGGCAGCAGTGTATTCTTAAGTGTATTATGAAGATTTCCTTCAGGGAACAAGAACCGTAGCAATAATCAGATCGTTAAGACCCTTGGGGATTGTTTTTGTGTGAAAACCTCCTCAATCATATAATTAGCCAGTTTTTACGGCCCTCGGGATCTATATGGCTAAAAGCCTCGGTTCTTGGTAATTAACTCTTATACTAAATGTCCTGTACTTTGGGAGAGCTGACATTTGGATCAGCACATCAAACATCGTTTTCGTAAATATATCCAGGAGTTTTACTGTAAATAGACATTATTTTTTTGGTTAAGTTTTTTAAGTTGTAAGAAATGTTAACATAAAATCTAGCCCTAACAGTTTTGATATTTAATGTTTGATGACCAGTTTGACTAGTTCAGCTTGAAAAAAGTCTTATGAAAACTGCAGCTTTGGCGTTTTTCTCGGCTATGCCGCAGATGCGTCGATTGTATTCTGTATATATTGCTTGCGTTCCTGCTTTCATCGCTCGTGAAAACCAGGCCCTAAACGACCTCGTGTTTCAGTCGTGACGACTTGTTCTTGTATTTAGCAATAACAACAGTCGTTTTTGTAATGCCTATGCTTTCTTAAAGGCGCGAGCAACAAAATCGTGCAACGTTTCGCGCAACATTGTTGCGTTGCAAGTTGCAGAGCAAATTTTGCTCGTATTACTACTCCGCACGCAACAAATTTTCTTTGTTGCACGAAGTAGAAGCACTGTCTACTTTTTGTAACAAAGAAGATTTGTTACGCATATAGTAGCAATACGAGCAACATTTGTAACGCAACAATGTTGCGCGAAATGCTGCACGATTTTGTTGCCAGTATTGCCACATCTTAACAACACAACTTTTATGAATAGAATTGTCACTCGGAAAAATGGTAGTAATACTGAGAAATGCATGCTTCTTCGAGTCTTTATTTCACACTCGAAGAAACGTACATTTATTACAAACACAATTCTTTATTGAAAATCACTTTTTGTCTTTACAGGGAAATATTCAAAGATCCCAACTTGTGGCTGAGCAACTCGCTGATATAAGAAAGGTTATGGTTAAGGTAAGGCTACAACCCTATTAGAAGGCAGCATGGTCAAGTGGTTAGACCATGTTTTTTTTAATCCGGTTGTACCGAGCTTGAGCGCTGTCTGGCCACTAGCTAAGGCTGAATTTGTTCTCAGTAGCCCCCTAGTTCAGTACCTTGCGAGCAGAGGCTCTCTTTACCATTCCTGTAGGGGTACTAGTTCAGATTCAACTTCTCGGTCGTCCAGGCTTGGAAATAGGGACCTTAAGCAACGAAGACGGCAACGAGGACGACGACGGCATAAGACAATGGCCTTAATTACAAAATACAATAAACGCACGTGCAAATGAGAAGGGCTGTAAGGAAATCAACCGTAGTCTGCAAAACTACAACGTGAAAAGTCCAGATTTCACGCTCTGTAGAGAACGGGAACTTGAGGACGCAAACCAGTTTATTTTCCGTTCGCCCAGACACTCTCTCTTTCATTTTCTTTCATTTCAAAACTCTGATCTGAATGGCAATTCAAATTAAATAAGCGAAAAAAATTGCAGTAAATATTGCGCTTGAATACGTTTTGACGTCCCGTTTTCCCTGCCGTCGTCGTCGTCGTGGTTGCTTAAGGTCCCTATTAATGGACTAGTTTGTCTCCAGACCAGTTGTAGTCTCCTGTCTCCTCCGCACACGTCCTTTGATCGTCACGCGTGACAGGACGCCATCTGCGTAGGCCAGTTGGAATTCTTAGATTATTTATGTTAGAGTGCTTACAATATATCCGTGAAAAACTTTGTAAGAAATTGCACTAATTTGCACTAATTAAACAATAGAAAACAAAGGATTTCGCGCTATTTAGTACAATTTAGTTTGCTAACTTTTTCACGGACATATTGTAAGCACTCTATTTTAGTTATTTAGTTTTATTTAGAGGGCTACAAGTTTATCAGTTGAATTACTGTCGTGATACTGTCACGTGCTGTACCTTAAATGTAGACAACAGAATATTATTGCCCTAATGAACATACTCAAAAGAGCTGGTATTATTCATCTATTCATTCGTGTCTGCGTTTTCGCATATAGTTATGCAATAATCCGTCCATCCATCTTCATCTATCCGTTTGTCATTTTTAAATTTATTTATTTCTTTATTTATTTCCAAGGTTCTGGATCATCGACCACGATGTATGGAGATCTTACAAAAGTACATGAACAAAAGAAACCCCAAGAAAAAGGCCTGAATCGAGCAACATTTCAACTTGTACATATAAACTGAAGGTCAAATAATCATCTGGGATACCTGTGATAAATCATGAACTTTGTTCTCATTACCACAGGAATCCCAAGTAATTGTATTTCAGAAAACGAACATCGTTTTGTAGATGAAGCAGGTGTATTGAAAAGCAAATAAAAAAGTGGATATTTGAAAATTTGGCGTACTTAGGTGTGTTAGGGAAAGTAGATTTAAATACCATGCACGATATATCTTCCGTCGGAATTTCTTTTGTTCAAACAATAGATATGCTGAATTCTATAGAACGACAATACATTAGATACTTTAAGGCGGTGTTACACGAGACGATTTTTAACGACGATTTTCCGCGCAACGTTGCAACAACTTGCAATATTTTGCGTTGCGAGTTTCTGACTTGGATTCAAAAACTCGCAACGCGTTGCCGAAGCGAAAATTGCAAGGAAAATCGTTCCAAGTGTCATGTTACACGAGAAAGATTTTTAACGCAACGCCGTTGCGCTGAAAATCGTCGTTAAAAATCGTCTCGTGTAACACCGCCTTTAAACAATTAGACTACGAGTTCGAGTTTTATCGGCTGATAGTTGACGAGGGCGAAAAGATGGAAAAAGGATCGAGCTGACCGACTGGCTCGCCGTGAACTCAGTCGGTGAAAGTGGGGTGTTACTAAAACGAGTAACGCAGTTATGAGTAACGAGTAATCATAGCGAGTAATGGAAAAACGAATAATAGCCAAATTTCGCTACATAGAAATTTTAAAAGACACTTTTTACACAGGAAATTAAATAAAAATTCCATTCCCGGCCTGATTATGAATTAATCAACAAACTCTCACTAGGCGTTTGATTAGTCACACTACATGGATGTTTATCGATTTTTATAGTATGGGGAAATGAAATTTGTCCATCAAAAATAAAATGGCGCGAAGTCATTATGAAGTAGACGTAATAGAAGAATAAACGCTGATAACCTTTGCTTGGACTAGCTGTATTACTCACGACAGAATAAAAGTGAATTATGTGAAAGTGTGCATACATAGTGTCTCAGGGAATTTGAAGGAAAGGTACATTATTACACGAGATTTTATGACATTGAACAAATCTTGCAAATATTGATCGATGAATTCAATCGTGCTGAAGTCGGTCAAAATCTATGTTTAAAAATAATTCTTACCGCTCCGAACCGGTACAGATCTAAAAATCTTTGTTTTTGTTGTTGTTGTTGTTTTTTTTTGGTTTTTTTTTGGTTTTGTTTTTTGTTTTTTGTTTTTTTTGGTCAATCAGTTTGAGTCAAGTTTGTCTGTGTACCTTTCAACCATGAAAAGATCTGAATTTACATATGTCAGAACCACCATGGTTCAGCAACTCCTGAAAAAGCCCGACTAGACCAAGTGTCAGAGTAGAAAGATTAATCCTTAACAAAGAATTTAATTTTCCAAAACTAAACTCATATTTGTATAGGAAATCGCACGATCTTGAGTACAATTCGGAATTAATAGGTACGAGTAATGTTTTGAAAGTTCTCAAAATAGGACGAGCCTTTAGGCGAGTCCTATTTGAGAGTTTTCAAAACATTACGAGTAACTATTAATTCCGAATTGTACGAGAAGATCGTGCGATTTTTTATTTATAATACACTATACAAAATTTCTTCGAGGAAAGACAAATGTCTGACATATAGCATGTTTTCATAAAAAGTGCAGACTTAAACGAGTAGACAATATTTCAAAGAGGGAAGAAACTTCGAAAACAAATTAAATAAAATAGAGTTAATTTGTATTCTGAGCGAATTACAGTTCTTTTACATTTCTATAAAGCATTTAGTTTATTTACGCATACCGTGACAGGTTTGTTTGATGAATGAAGACGAGCGAAAAGCCCAAGACACTGCAAAGAATTTGAGTTCATTCACAGAGAAATATGATCAAATTTACGTTGTTTAAACATACCTGGCCTTTCAAATGCCTCAAAACTTCATTATCTTAAGCTTGATTTATCAGATTCTTTTGGAAAAGAGTAAAAAAGTTTGACCAAATGACCATTTCTGTACTCTGGCTGATAGCCGTGAATCGATGTCCTTCGCTTAGTTTTGCAGCACGGCGTTGTTTGGAAGTCATTTTTCTCTCCAGTGTTCTTGTTTTCCGTTTAAAATTGTCATTGTTTTGACAAATAAATTACTATTTTATCTTCTATGATAATCATCAAAAACTGAACTAGCAAAACTGTAAGTTTTCATCAAAAACGAGTAGCCAAAAGCGAATCATCTCGTGTCCCTTCTCTGTTGATTTACAGCCAGAACAATAAATTCTAAAAATCGATGAAAATCGATGATAATCGATAATTATCGATACTCACACATTTCTGAATTTTTAACGACGATTTTCCGCGCAACGTTGCAACAACTTGCAATATTTTGCGTTGCGAGTTTCTGACTTGGATTCAAAAACTCGCAACGCATTGCCAAAGCGAAAATTGCAAGGAAAATCGTTCCAAGTGTTATGTTACACGAGAAAGATTTTTAACGCAACGCCGTTGCGCTGAAAATCATCGTTAAAAATCGTCTCGTGTAACACCGCCTTAATTCAGAAATGCCAAGAAATCGAACTATGTTCATGTATGTTCGAATTATGACTGAAATAACTACTGATTTGTTTTAATACGCTTTGAAGGATGGTCAATTCTAATAATTTTGCAAACGGTTTCTACTATTTTGGAGATGCAGATTCGAGAATTCCTTGGTAAAATTCGTTTTTAACGTTGTGTACCTGACGGTCGCTTTCTGTGAACGCTTTGAAATTAATTAAAACCCCTTCTGTTTACACAAATTATTCAAATTTTCCGCGTTTGCAGAATTTGCAGTTCGTCATGCCAAGGTGTAAGTCTCAGAACTCGGTAAATTTGAATAATTTGCGTAAACACAAGGGGTTTTCAAAGTGAATACGGGCAAGCGTCCGTCAGATACTCATCTTTCAGAACCAATTTTACCAAATAATCGGCCGCAAACCTAAAGTAGACAAACCAGAATATTTTGACCGCAAACCTACATCACCAAAATAGACAAACCTAGCTCGCTCACAGTAAACACTGAATTGCTAGAAGACATCGTCAGAAATAAGAACAAAATTAACCCTCTATTTACGGAATTATGCCAATTTTCCAATTTTCATAAAAAGCCTGGTCAGTAGAATATCGACTATATCTCCTAAACTTTTACTATATTTGCCTTAAAAGTTATACCGTTTTAACTCTTTCTCGTCCGGTGGCTTTTAGCGTTTTAGTTGAACGATTTGCGGTAGAATATGATCTGTAAATTTTTATGACTCCATATTTGGGGTTGCTATGGAGAATGCTGATGTTCTTAGAACACCCTCGAGGTCGACCAGCAACGTCAGTTGAACGTAGTGTTATTGCTTGCTTGGGCTGTAGTTAGGACTCAAAATTGCCATTGGATTTTAGGTAAGTTTAAAGCCATTTTTCATCTTTAGTAGCTGCTGGAGGAGCATCATTAAGAGTCCACTTTCTAAAAGAAACTAGTAAGGCGATCTACTTCGTTGTCAAATTTGATCAGTTTGTGGGAAGAAAATGGCGGCTCTCTGAAGCGAAGCTAGCCTTGGGACTCGACTATTGATGAATTTCTTGACCTACCAAAGTATTTTTTTGGCAGTTGTGGCCACTGAAGAACCTAGAAAGCGCGAAATTTTGGCTGGTAGGTCAGGGTGGCTTTAGACTTACCAGATATGTTTAAGATGTAGGGTAGGTCGGAATAGACCCATATCACGCAAGTGTGAGATTATAAATTATTTGATTTATCGGAAAAAGGAATTCACTATCAATTTCATCACACTGATATTAGTAAAATCGCAATTTTTTGGGGAGATTGCTCTTAAATTGACAAAGATATGAATTTTTAAAACTTATGAGTTTAGTCAATATTCGATCGTTTCAGAAAGATGCGATTTCTAAACGTCGTCAGTACGTAGGTACTGATTTTCTAAAAGACGGACGGGAAAGGGTTAAAAAAGAAAGATGTCTTATTCTGCGTACCAAAAAGTTCAGAAATCGGTTGCTATTTACCTGCTCAAAATTTGACCTAAAAATCGAGCCTCCACCACAATAAATACCCGCGGGCCACCTTAAAGTTATTAAAAACATAATTACTGGAAATCTGTAGCGTAACACTTACAACAGTACAAACTTTATCAACTCCTACCTTGCCATTCTTTAAATTATAAAAAGTGTGGTTATGAATCCCCACTTTGAAATTCATTTTTTAATTCACCTAATAATGACTAATAGTGTCAACAACTCAGTCTTCGACGGTGAAAGATGCATAATCGAATCGTCAGATGGAGCACGGCTCTGAAACCCTGCATTCAAAACAAAAGTGCTTGAATTTTGATTTTGAGTCCTTCTGTAGGATAGCATACTTTATAAAATCTATTTCTTTTTTTTTTTTTTTTTCTTCTTTCATTCTTTTTTGGTATTGCAGATTCGATTATAAAAGAACTTCCGACATGTTGCGAGATTTGTTTGGGTTTTTAGCTTGAACGGTTTATCTGGTCGGCGATCAGTTTTGTGATTTTATTAAGCATACATTTAATAACATTTTTCATTGATTTTGAGGTCGGTATTCATTGGTATATGGCAAAAAGGAATGGCAAAAAGGTCCACAATTTCCGGGCATTCTCGGGGTACACTTTTGGCGGCTCATCGTGCTCGCATTTCTACTCCATTGATTTTGTTAAAATTCGTTCAGGTTTAAGAGTTGTTTATTGTGGTTTGGTTTCAGGAGTTTCGTCCATGTTTTCAACAAAATTTCGATCTAATATAAAGTGAACGATTCTGAAAAAGGTTGGGTTTGAATTTCGTTGCAATGTAGAAGTGGTCACGCTATACAGTGACCTTTAATCATGATTGATATTCCATTACATGGAATATTACATGGAATCTTTATAACGAAGCAAGTTTTTATTCTTGACATGTTTCGGCATGTCGAAATGCCATCTTCAGAAGAATGAAGCATAACGGTTACAAGGTAGAATATCATAAGGACTCGCTTAGGCTTGAACAGAGAATTAGTAATGTTGTAAGTCCAAGTGCACAGTATATAAAGAGTGGGTCGTAAGGGGGCATGGAAACCGCAAAACCGCACTGAAACAGGGAAAACAACGCAACAAAATTGTCCAAATCCCCAAAACCGAAATTAAACCGCGTACACAATCTGAAGTCAAAAAGCTCAGGTTAAAAATCAGTCACGCAAAACCGCATCATCGTAAACCCTTACGTCCGTATTTCGCAGTAATCACTCAGAAAATATTCCCTTTCAATCTATAACTGGTTAATAAGAGTACAAGTCCGCAAAGTTTCATTAAAACTGCACGCGATTCTAAAACGTTTTCACCGGACTTTTAAGTCCAATGCATCTGGAATTTCTAGCCTGCGTAGCGGTCCTGGGAAGGGGAGGGGAAGGGGAAAGGGACTGAGCTAAGGGGGACTGCCCCTCCCCTTAGCCTGCGTAGCGTCCCTGGGGAGGGGAGGGGAAGGGGAGGGGGGAGGGAGACTTCCCCTCCCCTTTGCCTGCGCCCTTTCCCTTCCCCTCAGGGCCGCTACACAGGCTACCTCCTCTCCTCACGGCCGTCACACAGGCTAGGAATTTCTTCAAAATATGGTCCTTCGCCTCCTTTTGGATGTAAAATGTTTAAGGAAATCAGAATTATTGTATGATTGATGAAAAACCCTTTAAAAGCACTTAAAGTTTGGACAACAACTGTGTAACTTTCACCATCCCTTCAAAAAATCATCTCTGATCACGGACAAAGTTGAACTTGTCAAAAATATGTAGATGTTAGGGGGGTCAAAGTTGAGTTCAAAGTCACGTGACCACCTTCAAAGTAAATGACAATAATGTAGTTATATACATTATCTTGGCTATCTTAGTTTGGCTATCTTTCACCATGTAGAGCCTAAGGTATGGTTGTGTTGGTCCATTGCCAAAATTATTTGTAGCCTATATGGATCGGTTTTTAAGCTATTTTCTATTGTTATAGGAAAACGTCTCTCACTTTATTATTCATTAATCTATATTTATGTCCCACAGATCAATGGAAAAAGTTTTTGTGACAAAGGTGAAGACTTTTGTTCGGGTATGCCTGCACTGCGCAATCAATGGTGTGCTTAATCTGAGTGACGAAGATTGTCTTCGTCTTTATAAAGAGGTTTTCATCATGGCAAACTTCCTACAAGATAAGGACACTATGATGTTGGCTTTGGTAAATCTAGGCTATTGCTATGAACTTGCAAAGGAGTATCAAAATGCGCTCTTGTTTTACGAAAAGGCGAAAAGCACAGCAATAGAGATTGGTGACAAGAAAGCTGAAGCATGTTGCCATGTCAACAGTGGTAGTCTATACTACAAGTCAGGCAACTATAGTGATGCCATCAATGCATGCACTTTGGGCCTTGCCGTTGCTATAGAGATTAACAATGTAATGTACCAGAAGATTGCATACATAAACATGGCACTAACTTACAACGAATTGAAGGACTTTCCTCAAGTCATCAACTGTTATGGAGAATGGTTGAAAATGTCTACAAAAGGTGACGATCAGATAAAAGGCGAAGTATTTCAAAGACTTGGAGATGCTTATCAACAACTACGCAGCTTTCAACAAGCTGTAGAGTGTTATGAAAGGTCCCTCGAAATTGCAAAGGAACTGCAAGACCAAAAAATGGAGAGAAGAGCATACAGGTTTTTAGGAAATGTCCATTATATACAGGCAAATTTTCAGAATGCTATTGATTATCAAGGAAAAGAGCTTGAGCTCGCAATTAAATTGGACGACAAAAACAGCGAAGCAGAAGCGTATAATAATCTAGCTGCTTTCTCCGAAAGCATAGCTAACTATGCTATGGCCATTGAGTTTAGTGAAAAGGCTCTCGCCATTTCTACAACAATTGGTAACATGAAAGATATTGAGGCATCAGCAAATGGAACCCTTGGTCATGTTTATCAGAGCCGAGGTGACTATCGTAAAGCATTCCAATATCATGAGCGCCAGTTAGAGATCTTCACGGAGATGAATTCTAAAGATGGACAGTCTCGAGCTTACTGTAATCTAGGAATAGATTACAAGTCATTGGGTAACTACCAAGAGGCAATTAAGTGTCAAACAAAGAGTCTGGAAATATGTGTTGAAATTGATGACAAGAATGGCAAAGCATCAGCCCACAGTAACCTGGGGGTACTCTACGATTTGATTGGCCAACCCAATGAAGCTATCGATCACAATAAGAAAAGTGTACTAATTGCAAAACAAATCAATAACAGATACGGTGAAGGAAGGGCTCTTGGAAATTTAGGAGCTACGTTATTAAAGATGCATAACATCCAAGACGCCATTCAGTGCTTTGAAGAATGTCTAAAAATCGCCCTAGAAGTGAATGACAAGAAAGCTGAAGGAAATACTTATCTTAATCTTGCCTTGTGTCAGTCAATTTTAGGTCAGTATAATGAGGCATTGGAAGTGCTTGATAAACAGATTCGTTTGTCTCAAGATCTCGGGGATAAAAGTCATCAAGCCACTGGATATGGCATCAAAGGAACTGTTTATCTAATGTTAAATGACCACCAACAGGCGATTGACTGCTTTGAAAAGGAGTTGAAAATTGCTAAAGAGACGGACGACAAAAAAGCAAAAGCAGGGGGCTACAAAGGGCTTGGAAGCTTGTATGGAAACGTATACACATTTCTACTGCTTAACAAAAGCGAAGAACAAGGGAAAAGAGAGGAGTATATTGCCAAGTCCAAGCATTACTTAAGAGAATCACTGCGATGTAGTGAATGGCTATTTGATCATCTCCAAGAAGACCATCTCAAGATATCGATCGTTGAAACTTTTATCAGTACATGCTATGAGCTGACGATCCTACTGATACTTAATAACGAGCACAAAGAAGCACTTTTGGTATCAGAGCGTGGAAAAGCTCGAGCATTGAATGATCTTTTGGTTTCAAACTATAACCTGAACAAAGACAACCAAGCAGGACGCGAGCTCATACCTTATGCTGACATAGAAAACATGGCAACTGATTGCTCTATCGTTTTTTATGCTGTGCAATCGACACTCCTGCATACTTGGATAATAGGATCAACTGATCTATCAACTTTGCTGTTGGGCATTGATGAGTCTGGACTTTGTGATTTTGTGAACAGTGCCTATAACACATTGAAAGTTAGAGAGGTCAAGTGCGAAGACCGATCAATCCAGACACATGAGCTTCAAGAAAAGCAAAATATGTTTTTGCCGAAGAAATATAGTACTCTAGATGAAATGCAAATGTCTTCTTTATACGAAAGAATCAAGGAACGATGCATATCGGATGAAGATCTGTACGGCGATGACAATCCCAACCCACTTGAAGGCTTGTATAAAGCTTTGATATCTCCAGTGCTACACCTGCTAACCAAAGACGAGATTGTCATCATCCCTGATAGTGTCCTATTCACTGTGCCATTTGCAGCGTTGCGAGATCCAAACACTGGAGAGTATCTCTCTGAAACAAAGCGCATTCGCCTTGCACCATCGTTGACATCGTTGAAGGCGCTGCAAGAATGTCCAGCAGACTTTCACTGCAGGACTGGAGCATTGATAATTGGAAATCCTAAGGTTGGTAAAGTGATGTTCAAAGGAGAGACAAGAGAGATCCCCGATCTTCCTTGTGCAGAAAGGGAGGCACAAATGATTAGTGATTTGCTTGGTGTCCAGCCATTGATAGGATCACGAGCCAACAAAGAGGCCATCAAACAAAACCTTTGCGAGGGAGTGGCTGTTATTCACTTTGCAGCGCACGGAACTACAGATGGAGAAATATTCCTGACACCTTCAACAACTGATGACTTGTCCAGCGAAAAAGACTACATCCTGACAATGAAAGAAGTGCAAGAAAGTGGTGTTCGTCCTCAGCTTGTTGTACTAAGCTGCTGTCACAGTGGTCGTGGTGAAATCAAGGCAGAAGGAGTGGTTGGAATGAGTCGAGCTTTTCTTGCTGCAGGAGCTCGTGCTGTAGTAGCATCACTATGGGCCATTGCTGATGAAGCTACCATGGTGTTTATGGAAAAGTTTTACAGCCATTTGAAAGAAGGGGAAAGTGCTAGTAAGAGCCTCCAACAAGCCATGAAAGATATGAGAGGAATACCAAGATACAGCGATCCGCAGTTCTGGGCTCCATTCTTTCTGATTGGTGATGACGTTACCATCAAGATTTAGTGATTTCATCTTGAATTTGCGATACTAATTGAGTGAGCTGTGTCATCAGACTAACCTAATTGGCTGACCTTTTGATATTCTAGGCTTTTATGCAACAATTGACTAAGGACCTAAATTTTTCTCTCGTTTGAGTTTTAACTAATAAGTAATGTATAAAGGAACGAGAGAGTGTGTTATATCGGTGGATAAAGCTAGATCCGAGCCGAAGGCGACGATCTTTAGACCCGATATAACACGCTCTCGAGTTCCTTATTAGTCGAGCTACCTGTGGTAGCGTGACTCTACGATCAGTGACGTATTCGTTTGGGACAGGAACTCCAAACTCATTAAGCGCGCGCGTGAAATTGTGATACTCCCCCCTCCCCCCTCAAACAATGTTGCGTCTCGTTCTGGGCTCGGTTATTCGAAAGACGATTAGCGTTAACCCAGGATTAAATCTAAAGAAAACCATTCATTTTAACCCTGGATTAGCGTTAATCACACTTCGAACAACCGCGCCCTGAGCACCGTCCAACGACCCGGGCGATCCAGATTGGAGCAACATTGCTAGAGTGGGGGAGGGGGAGGGCTCAAACCATATAGAGTGCCATCTAAACACAGGTTTTATACGACTTTCTTATGGACTTCTATCCAACTACAAATATTGTCAAGCAAGCGGGTTAAATGTACCAACAGATATGTCCATGATTGTAGGTTTACCTTTCGATCCAAAGATCCTATCTATCTATAGTCGACGTCGGATGTTTTTTTTTTTTTTTATTATTTTTTTTTTTTAGAGGCCTGCGGTTCACAGATTTTGAAGTTTTTGCGGACTGCAATTTTCGGTGAAATCCAATTATCTTTGCGATTTTTCAGTTTCCAGTTTTTGTATCACTTATGATAGAAAAACGCGATTTTTCAGATGCAGTTTCGTTTTTTTCGGGAATTTAGCCGCGGTTTTTGACGATTATTTTTTGTGCGGTTTTGATTACCCCCTAATGTCCCCCTCCTGGAAGTTCCTTTTGTGCATTTTAGCGATCAGAAACCACTGCCAAGTCAAAGCAGGCTTGTAAAAGCTTCCACTCCCCAATTTTCTGCACAGCTGTTTATGATATTTCACTTTATCCCACACCAGAGAAAAATACAGCCAATCAGAAACCAGGAAAGCCGTTGTATATTCGGCGATATTCCACTGATCCTTCCCATGACACATTGCGCCAATTCCTGTATTTTCTCTGGCGTGGGATAAAATAGACATTACTAATAATGTTAAGGTGAGTCAATAGTTCCAAATGGCCGAATCGGTCATATCGGTTTTTGGCTCATAACTTTGACTCCCTTTGAGCAATGACCGTCAAACGGCACCAAAATCTAAAACAGTCATTCAGCTATAATATAATATACACTGATCGCGTTTTATGTCAGTAATTTGTGATATATACGGCATTAAACGAATGAGCTGTTGTCACAAAAACTCGATTTTGTGGAAAATCTAGCCGTTTTATTTCGCTGAAAAATTTAGAATCCTTTTAGCTAAACATAACAGACAACCAGGCCACGTTTTAAGAAATTCGTCGGAACTGAAGTCTCGCAACAGAAGCGAACAGAAAAGGCACCTAAATTCTATATTGTCATCATCTTGAATGTTGTGAACGAAATAGTCGCTCCCTAAACATGCTTTAAAGCCGCGGTTTTAGGCTAAAGCTGGCGGCAATTCATTATACTTTTGACTGTCATACCGCGATTGTCGACCAGACTGACCGTTTTAAAGTATTTTAAAGTTGTATGAATGTAATAAAATGCTCAAATACCTGCCTAGGTCCAAGAAGTTGCGTTTTCTCCAATTTCTTCGTACTTTTTTCAAATTGTTCTATTAGAAGTTTCCCACATAAGCTTCAAAGCACTGTGATAAATTATTAACCAATTTTGCTGCTGTTCGTGGTTTGGAATAAGAGAAATTACGTTTTTGGTTGAGCTCAGTTCCATCTCCTAGCTCAAACCAAAAGTTTTGCTGCTTTGTTTTTGAATACGCAATGAGGCAAGGTGCAAGATATGTCAAGAATTCGCACCCTTGTTAGGGGGGAGCCTCTATTATACAGTATGCCGACAAAATGCATATTGCATTATAGTTTGTGTTATACTGTATAATAGAAGCTCCCCCCTAACAAGGGTGCGAATTCTTGACATATCTTGCACCTTGCCTCATTGCGTATTCAAAAACAAAGCAGCAAAACTTTTGGTTTGAGCTAGGAGATGGAACTGAGCTCAACCAAAAACGTAATTTCTCTTATTCCAAACCACGAACAGCAGCAAAATTGGTTAATAATTTATCACAGTGCTTTGAAGCTTATGTGGGAAACTTCTAACAGAACAATTTGAAAAAAGTACGAAGAAATTGGAGAAAACGCAACTTCTTGGACCTAGGCAGGTATTTGAGCATTTTATTACATTCATACAACTTTAAAATACTTTAAAACGGTCAGTCTGGTCGACAATCGCGGTATGACAGTCGAAAGTATAATGAATTGCCGCCAGCTTTAGCCTAAAACCGCGGCTTTAAAGCATGTTTAGGGAGCGACTATTTCGTTTACAACATTCAAGATGATGACAATATAGAATTTAGGTGCCTTTTCTGTTCGCTTCTGTTGCGAGACTTCAGTTCCGACGAATTTCTTAAAACGTGGCCTGGTTGTCTGTTATGTTTAGCTAAAAGGATTCTAAATTTTTCAGCGAAATAAAACGGCTAGATTTTCCACAAAATCGAGTTTTTGTGACAACAGCTCATTCGTTTAATGCCGTATATATCACAAATTACTGACATAAAACGCGATCAGTGTATATTATATTATAGCTGAATGACTGTTTTAGATTTTGGTGCCGTTTGACGGTCATTGCTCAAAGGGAGTCAAAGTTATGAGCCAAAAACCGATATGACCGATTCGGCCATTTGGAACTATTGACTCACCTTAAGATCCTGGGGGTAACCCTGGATAGTAAACTTAATTTTAAGATTCACATCTCTGAGCAACTTAAGAAAGCTTATGCTAAGGCTGCTGCTTTGAGGCGAATTAGAAGATCTTTGCCCATCGATAAGATGATTATGCTATACAAGGCGTTTATTCTTCCACACCTAGAATACTGTGGTCCTTTAATGCTAGGTTTAGGTAAAGTTCAAAGCGACCGACTAGATAACGCTAATTATTATATTCTTAGATCTGTGTTAGGCTATGGTAAAACTGTTCCATATGAGCAGATATTAAGTACCGTCGAACTATCTAATCTCAAGAAACGACGTATCTATCAGTCAATGGTATTACTTTATAAGAGTTTATATGGAGATGGTCCTCAGTATATAAAGAATCTTTTTAGCTTTAGAAAAACACATTATAATCTCAGGGGAGATGGATATAAGCTAGCTATACCTAGGTTTAACTTATTATGGAAGAAAAAATCATTTAGCTATATGGCTGCTAACGATTGGAATAGTCTTCCCAACAAAGTTCATAATGCAGCGAGTCTAACTGAATTGAAAAGCAACCTTAAGAAAGCCATTCTTTAGATTCTTCAGTTCAATTTATTTTCTATAACTATTGATAATTTCATACCATTTTTTTCTATATTATGTTTCCAAGTTATAATTAATTTATGTTGTTCACACACGTTCGTATTTTGAACGAGTTTCTAGCTCCTGGACGATACGTGTTTAAATAAATAAATTGTAATTGTAATTGTAATTGTAATTGTAATATATATTTTTAAAAAACTTGCAAAAGTTAATGAAAATCAAGTAAAATAAACTAAGATGATCATAATAAACAACAATGAGAATTGTTGTTAAGAAAAGTGGATAGGTCCAACTTTCTTATCGTTCTTTTGAAACTACTTAAACTAGGTAAGTTCCTAGTTGTACTTGTTAGTTGGGACCATAAGTAGGGACCAAGGTAATGAACTGAGTGTTCCAAACGCTGTGGCGTTATATCTTGGTAGATTGAAATCAGAGTTCGTTAAGGAATATTTTCAACTGCCACAGTTACCGAAACAGTATCATAAGGGTAGTATATTTAGCACCGCACGTCCCTTGTAGTCATAGTTAACTATGTTGTAGTACACTAGTGCACAGTCCGCAAATCCACACAGACCACCCCTCCCCCTTGAAATTCTAGGAATTAATTCGCACGGGTCATCCACTACGGTTAGAAAGAAGCTCGCGATTTGTTAAAACGACAAAAACAAAGAATATGTGGATTACTCTGAACAATGTCTCTTTGTTCTACTTGTCGCCTGTGGCATTGTTTCCTTCCGACCGTAGTGTATTACTGATTCGCACAGTCGACCGCAATACACCTAGACCACCCCTCCCCTTGAGTTTATAAGGATTAGTGCGCAATCATAAAACGAATCGTTGCGAATGAATTTGTGAGGAGTACTATGCAAATGATTCTCTGTTTTTTTCTTTCAAAGTCTCATTAACGATCTTGCCCGGCATGTCTTTTGGTCATCCTGATCACACCGACAAGGCGGAAAAACGTTTTACAGCCTCCATTTATAAGGACACCATAGGTTTTTAAGGCTCAATATTTTGCATACAAGCCGTTTTAGACACCAAGAACAAAATATCCAATAATATCAAAATTTGATGCATGCGTTTCTGAGATATAATGCCATGTACTTTGGGAGAGGTGACATTTTGATCAGCAGAAAAATCATTGTTTTGATAAATATCCCCACGAAGTTTTACTGTAACGTCACAAGGTTTTGTAAAAAGTTTTTATTCAAGCTAGTAAAAGTGTAGCAGTTACTGTTTTTCATACTTCATAATCAGTTTATGAAAAAATTATGAAAACCACCGCTTAGCTGTTTTTCCGCTATGTCGATCACACCCCTTCAAAATCATTGATTCCTGTTCTAGAATCCATGATTTTAACTTGAGTATATGATCTAGGCTGCAGTGGTTGTTGATTTTTTATATGATATCGTTGGGAGTTTGATTTCTAATTTGACTGCACTTCATCAGAACTTCCTCAGTAGTATAGTGGTGAGAATCCCCGCCTGTCACGTGGGAGAGCGGGGTTCGATTCCCCGCCGGGGAGAGGAAGTTTTTTTTTTTTTTCCTTCTTCTTTTGGTTGAAATTTTACCTTTTACTCGGTATTTGTTGCATCTTGCAAATCAACACGAAAAATATTAACAAGATTTAATTATATAGAAGGGGGATGCAAAGAATAATATCAACACATGCTTCTAAAAGTCAGAGTAAATATTCAAAAACGGAACATTTAAGATTTTCGAAAATGTGTTCAAATTTACTCGTTTTTCCATTACTCGCTGTGATTACTCGTTACTCATTACTGCGTTACTCGTTTTAGTAACACCAGTGAAAGTGAAGCTTTTAATTCCAATTATAGCTTCAACCTGAAGGAATCCTGCAGAATAGTTATTGAAAGGTAATAAAAAGTTACTCTACACTTATGTATTCCCTGTTTATCTTATTTAGAAAGTTTTTTGTCTCATCTTTTCTTTCAAACAATACCGTTTTTGTCCTCACCAAATAACTACTTGCTCGCTTACTGAAGAGTTTGTTTTTCTGTGATTTTGAAGTCAGTCACGCCGAAAATTGACCAAAAACGAAAACAAAGTAATTTTTTCACTTAAGATTATTTCTTTTTGCTATTATACTTGAATACTGCTAAGTTATCTTAGATAATTCAGGCTTGAAATCCACTTTTTTCACTTTTGGAAGTACGGTCCGTAGAGGTGATTCAACTCTGTTTTCTATCAAAATCGCAAAAATTTCTCAGCTTATATATTAACGTTTGTACGTGATATTTTGTATGTATATCACTCGAGGTATTTATGGCAAATATAATTACAAACCATGTTTTATCTATAGAAATATGTTGAGAATTTTCAAATCACGAATTTATTAGAAGGTGAGTACAGCAGCCAATCAGAATGCGAGATTTATATTAGAATACTAGTAGATTTTCACTAAAAAAGGATAGAATACATTAGAATACATAATTCTACCCCCTCAACAATAGATAACAATGCATACAAACGAATATATATCGAGCACCATATATTTAATTGGAGGAATTGGTCGAATTGGGCTAGGAAATGGCCTGTTTGCATGTGTTGCGTGACATTTTAAATTACAAAAAATATATTTGAAAACTGAGCACAACAAAGTTAGTAAAAATTGAAATTTTTGTGAGAGTCACTGTTCTTAGTGTTGGTGACGTGACTTGGGTAATCCTCAAAACATATACTTTTTTCCCTTTTTTCCCCTACAGTTTTGAATCTCAATATCACTTATTTTTTCGTTTTATTAGACCTTAAGTTTGTTTCAATCTCGGTTGAAGTTCGTTTTGGTTTATCCAGATTGCTCCTAATCCGAAATGTTCTTGGCCATTTTTATTTTATTACTCCAAAAGGTAGTTTTTCCCTCCGCCCCGCCCCGCCCCGTCATAGTTGTAGTATTTCCGAGTTATAGTTTGCATTGAATCATGGGATTGTTTTTAGGAGGCACTATCTATCTGACAACGTATGCCAATATACAGGGTAAAAGAAAGTAATAATTCATTAAGGCAGTGAAATCAAGAATAGATAAATAGTATTTTACTGCAATTAACTGCTTCTTTGAGTGAAATGTTGTGTCCAAAAGCGGTCCCATAATTCAGCGCGAACATTAACTCGGACTTTTTGGTCTGTAATGTTAACCCTCGCACCATGGTAGGAATACGCATTTTGTTTATTCTGGGTAAGACAGAGGAAAAATGGACGATGCGAATAGATCAACTCACGTTACGAATTACTCATTCAATTACAATTTCAGAAAAAAATAAAAGATAATTTGTTGTCGTTGTAATCAAAATTTGGTATAATTAACTGAAACTTCCTCTGTACTAAGCAGAAATTAAGCATCGTTAAAGTATTGAATATTTATTTCTATTCATGGCAAAGTTGAAATTATTCATTGTGTTATGACAAGTAATATTCATATTTTAAAAATAAACGAAGAATTAAAGTCCGCCTTAGTAAACACGTACTGAGAATTCGTCTTTCAGCCAAACCGGAGACAATAGATAGGAATAGCTGGCTGCCTTGGGGGAATTTTACTGCAACTTTAAGAGCTAGAAATGATAATTAACCTTACAGAAAAACGACTTTTGTTAATGTGTTTTTAATTTTAATCAGATTCATCCTCCGTTGTAGAAAAACCAAGAGTTTTAATTGATATATTGTTTTACCTATCATTAATTAACACTTTAGCCTCAAAGACTCAAAAATTTGGCAACCGTTGATAATGAACTAGTGGTGGCTAAAAAACAGACCTGGTTATTTAATTTGTTTAATAGATAATTACAGCCGTACGAGCTCCGTCTCAGATTATAAAAAAAGGGAAAAAACATTGGAAAAACATTGAAAAACCATTCGTTTTCAACTGGATCAACTACGTCAAATTCCGCCAAAAAGAAATTATCACTCTACCATCTCACAGCAACAATGTCGACATCGACTTCTCCATCTGTTAAAATTCCACCGTCAAAATTCACTCTTGATAGCGGAGCAGTCATCGTCATTATGGTAATTGGAATTATTTTTCTCTTCTCCGTCATATTTAGTGTGATATTTGCAGTTTATATGGCTTATCAGAAGAAATACGGCAAAGTAGCGAGGGAACTCCATTTGTTGAAAATTGAAACTACATCTACAGCTTCAAGATCACCTTATATCGCCTCTCCGCGACGAAGACAGGATCAAGATTACAATCATAACCAAAGGCTAAATATTGTTTAGCACTGAACGATATATCAGGGTTGAGCAACTACAGTGATCAGAGCCGGTAGATCAAACCAAAACGTAAATCAGTCATATAACAATAATTATGTAACAGCTAAAGGAAAAACGATGCAAACAGTTTCATGGACACCGGACGAATTCAGTGCTGTGTAATCGTGTACGTACTAGCGTTACAAAATATGATTACAATTTACGAGACTGAATATAGGAATAAATAAATGACTGCGTGCCGGACCAGTTGTATAGATAAATACAGGTGTATATTGCCAAATGGTCTCAACAGTGGCAGGGAAGGGAATCATTCGTAGAGTGTGAATTGGTGTATATTGATTTTAATCCTTGTACTAAAACATAAAGTACATTAATGCAATTACTGTAGCCAAAGATGTTGATTTGTTTGCTTTGTTCAAAAATAACTAGAAAGCTTAGAAAGATCCGACATACGTTTTTACCTGGCGAAGTCACTGCCCTGGGTTCCAGAGGGATTTTTTTCTGAAATACAAATTTGGCGAGCGCGAAAAATAATCCCTCTGGGACCCAGGGTACCAAGTCACAGGCAAATTCAGACTTCAACGTTTGTGATTCGATCTATAGATTTCCTCGTTCTCAATTGACTAGAATCTATGGTTAAAAAATTCCGCATTTAGGCTGTAATAATTAACCGGCGGTTTTTCGAGGCTTAACAGTCATTTTTTTTTTCACCCCTAAGTTTGACGGTAAAATATCATGGCGTTCAGATTCCATTCAGTTGAAAGTATTAAACTTTTTAGGAGGGCCTTGGGGCTTGAGTTTAAATAGTGATTATCCTATAAGGTCTAATAGACTGCGAGCAGTGCTACTTTCCCTCCAGATTCAGTAAACACGAGTTTTTAGAATAATATGCGGACGAGCGGTAGAGCGTTCATACGCATATTCTAAAACCTCGTCTTTACTGAATCTGGAGGGAAAAATGGGACTGCTCGCAGTCTAAAGGTCTAATTGAAATATACCTACGGTATTTGCACAAACGTTGACCCTTTCAAAATCATCGAACCTAGAAGCTGAGACCAAAATGGCTCCTGTATAGTAATATATAGATATATTCACAGATGTAGAGATCTTTTTGATTGTATTAATTTAAAAAAAAACAATTTTCTTTGTCGTCTATTTCAAACTCCCATTTTCCCATTTTTTTATTCAGTAGGCTCATTTGAAAAGTTCAGTATAAAATATAACAATAGATTGTAAGTTGACGTCATCAACGACGATTACGTAGACTGAGGTTTCTTTGAATTGACTATGTACCTGCTAAGTAAGTGCTTGTTTTTGTCCTTGTCAGAAATTGGTTAGCTTCACTTTCCATGATAAAAACGTAACAAGCACTTCTAAAAAAGCAGAAAAAAAGCAGAAAATTAACGCCAAAGCTGCTGTTTTCGATTTTTTTTCCATCCTGAACTTACAATTGTGAGGGCTACATTTGTGTTAATATTGCTCAAAACGTATGGCAAAAATTGTTGATCTAGGCTAAAGCTATTGAGAGATATTTATGAAAACGATGTGCTATTTTCTGATCAAAATGTCACCTCCCCCAAAGCACAGGGCGTTATATCTCAGTGTTGCATTCACCAAATTTTGGTCGCAATTGATATCTTGACCAAAAGGACTTGTATACAAAATATTGAGCTGATATACCCATTGGTGTCCTTACAATGAGAGACCGTGTGACCACGTGTCACGCGAGACCGCGTGACGCGTTTTTCTGCATGTACAATCTTCTGAGTATTGTTACAATTTCGTTCATGGTCCATTGGCGACGTCTCTGTAGGAAAACTTAAAAACCTTTCTGGAGCGAATTTGACAGACTTTCATATTGTATTTCATTTCATCCTATCACATACACATCCGGTACGTATTTCTTATTATTAAATGACTGTCTAGTCTGGGGAAGACGTCAGCAAACTACGTAAAATAACAAGTCGTACATTAGTAGCCGTGAGTGATGTTACTAAACTAATTGTGATATTTTGAGACGTTTTTTGTCAACACGGACGTCACGCGCACGTTTTTGTTCGTATGCGCGCCGTCATAGATGAAATCTAGAACGTGAGAAAGCCTCAACTGACTAGCGAGAACGAGTACTTCAACTTTGAGGGCGAGCGCAAGATCAAAAACGTACGCATGACGTCCGTGTTGACAAAAACGTCTCGTTCTTGGAATATATTTTCTCTCGATTAGCCGTCAATGTTTTGTGGTATTGTCATCTCAAAACTACAGTTAGTTTTATATCGCAATTCTTCAGGTGTTTTTCAAAGAAAACTTAAGCTACACTCCTACGAGCAACAAAATCACTCAACTTGTCTTGCAATTACATTGCTGCGAGACGAGTTGAAGAGCAATGCTGCGCATTTTTTCCACGCGAATACAAACTTGTATCGCAACAAAACTGCTTGTTGCAAGTTGAAAGAATCCTGTATTCTCATTGAGTGAGAAAATAATTTGCTGTAACACGAGTTGAGTCGAGGTGGTAATACGTTCAACATTTTAAAATTTTGTTGCAAGAAGCAGAACGACCTTCTACTTTCAGCAACAAAATTTCTCAACTTGCAACAAATAATTTTGTCGTGAGACAAGTTTGAATTGGAGTGGAAAAACGCGCAGCATTGCTTTTCAACTCGTCTCGCAGTAATGTTGCGAGGCAAGTTAAGTGATTTTGTTGCTAGTATTACCGTAGCTTTAGAAAAACTCATCCGTTTTCATTGATTGAAACCGAAATAATTCTCCTGAAAAAGCGCTCGCTCTGACGTAATCATCACGCCTTTAGATGTTTTTGTCTTTTTCCTTGAAAAAACTCCTTATTTTCTCTCACTTTTGTAATAAATGTTGCTCAAAAAGGTTGTTAAATGTTTTCTTTTTCAATGCGTACGTACATATTAGTAAAAAAAGGACGACAAATTTGGCTGAAAAGATTCAAATTTCGCACGATCATTTTGAGGCTTCAATACCACAAAAAAGAAGAAGTAATCGCGATACAGGGTATTAGCCTGTGTGAGAGTCTTATGGGAGGAGGGGAGCGAGAGGAGGAAGGAAAGGGAATGGAGGAACTCCCCCTTCCACCTCCCTTGAGGGCCCCTACACCGCGGTTATTTGCAATTTAATTGCATGCAAAGAGATCAACGAATTTCAGGAACTGGAATCTGGATTTTCCTTCAGATTTTCAAAATTTGTCTCTAAAAAACATTTCTTAGCCAAAATTTTACCAAGAAATGTACAAAATGATTACGAATTAATAGAGGGTCTCAATGGGGTGGTGGCTATTACGGTTAACGGTTAATATTTTGGCATTTTTACGATTACGGTTAAAGTGGGTTAATAACTAATTTCCATTGTTCTTGATGGTTAAAAATTAATTTTTATTGTTGAGAACGCTGGAAAAAGCTATTACGACTAACGTTTCATTACGGCTAACGGTTAGTTTTTTCCTATTATTACGGCTTACGGTTAAATTTTTGGCCCTTTTACGGCTAACGGTTAACCCCATTGAGACCCTCTTAATATATAACTGAAATTGGCATACGATTTATAATTCACACTCAATGCTGATTACTTTATTTCGGCCGTGTTAATTGCCCTATCAGAATCGAGAAATTCTTTTGCGTAAATGATTAAAATGTAAAAAAGGATCAAATCAATGGTTTTGAGCCCGTTTGGTCAATCAAGGACGTTTAAGGCCAGCGGATACACGATGCAATGTTTCAGTCTCATGCAACACTGCACGGAGCCTGATGCATCCTCTCGCCTTTGGTTTGATCAAGATCCGATATATAGTAAAACGAGTCCATTGTCGAGAACAAGATTATTGAATATAAAAAACAAAAACGACTGCAATATTCAGAATAAAATAACAATGCGCGTAAGAAGTAGGGGACTCTGTACTGTTCTGTGGCATTTAGCTTTTCCCAAGCAAGAATTTCTTGGTTTTCAGACTGAAAATATGCCAGCATATGAATAAAATGCTTTGAAACTAAGATGCACAAAACCCCGTTTTGAAACAAAGTTTCTTTTGTGTTGAAGGATTTCATCTAGTAAATCATATATAAGCGCCCAAAACAATAGCCAAAAGCACTTCGTATTTGCCATGTTCCCACGTAGAACGTATTTTAGTAATATTAAAGTTCAGGAAAGCTTTTTAGATGAGAATCAGCTGATAAAAAGACAGAAATAAATGTGCAAGATGGAAGACAACAGTCTCGTGGCGTACTTTTTTGTTTTCGCCACATTCTGATGTCATCTGTGCATCTATTAGAGTACAGACGCACAGAAAAATGGAATGTATGTGTTAAATGCACCAGGGTCGAATTTCATCTATGCCCCCCTAACATTCTCTACAATGAAAAACTTGATAATATAAAAGCTTTTTTACTGCAACAAAATATGTCAACAAAATTTCTTCTCGTTCTTTTATTCGTATTACTTAAACCCTATCATTTTCAATGTTTTCGGTCCGTTTCAGGCGCGTTTCGGACATTTTTAGCTACAAGCTTTTAATTCAACAGGATATAGTTCAAAGCATTTCATTTTCATTTTCAACTTATTTTGCATAGCAGTTTTTATTTTGGTTCTGAAGCTATGAAAGGGGTTGTTTTGCCATTGAAGAGACTAGCCGCCATCATCGTTTTGTGAAGAAATGAAATGAAATGAAATTTTAGCATTTATATAGCGCAAATATCTAGTATGTGTATACAGCTATTTCAAAAAACGTTGAATACTGAATTCTGCATTCTGCATACTGAATAGTGCATTACAAGACTTACAAATTGCATTTTTGATCATTTCCGTTATCGTTTTGCCACTTATTTGCCTAGTTATAGCTGTTATAGAGGATTTTCACTATGTCATCTCCAAAACAAACTGAGCTACAAGGCATTTTGGTCTTTGAATGCACTATTCAGTATGCAGAATGCAGTATTCAGTATTCAATGTTTTTTTGAAATAGCTGTATAATCAAATGCGCTTAGAGTTTGTTCAGTAGTAGTAAGGACAGACTGTTGTACCGGGCGACAATCCGCTACTCTTTGCGAACAGTACAACAGGATCTTTTGCGTCCACTATACAAGCAGGGTTAGAGTGAAAGCAGACGGGACCTACGGTTTAACGTCCTTATTCGAGAAGACGTGAAGGTCTAACCTTTGCAGATGTAATTACAAAGGCAGCACCTTCTCCTCAATTATTTAAAGACCCTGAGTGTTGGTCCGGCCGCGATTCGAACCCCGACCTTCCGCACGAGAGACCGACGCTCAACCAACTGAGCCAACCGGGCGGCGGTTGAAGAGAAGCTCAAACCAAACCATTAATTAATTCTGGCAACTAGATCACACTAGATCACAATGGTTCTAGAGGACATTCAAGAGGGGAATATTTTAGATAGTATCAGTTACAGTTACTGGCGGAATTTGGGGCAGAACTGTCCTCTTCTCTGTCCTCGTAAATCGACCAGTACAGTGAAAACAAAACATATCTCAGCGTAGAATATACTCTTAAAATGATTCTTGAAATGTTTCCACTTAATTTTGTCGTGAAATCAGTTTATGTATAGCGAAGTTATATATAGAGAACATTTCTAAACCGTTTGTTCTGACGCGCATGCGCTAGGCTTGAAAGTGTCCTTTAAAAACTTGGAAACAACACCAGTACGAAAAAAATAGCATGAGAAGACAGTGGGGATGAAAAACTATGCGATGTTATAGGCTTACTTTATTCTTCTCAGATTCACTTTCTGTTCTGCTCTGTTCTAGTGCTCTACTGTGCTCTTACCTTTTTTTGCATTCCTATAATTATGTTCTGCTTTGTTCTAATTTTATTCCTTTTCCTTTTGTTCTTTATTTCAACTGATTTATTTTATCTTTCTAGCGTGTGAGATAGCATGTTCGTCAGTAGGCGAGTATATTAGATAGCTTTGTCACTGTCATCTGCATTAACAGACATTTGTTTTATACCCATCAGTCCTTTATCTCTTTAGTCTGCCCACTAGGCTTCATTTATAATCTTTGGAGTGAAATATCATCTCATTTTAAAGTTCAGACAGACGACAATAAGTCTTTCTGTCACTACCGTTTTGAAAAATGAAGAAGATATTATCAAGTATTAAAGTCCTGATTGAAATTCTTTGTTTTTATTTCAGTACTACATGTACTAATATATATATATAGTATATACAATCATGTACTAATATATATAGAAAGCTTTCATGCTGAGCAGTCTTAGAGTATGTTAACAGCTGTAATCCTGACAACGATGAAGTCTTATTGTTATTACGTTATTAACGTTGATTTTAAGCTTTTCCAGTTCCAGCTATATTGAGCGTCTCCACTGTTAGTTAATAATTGATTGTCTGTGACGTCAAACTACTGTTACTTCAGCTATTGACACATCATAATTGAATTTGCTAAAATGTAACTTTAATAGAAAGAAAAACATTGACTGTGTTGAAAATCGTTTTCCTGGGGATTTCTGATGGATTTCTCTGTTAAGATCCGGCGGCTCGTATCTGTTGATCTTAACCACTCTATACGGATTGTATGTTGTTGTTATATCTCACTCGTAATACAATTTATTTGCATATCCTGAGTATACATGTAATTTTCCAAATTAAAGCTGAAATTTATATATGGTATTCTTAGGCCCAATCCATACGGCGTATTTTTCATGTGCTTAATTGCTGCCGTACCGCATAGCTCAGAATTAAGTACTGTTACACTTACACGGCAAAGGAACGGCAACTGATTCATACGGCGTATTTTTGTATTGCCGAATCAAATAAATATTCCCGTAATCCAACTTTACAGACGGCAACAATTAAGTACATGAAAAATACGCCGTATGCATGGACTGGGCCTTAAATTCACAATAAAAAGGATAAAAATTTGAGGTAGGGGAATAGCCTTGGAAACGCGGCAAAACTGAACGAAGTGATCCGAAATGTACTCTAAAAACTAAGCTGCAGATTATTTTCTGTTTACTTTTAAACCAGAGTCGAACGACGATGTTCTTGTATTTCTAAAATATCCCCATTTGAAAGGCTTCTTATTTCAATGCCGTCGTTTCTTGGCTCTAAATCACGGCTTTCATCATCGACAGAGTACCACAGTGGTGTCATCGTATCTTGAACTTGCTGTCGTAGTAATCTGATGACATAAATGATGACAAGTAGCCCCATAAAACACCCCAAACCTATAACTGCTATTATAACAAGACCTTCTTCATCATCTCCGCTTGATTCACCGACACCTGACCAACGAGCTCCCGCGGATAAGGTAGATTGTGCTTTCAATTCCACCGTGGCTTTGTTCCCTGCAAGCAAAGCTTGCATGATGTTCACAAAACACAAAAAACGAAGGTTTAGACCACACATTTCCAATGTATAAAAACGTTATCGATCGACAGCGACTAGGTATCATTCGTTTTCCATTGGTTTTTCTTTTTTTCCTCCCCTTTTTGTCTTTTTCAGCTCGTTTTTGTTTCACTGCTAAGCTGACGCCCTGTTTACACGCTGTATTATTTACTTTGTCGGTACACCAAATCCAATATATTTTACGTTAGCAAACTATTTTTAGGTTTATTTATACTCGCATAGAATCGTGGGTTGCTTAATTCGTTAGTATCAGCCAATCACATGCATGTGGCATCAACAACACCATCTGTACCGTTTACATTATAAGTCATTCTTACAACAGTTACAAATGAATCCTCTCCGTTTTCATTTCGGCAGACTTTCAACAAGTCGCTATAATTGCCCAGGTAACATAGCTAGCACACTTCGAATGCTTTTTATAGCACGTATAGTTTCTTTCCAAGAACTTTAAAGAACTGGAACTCCCTACCGAACAGCATTGCCAGTGTTAACTGTATTAACCATTTCAAGAATATGGCAACAAAATTCCTATCTAGTGACAGTTACTAACATATAATCATTTGTATATTTAATGCACTGAACAGTTTATCTATTTTCATTGTATTTACTTTTTTTCTGCAAATTAAGTCATCGTATTATCTTTCTCACGGCGGGCGGATCTAGAGTAGTTCACTTAGTTTCCGGAAACTACTGAGATTTTTCCCAGAAAAAAGAATTATTGAGATAATAAAAAGAAATAATACAAATGGAACAAGTTAAAGCGTATTTTACCTTTATTTGGACGCCATTTTGAATTATTTCCACAGGAAACCCACATGTTCCCAGGCTATTTTTGTAGCCTTTTCAAGTTTTGTTGAGGGAGGGGTCCCACAGGAATTTCTAGCTATCACAATGTGTTAGTTCACAGTTTGGTATCCCTGTGTGAACTACTGCACCGGAAATAAAACACCCCGCCAGTAGTTTCCGAAGTGATTCACAGGAAGTAAAACACCCCACAAGTGGTTCACACAGGAAACCCACAGTCAAACCAAGCACAAATTTACCATTCCAACTTGATTCTGATTGGCTAAAATCGGCGTAAACTAGTCCAGAAACTACCGACAAAAGTATAAAAGGGCCAGTCTACCCTGGTGAGGTTCTCTGTTGTATCAGAGTGCTTCGAACTCGCAACGAAGAAAATTTAATGCACGAGCGAACTTTATTCTTCAATTGTGGAACTGCTGCGATTGAAATTCAACGTAAACAAGGAAATTAAGCAGACATTAAGCTCTAAGTTTACGCTTGAGCTAACAGTTTCCTCGGTAAGCTATAATTTATATTGATAGCTGATGTTTTATATGAGTAGTTTTACTGAAATGTTTATAATTACGCGAACTCTGACCTTCAAACAGTCCGTTGGAATTTGGTTTCTTGCTTCCCCCGCTTCAAAGAACCAACCACAAAATATACTCATAAAGATCTCTAAAATCCTAGAGCGATCTGTAAGAGTGAAATATAATTTCGGTAATAGAGATATTCGTATTCTTGATTTTCAGTAATATTGACGAAAGCTAATTTGGCAAAACCCGCTTGAGTGCTTTGAGTTCTCAAGAGTTCTCATGTCAGATTTTATTGTATTAATGTGTTTATTATAGATGCTAATGCTCAAAATATGCAAAGTGTACATGGTATCATAGGATTTAATGATATTAAGTTTCGGTCGAGTTGGAAACTACTCGGTCAAAATGCTAGATCCGCCCCTGTTTCTGTAACCTCCATGACCCCCCTTTGCGCATATACCTTAACGGTCATGCAAAGAAATAACGTAGAAGTAGAAGTAGATGAGCTCCTTCCTGGCTCGGGAAAGTTGGACAATCGCTCTCCACGCTTTCGAAGTAAAAGATGTTGCCTTTTACCTTGCTAGCAAAGGCCATCTGGGTAATTTTGCACACTTCAGTACTCGTTTGGCGACCGCAAAGACCGCAAAAGATCTAGACTCGGTCTACCACAGGTAGCCCGCGTAATTATCGTAACGCGTAATTATCGTAAGGCAGAAAATAATGATTCATTATAAAAATGACTATTATATTACACGCGCTCTGATTGGCCAAAAACTGTTTTTCCAATGTTCGATAGTCTGATCAAAATTCTTGTGATGTTGGGAGAACACTCGAGAGCTGTGAAAGCACTTCCACTACACTCTCTCATGTTCTCCCAACATCACGCGTGTTTAGATCAAGCTATCAAACATGAAAACAGTTTTTTGCTCCTTAACTCACGACCAATAATGTGGTCAAAAGTGTGCAACTGCAAATATGCCCGCCCACCATACACTTTTTATCAATTGAATTGAATTCAAAATGCGGAACTAATTTTCGTTTTATAACGAATTTCTTGATATTACAAATTCATGACTGATCGATTTCTGTTTTCAGTGAAAATAAATACTTTTTTGAATGTCGACACGCACGTGAATGATTAACGTTCGCGGGAATGAAAATGCAAAATAAATGAAAAATCGCTGTAATTTTGCATGCTGATAAATCACCATGAAACACATAAAACGTTATTTAGATGCCATATCAGACAAACAAGTCATTCTTTTAGGCAACAACAACCTCACGGCCCCGAACAAAATTGTCGCATTCTGTCGTTGTCACTAGATTGGACTGGGACTGGTCATGGCGGACGTGTTCCCTAAGCTAGGGCGAAAGTTGACTATTTATCTGTCTCTAGTGATCATTTTTGCAAGTCTCATTGCACACAAACTTTCTAAGTCTGAGTCTGCGGATGTTACCGAGTTTTATGTGGCGAAATGTATCTCCCATAATTATTTTAAAGCGTTCAGTCCATCTTCACCTCGCCTACGGATCAAGCGACCAAGTTATAAGTTCAAGTTTTGTTCTTCTACTCAATTAGTTCATTTCACTAGAGATGCGCTATTTGTGAACTTAGTACTTTTATGTGGAGGTGTCCTACAGAACCCAGGGCCTGTGGCTGTAAAGTGCAGTAAATGTATTAAAACCATTAGGAAGAATCAAGGAAGAGCGATATGCGGTGGGTGCAATCAGCCGTATCACTTCAAACGTCCTCGGAGACCCAGGGCGTCAGGGAGGGGGGAGGGGAGCGGAGGGGAAAGGAAAGAGGGGAAAAGGACGCCCTGGGCTTTTGACTACCCCTAACTTGTCTTGAGGCCAAACGTCAACAAAGGCTCTGATTGGCCTCATTATAATTTAATTATAATGAGGCCAATCAGAAGCATTTGTGCCATTAGATTAAAATCATCTAAAATTACCAGTAAGCAAGTTGACCCCACGCATCGCCACGACCTTAAACAATACAAGCTGTCACGTTTTGTTTGAAAAGAACCATGTTTCCAGCTCAGTGCGACTTTTAAACAATATATACGTAATCTCTTTCATGTATTTTGCAATAGCAATGAGTTTAGAGTGAAAAATATAGATAAATTGCAAAGACCTTGGTGAAACAAGATTTATTTGAGAAACTTCTCACAGGATATGGCTTAACAACTGTCACTATATCAAAGCGATAATTGAAATGAGCCAGATATTTTTGTCATTTGAACTTTGTTTACGTTAGACCATCTAATTGGATTAATTTTGGCCTCAAGACAAGTTAGGGGTAGTCAAAAGCCCAGGGCGTCCTTTTCCCCTCTTTCCTTTCCCCTCCGCTCCCCTCCCCCCTCCCTGACGCCCTGGGTCTCCGAGGACGCACTTCAAATGCCTTGGCGCGGAATTTGAATTTTCATCAAAATGCGATTTGTGTTTCACCAGTGTCGAGGATCCTTCTGTAGAAGAGGACATAATTGAAACAAATCTTCACTGTGTTGCTGATCTATCTGAAGCTGTACATCAACGTGGTTTAAAGTTTCTACATCAGAATATACGAAGTCTTCGTGGTAAGCTGGATGAATTAAATATTCTTGTTTCACAATGTCCCAATCTGCATATTCTTGCCTTCACGGAAACCTGGTTAAATAACAACATTACTGATGGTGAAATATCTCTCCCTGGTTATTCGATCTACAGAAGTGACTGGATAAATGGAGCTGGTGGTGGGATTGCCATTTATGTCAAGGACACTCTGTCAGTTATTAGGAGAGCGGATTTGGAAGTGGAATTTGCTGGTGAGTGTACGTGGCTGGAAATATTTCTACCTAATACAAAAGGAATTCTATTTGGCACTTTCTATCGTCCTCCATCACAGTCTGACTTCCTGGACTCGTTTCAAGAGGTACTTGACAGTGCTGATGCTGAGAATAAGGAAATGTTAATCACGGGAGACTTTAACTTTGATTTTCTGGATGAGTCCTGTCCTAAATCAACAAAGGATTTTAAAAGAATTTTATCAAGTCTGTCAAGTTACAACTTAAAACAGCTCATTAAAAAGGCAACGAGAATTACTAAGGACAGTTCTACTCTACTGGATATATTTGCCTCTAATATTCCAAGAAACATTACACTTGCTAAAGTTATTCCATCTACTTTAAGTGATCACGATATGCTCGTTGTGGTAAGGAAGATTAATGCCAACAAATTACCTCCTCGCACCATTGAATGCAGAAATTTCTCAAATTATGATCAAATGGCCTTTTGTGAAGATTTGAAAAACTGTACTTGGGGTGATGTTTACCATGAAAGAGAGGTCAACTCTGCTTGGTTCAAGTGGAAAGAGTTATTTTTGTCAGTTTGCAATAGACATGCTCCTATTCGTCGTAAAGTGATGAGAGGAGTGAAATGTCCATGGCTTTCAATTGCAACAAAAAAGCTTATGAATGAACGTGATTCATTTTTAAGGAAAGCGAGGATATCTGGATCTGAGGTTGACTGGAGTACTTATCGGCGATTGTGCAACCAAGTTTCAAATAGGATTAAAATTGAAAAACGTCGTTATCAAAGAAATGAGTTTCAGGATAATCTGGATAACCCTAAATCATTTTGGAAAGCTATAAAGAACATTTTCCCTAATAAAAAGGGAAAAACAACGACTCCGCAGTCTATCAAAACTGATAAAGAAGAAATTATCACTGATAAACCAACTATCGCCGAGAAGTTTAATATCTTTTTTACTAGTGCCGTGTCCCGACTTATGGAAACAGTTCAACCAATTTATACTCATGGTCTCTCTGATGAAAAGTTTACAAGTGAAAGTTTTGTTTTACAGCCTGCCTCTGAGAACTTTATCTTAAAGCAGTTGAGAGATTTAAAAGTGAAAAAGGCCACTGGCTTGGATGGGGTCTCAGCACGATTTTTGAAAGATGGTGCTACAGTTATTGCTCCTACTATAACATTTCTTGTCAACTTATCGTTAAGTACCGGAATAGTTCCATGTGATTGGAAAAAGGCACGCGTTGTTCCTTTATTTAAGTCTGGAGAACGTGACAATATGGACAATTATAGACCAATTTCCATACTGCCGGTGATATCGAAAGTTATGGAGAAAGTTGTCAATTTCCAACTACAGCGCTAGTTGCAAAGGTTCGATCTCCTGAGTTCACTCAGGGTTTAGAAAGCATTATTCAACCAAGAGTGCCGTGACTGATGAGATTAGAAAAAATACAAGATGCTGGAAGATTAACTAGTGCTCTGTTTATAGATCTTAGGAAAGCCTTTGATACTCTGCCACATAATGAACTTATATCTTAACTGAAAAGATTTGGTCTTGGGGAAGATTCCATAAACTGGTTTACAAGTTACTTGTCAGACAGATTTCAAGTTGTTGCACTTGTCGACCCTTAGCAGTTTTAAATGGAGTACCTCAGGGTAGCATATTGGGGCCGGTCCTCTTTACATTATATATTAATGATCTACCTAATTGCATCAACTTGTGCAAAACTATGATGTACGCAGATGATACGGTCATATTTTTCTCTGCTGCACAGATGTTGGAAATAGAGATTCAGCTAAATATGGAACTTAATAACTTATCAGAGTGGTTGTCTGGTAACAAATTGATTTTGAATTTAAAGAAGACCGAGTTTATAGTCTTTGGTACCCACCAAAGACTACGTCTTCAGAATACCGATGAAGTTGATATAACATTGGGAGGAGAATCTGTGAAACATTGTAATGCCTTCAAATATCTGGGCGCGATTTTGGACCCCAGCCTATCTTTCAATTTACATATCGATTATGTCAAGAAGAAAGTTTCAAAAACACTGGGAATGTTCTCTAGAATACGATCATCATTAACAACTGAAGCATCGAACAGATTGTACAAATCAATGATTCTGCCAATTCTGGATTATTGTTCTGCTGTTTTTCATGGATGTGGTAAAGGCAATGAAGAAGAATTGGAACGCCTGCAGAGACGTGGTGGTAGGATAGTGCTAAATACGGCTCACTTGTCCAACGAACATCTGGGTGATCTTGGTTGGGAACTTCTTAAGTCAAGAAGAGAAAAGCGTATTGTCAAGCTTGTTAAAAAATGTCTTGACGGAAAAGCTCCAAGCTACTTCTCAGACTATTTTCAACAGAAGACTTATGATGTTCATAATTATAACACTAGAAATAAGGACAAATTTTATATTGATAAAGTTAAATTAGAGTCAACCAAGAGAGCCTTTTTTTATAAGGGAAAAATTATTTATAATGAATATATATAACGTTAAAATCCAGTTCCAGTCTAATAATTTTACATAATTTTATATGATTTTATAGATTTTTATGTATTTTATATTTCTTACGATTTTTTATATTTTATCGTTTTATATTTTTAATACTTAATTATTTATATATTTATTTATTATATAGTTTTTTTATGCAGGACCCATGTTGATAGCAGTTTTCTATAACTGAAATGGTTATCCTGCTAAAATATGTTATTATTATTATTATTATTATTATTATTATTATTATTATTATTATTATTATTATTATTATTATTATTATTATTATTTCGTGGGTCAAGATTAGCCGGAAAATGTCCCTTTTCGGTATGACTGAATAAATGTCAATTTTCTGAAAAACTAACAGGATGTTGATATTTAGAAGTTCTTCAAGATGAGAGAATAAAAAATGGGGGTCACCGTTCATTTTGAAAAAATATTCATCGTCAAAGCTTGGATCCGCAGATGAACGTGACAAGCCAAGTCCATCGCAATCTTGAATACCGAATGGAGACTGGCTTCCGTGGAAACTTTTTTGTCTTTTTCTTTCTTTTTTTCTGCGCTTTTTCAACCCAAATAAATTTTTTCACAGTGAAATTTCCATTATTTCAATTTTTCTTACAAACTTGGACAATTTCTACTTCTCAAAAAAAACTATAAAAAAAAAAAGAAAAAGAAAAAGAAAAGAAAAAATAATAATTATCGAAAAATATATTTGACGGCCGCCATCTTGGATTCACTTGGGTAGCGCGCTGGCCTGTGCAGTAAACAGGAGTCCCGAAATCATATTTCCTTTAATCTCGTACCCAGAGCCCACATTACTTTCGACCTGCGGTCAATCACGTCGAGCATGCTCAGTAGCATAGTTAACACATTTGCGAGTGAGTGAGTGAGTGAGTGACTCATTTGCATATTTTGTCCACTCACAATAACTCGTGGATTGCAAAAATGACGTTTTTCGTGCGTAGTTGAGCACTCTTGAAAATGTCCAAAATTGAACGTCTCCGCGCGAAAGTGGCTTTTTTGAAATTTTAGAAAATGTGCTAAAATGCACTTTATCGAGGTTAAAATGTGCTTTCTTACGAGACAATTTACTATTTTATCTTCTACTAAAATGCTGCTAACTCTAGATCTGAGTCTGCGTGGATTTATTTCTGAGACGGCTGTTATGGGACTAATGAAATAATCCATTCTCGTTCATTGAAATGAACCCTGAAATGCTCCCCCTGAATATCTAAGTTATCTATATATACAACCAGGAGGGAGGCTAGGAGATGTCTCTAGGCAAACGGCTTCAGCGTTGTTTCCTTTCATGACGTCACAATAGTTTTCACAGAGGCCGAACGAAACGCATAGAAGGAAATCCAAGTAATCATGCAGCGTCCAAAATATCCATGTTTTGGCTAAAATCCGACTTACAACTCATGTCCTAAAGCGGAGAAGGTATATACGTATTCGAATTTGGCTAAAATTGTTGAGCATTGATCAGAAATGTGGCTATTTCCGGGGCCAAGACCCATTTTATGGACAAAATCCTCAAGCAAATTTCAGCAACTGAGATAAACAAAATTATTTTGTGAGATCTAACAAGTAACATTCACCCTTCGAGGAGATGTGATAAAAGTAGGCTACGAAGTTTTGAAGATGTGTTACGTTATTGAGTCCGACATTTTGGACCATGTGAACTTCATATCAATCCATACATATAATGGTAATTAAACTGAGTGGAGTGCAATTTGGGCCGAAATCATACGAGTGATTACAATCACGAGTATGATTTCTGGCCCAAAATTGCACGACACGAAGTTTAATTACCACTCAATTATATCCATTTTGAAATCTCAACTTTATCAGGAATAACAAAGTCGCACTACAGTTTTTCTCTACTTTTTTAATAAAAATGTGTAAACAGGTTCAAGGGAAAAAATCCCACAGCTTGACAGCAATCAAATGGCTTTTTTGATTCTTGTATATGATTGGCTGATAATAAAAGACACTGTTTTGTGATTGGTTGGAAAAAAAGATGCGATTAATGAAGCAAAAGGATGCAATTTAGGAATTAATCGCACACTTTTTAACCAATCAGATTGCAGAAATCACCAGTGATTTCAAAATGGATATAATTAAGAGAATAATATCATCATTCAGTAGAAGCGTTAGTTTGCTGACCAAAGGATTCTCAGCTGCAGCGCCAGCTGGAGGCACTAAAATTTATCTTAATGGTGAATTTGTGCTCATGAAAGTTATTTTCCAATTATCTTAGAAGGATTGATATCAGGTTTAGGACCGTAATATAAGCTGAGCAGCAAAACATTTTTTTAATCAAAATCAATAAGACCTCCCCCTGTAGTGGTAACACGGCTTACTGTTCGATACAAGTACAATTTTTATTTTATTTTATTTTTTATTTTCTATTTTTTTGACAGCTACTTTCATCTTGCTCTAAATTGATGGGGAAGGAGAAGAAAAATTGAAAAGCACCAAACAAAACAATTATTACACAAAGAAAACGATACAAATTACTTAGATATAGTAGAAACAGACTTACAGTCAAATGGTTTTCAACTGCGTGCTCAATTTCCCTCTGGTTGTTTTTCTTTCTAGTAAACCTAAAAGCAAATCGATGCTGATCCACAACCTGATTTTGCGGTTTCTATGGAAGTTCTTGATGTCAAAACAGGCAACAACTTGAAACGTGAATTCAGCCAAAGCCTAAACAATAGAAACATCCCCTCCTGTGTATACAACTGTCACAATATATTCGTGCATAAAGTAAATAAAAGGAACATATCTAAAAGATTAATCGAAAAGGGTGTATATATATTAATTCTATTAAGTCCCACCTTTAACTGATCCGCTCCGCTGCACCTAGCTGTTTTAACATTTACTTGACTGTTTGTTGATAACTGTTTTTACTTAATTGATAACTGTTTTTACTTAAATTGGGTAATGTCCTTGTTGGTATTTCAGGGTTGACATGGTTTGATTCAGGACAGTTCAAACAATTAGAACAGCACAAAAGAAACGACCTAATGCAATGATATCGATTTCTGATGACCTGGGAAAAGCGGTCATTTCGAAATGCGTGAAGTATGGGATTCAGACAGGAGTTCAAACTTAACGACAGTGACGTAATCACATCGTTACCCGTAGAAAGTCCTCCAGGATGAAAAAGTGCCAAACCAGCTGTAACTATTACAGGAACAAAAAAGAAAAATACGTTACTAAACACCAAGATGGCGATTCTTTTAGCCAGTTTGGACTCTCGTTGTATTCCTGCATTTTGTGCAGCTCTTTTAGCAGCAATGTAAATGTGAACATAAAGAATAAAAGTCGACAAATATAGAATTAATGAAATACTGCCTATTGTCAACGTAAAAACGAAAATCCTAAAGTGAAAAGCATTTAAACTAATAGGTATACAGAGAAATGAAAATCTATAGAAATTAAAATAGAAAGCATAAGCAGTAATGAAGACAGCCACCAGCCAGCATACAATGATCATGATCATAGCCATACGATGAGATATCCTGATATCAGGATTAAGTCCATATACAATAACAAGATATCTTTCAAGAGTAAGAAAGAAAGATGTAATAATGGAGCCTGACTGACCTAACATCCACAAAAAGCCGATTTTCCAACAATACAAACTGGACTTGCCGTAAGCGTAAGAAAAGGAAACGCTTGTCAAATAGACTGTGATAGCTAGAGAGTAAACACCCAACAGAAAGTCACTTAAACCCATGTTTAACACGAACATCATAGAAACATTTTGAAGAACAAACTTTGAAGTCAAGATGTTCAAGATAACGATCAGGTTCAAAATAATCCCCAGGAAACCAAGAAATCCCTGACATTTCAAAAGAATCAGTGCATCACCCCAACAGGAATTAGTGATGGCTAAAAGTGACTTTTGGGAGTGAGAAATGGTACAAATCAAATTGTTCTGACAAGTAAACTGCAAAGAAGTACCATTTACAAGTTCTGGTATTGGTGATGTGCTGGTTAAAATTTTATAGCGATATATAAATTTATGACATCTACCGCGCATCACTACAAACGTAATGGAGCTTGATCTGTTTTCCATGTTGCTTGGTAAGAAAAACGAGCAATTTGTGCATTTTTTAGACCACCACAATCCAGACACCAACTTAAGCATCGGTAATCTCAGAAATGGATTTTCTGGTTTCCAAGCCACAACACCAGTCACGTTCAGAATAGTCAATGATGGAAATAAACCCTTCAGGTCCCCAGCAAAACTTTGAAGTGGGTTCATGGCTAAGTTCCTGAAAGGCAATTGCAAGGAGGCGGAACGGATATAAGTTTGAAATTACAAAATCTGACAGCTTTATCAAGTACAACTCTTTTTTGGCAAAACGTTTTCTAATAAAAGTATTTTGAAGGAGCATTCGTGTGGCCGGTAAGGACAAAATGAAAGATGCCAATCAACAAAGAAATGACAAGGTGCATTTCTACTTACAAGATGGTCAAATTCCCAAGACCATAAAAGGCTTCGTATTTCAGAACTCTGATATTGTTGTACGCTAGGGATCTGAAATGAAACCAACACATTTTTGAATAAATGGCTTTAGCTCTCGCTCATTGATTTCAGTTTGAGATGGTTTTTTTTTTCAGGGAAGGGGGTATACTTACAGACTTGCAAGATGAGACAGTTGACTAAAAGATCTTTTGGGCAAAGACTGAAGTCCGTTGTGAGATAAATCTCTTCAAAAAATAGAAGAAACCTAGAGATGAGTTAGAGATACTGAAAATGAAATAAAACTGCCTTGTTGTTACTCACAAATATGTTAAGTTATTTTCTGAACTGACAAGACTTTGTAGCTGACAAACGTGCTGTAATTTACAAACCATAGCAGCATTCAGTTTGTCTGTCAATGTACAAGATGAAGTATTCTGAGGATATCCACAGCTACTGTTGGTAAGACTGTTACTTTTTATCATGGTAAGACAAAAAAGGAAAACTAAAACGAGAAATTTTGAAGATCTGTAACAACTTCCAGTTTGTGGTAGCAATTTGTTGTCAGCCATATTCGAAGAAGAGTAGGAAACCAAAGAAGCGGAAGGCAATTCTATAAAATATTTTTGTCACTTATGATTTTTTTTAAGTGATACTTGAACAAGATGTCATCGGGAAAAGTCAATGGATGAAGGACAGAAATGAGACTTTTCATATGTAAATTCCTTAAAGAACTAAGCATGCGTTAAAAACACTGATGGATGTAAGTACTTAATCACACTCAAGCCTCAAATCAATATACGAGTTTCCGGTAGCTCAGTGGTAGAGCATCCGTCTAGATAATCGGAAGGTCGAGTGTTCGGTTCCCACCTGGGGCTCAGACTTTTCTGATCGGTGGTTGTAGTTGTGTTTTTAACGCGTTCTTAGTTCTTTAATATCATATCATATTAAGTTCCTCAAATGGCAACTGTGTGCAAGTTTAGGCACCAAGTCCTTCTGTCAGTAACTCAGTACATTGGCACTGTAGGAATCCTTTCTTCGTTGATTCAATGCCGCAGAGTGAAACTTATAATTGCATTTGTTACATTGCATTTGTTAATTGAAATTACACGCCTTCCTCTAGAGCCATCATTACTGTTTGGATTAATGTCAGGTCGATTTCCAACAATACGTCCATTTATAGTTCTGACTGTAACAGCCTTAAGGTGGCTCGACTTGGTTTTGTTTGAGGTGCACCTCCGCTGTCAGTTGATCGCAATATGCGTCGCAGCCAAAAACCTTAATTTCAAACTAAATTCATAGGAAGTCTAGGGATAGTTTCAAGTTTCTTTTGACGCTTAAATCATTATGATGGGAGCTACCAATAATTTAAAGTGACGGCATTGCTATTTTCACAAACTTGAAATTTTTAGACGAAATAAAGTTTTGAAAAAAAACGGCGTTATTGGTTCATAGAATCTAGATGAACTTCTCCACTGTTACTGTTTAAAAGATTTCTATGGAAGCGTTTTCGAATAAACGCGCTTGAACTTTTACGTAGTAAAAAGCAAATCTGATTCTAAGCCTTTAGTTTACTTGGCCAAAAAATCTTACTTAAAGGACTCAAACACAGCTTCTTTTGAGCTCATTTTGTCGACATACTAGGCCTACTCCAGGCCCTAAAATCGCCGTTATTTTGGGCGATCTTGGGCGATATTAGGCGATCTTAGGCGATATTGGGAATTTTAGCCATTTCGAGTTGGCGCTCTTAGGCGCTCTTGGGCGATCTTGAGCGATCTTGGGCGATCTTAGGCGATATTGGGAATTTTAGCCATTTCGAGTTGGCGCTCTTAGACGATATTGGGAGATATTGAGCGATCTTGGGCGATCTTGGGCGATATTAGGCAATCTTAGGCGATTTTAGGGCCCGGAGTAGGCCTACATACTGGTGAATTCCGATTCTTCTCGTTGCACTAATCCCGGCTTTGTTATTTAAGTAAGCCATTGAAATTGCTCTTTCAAATTGTCATACTCGGAACACTCGAATTATAGCTACCCGGAAGGTTTACAAAAGGCAATCAAGAGTGGTATATGGGAATTCACAAGTTCAGAAGAAAACCCTGGACAATGGAGATGCTTGACGACCAAAACAAGGTCAACCCGAAGTATATAGCGGTCTAGAAATTCGCGTTTTTATAATTTATTTTAGATATCTTACAATGCTTCAATGGCCATGAAATGTGTAGGATTAAAAAAAAAAACACTAGGTTAAAACGCTGACAATGAAGTTAGAAAAAAATCCCCAAAAATTCATGTTTTTAGGCAAAATAAAGTTTTGTGCAAAACCGCGTTTATTGGTTCATAGAACCCAGATGAAGTTCTCCACTGCTACTATATTAAAAAGATTTCTATGGAAGCGTTTTCGAATCAAACGCGCTTGAACTTTTACGCACCAAAAAGTAAATAATTCCAAGCATCTAGTTTACTTGGTCAAAAATCTTACTGAAAGGACTCAGAAATAGCTTCTTTTGAGCTCATTTTGTCGACATTCTTTTTATTGTTCATTTGGAGAAATAGATGACAAAATTGCTTTGCGCCGGCAATTTTGAGAGATACGAATTTAGGTCTAGTTGATAGAGCTGCATGTGCCTTTTCATCTTTCGTTTATTCACTTATCTTTATAAAAAGCTAGAAAACCTAAGATTCCATCAATGAATTTTTTTTCTAACTTCACTATCGGCGTTTTAACCTAGTGGTTTCTACATTTGTCCAGGTTTATTTTCTGAACTTGTGAATTCCCATATGCCACTTTTGATTGCCTTAGCTTTTGTAAACCTTCCGAGTAGCTTAGAGTGTTCCGAGTATGACAATTTAAAAGAGCAATTTCAATGGCTTATATTAAGATAACAAAGGATGAGTGCAAAGAGAGGAATCGGAATTTACCAGTATGTCGACAAAATGAGTTCAAAGTCCTTTTAGTAAGATAATATTTATATTTATAATATTTAATATAATAGGAATCTTTTAAACATAGTTACAGTGGAGAACTTCATCTGGATTCTATGAACCAAAAAAAGCGTTTTTTTACAAAACTTTTTTTCGTCTAAAAATTTCAAGTTTTTGAAAATAGCAATGCCGTCACTATAAATTATTGGTAGCTCCCATCATAATGATTTAAGCGTCAAAAGAAACTTGAAACTATCCCTAGACTTCCTATGAATTTCTTTTTTTTTTTTTTCAAATTAGGTTTTTTGGCCGAGACACATTTTGCGATCAAACAGCGGAGGTGCACCTTAAACAAAACCCAGTCGAGCCACCTTACACACATGGATTTCACACGTCACTTCATCATGAATTTTTCTTACAGTATAGTACCAAAGTCACAAAGCAAAATTGTTTTTAGTAATAAATGTATGCTTCTCCGAGTGTGAAGTAAAGACTAGGAAAAATCCGAGCCCCCAGCGGAATTTGAACCCACGACCTTCGGATTACCGTCCGATGCTCCAACCACTCAGCTATGGAAAGCTCTAATGGTAAGCAGGTCGAAGAAGAAGCAATCATTTATTACTAACATCTTTCCGAGTGACAATTCTATTCATAAAATTCTTATTGTGTAAAACGTCTGAACAAAGATGACTTCAATAATACTTCTGCACTTTTAATTTACAAGCATAGCTATTGTTTCAGCTGCCATTTCAAGAACAATAGCTACACATGTAAACTGCAATTTTAAAAGTTATTTTGAAGTCACCCCTAACTTGGCTCGACGTCTTGTGATAACCAGCCGATTGAAAGCAACTTTTCCGCTTTTTGTTTGTTTTATAATTTTCCAAATAAGAATTTCACTAATTCAACGCTTGTAAAAGCTATTCTGCTTATAAAACACAGACATGAACCTTTGAGGCATGAACCTTCAGTTGAAACATTCTGTTGTTATATCAGTCATAATGCAGTACCAATGGGAACTGAAGATTTTCTAATCAATTTTTGGTTTGCAAGCATTCCCTACGAAGAATGTAGAGACAAAAGACATTGCTGCCATGTTGGTGGTCTTGACAAAAGAAAATCAAGATAAAACCACCAACATGGCTGTTGATTTCTGATCAATTCCTGGGAATGGTTACAAACCAAGAATAGCCTGTGGTAATCAACCGTCTACACCTGGCTTTCTCGTCGCCTCATCATGGATTTAGGACTGAAGACTTTGTTACTGAGCGGAGCTTTGCAACGTCTTTGAACATAAATGATGATCTTTGAACCAAAAATGGCTTTAAAATTTAAAGGAAAAATGTGGTTAAAACTTATCGAAATAACTGAAGTTTTTAATACAGTACTACAAACAGAAAACTTTCTAAATCGAATCCGACCATGGTTACAATATAATTGATGACAAAAAATTGTGCCTGTTGGCATCTATCCCGAACTATTTACAATTAATCTTATTTTGTGATATGTTAGACATCCATTAAAAGAAATTAAAATTTTACCAACAAAAAACTTTTTTTCCTACAAAAAAAACATGTAGCGTTACTTCGTATTACGCGAAAGCAGTTTTTAACAAGAAAGGGGATCCACTTTGACGCCATGTCAGACTCCTCAAAGAAGTCGGTGACCCCCATGTTTTATTTGCTCATTGAACTTCTATGATGATCTTCTTTCACCATAAAAAGTCGGAAGAAAAAAATCTTGGCATTTCAGTTTTGAAGAATAAATCAAGAAATATAGCTTTATCGTAGTATTATGTCGTACTTTCAACCGTGAAGTCACGAATCCATGTAAAGCGATCGAGTAACATTTACCATGCAAAAAAATTCAAAAGGGGGGGGGGGGGGGGGGGGCGCTGGAAAGGCTAACCAAAAGACCAAGAGACAAAAGTCTCTAATTTTGATTCTTTGATATCTTTTCCAGAATTGCAGCCATTTCTTTTGAATTTCCAAACCCGTTTATCTTGTACAGAATATGAATTAGTTTTCAAAAATGATTTAGAGAAACAGCAAACAATCAATTTACTCAATCAATCAATCAATCAATCGATTCGATCAATCAATCAATTCGATCGATCAATCAATTCGAGTAATATATTCTTCTTTATTTCACTCATGCTGATACATAGTTAGTTACACATTAATGTAGATCTTGACTAGGATGAGCGCAGCTGCTTAGAATAGTAAAAACTAATCAAGGCTAAGCAGCTGGGCCACGTAATTATGATCTATTTTGCTTAAAGTCAGGACGTAAGACTACATACCAAGAAGACATTTATGAAAAGAAAAAAGAATAAAATGTATTGAAATAACTAGCTATCATTAATTTTCAGACTATTGGAGAGAGAGAAAAAGAGAAATAAAATATCTGTTAAAATTTGGATAGTCTAACTTACAAGAAACAATACGATAAAAATGGGTGGGCATAAGAAAATTATATGTACATCAATATCAGAATGATCGGCTAGTAATTATTCAAAATAAATCTTTTCATGAATCTATTGAAGCAGTTACGGTTGTTAGATGTAAAATCATCTCCGATTGAGTTCAATATCTTTGCTCCTAAATAACGAATGTTAAATTTGCCATAATTTGTCCTTATTTTGTGAAGATAACATGCATGACTTTCTAGACGCTAGCCTGATGTTGTGCCGTTGATGTACATTTCTTACACTCTTAAAGAAGTCATTGAAAATTATAGGAAGTCTGTTTGAAAAGAAATCGTACATAAACAATGCATTGTTGATATAAATTATGTCACTAAGTTTTAGCAATCCCAGTATTGACTGAAAAGTGGACTAGAATGACCATCATAACTTGAAAAGGTCATTATTCTGTCGACTGCCTTTTTTTGAAGGGTGACTAGAGATTTCAATGAGGTTGGGTAAGTGTTACCCCAGGTGTTCAGGCCATATGTCAAAAAAATAGTCCTCTAAGAAGGCATTTGGTTACAGGCAGCCCCCCCCCCCCCCCCCTTTCTTCCGAATCGAAAGAATTCTTCACAAATTTTACTAAATTTTTAACAAATTTTAATATAGATAATAATGATGGAATATATCATGACAAGCACAACAATGTATCAAAAAGGATATTTAATGGCAAACAAATTATTACACGGACGGTTTAGATATTTTTAGATATAATTTCAATAATAAGCATGTTCAATTTTGATCAAGCAGGCTGTCAATTGCCGGTTTTGATCCAGAAAATGAATCAAATGGATTTCTGTGGCTAAAAATTACCAGAAAACTATTTACCACTAATTAAGAAATCTTTCTTTATATACTAGTACCATATCTATTTTGATTTTGATTTTGATTTTGATTTTTCATTTCATTGTGCAATCACGTGACTTTTACACGATTTGCGGTTTTCAAATGCCAAACGCCATCCCTGAAAATAAATATTTTGATATTTGAACTTTTGACGGTTGCCCGCCAGCTAGCTGGGTTAAAGTGGTGTGATTGTTGAAGTTTTCCAAAGTAATCATACACGGTAGACTTGATCTTTTGGTGGGATTCATAACGGCTCGATTGTTGTCAAACAAACGAGTGGATTCAATCCCGTGGCGGGGGGCGGGGGGGGGGGGGGGGGGTACTCAACCTCATTTTGGATAGGGGTGTGCCGCCGGAGTTCTAGAAACCTACCCTGTTTAAGACACTCGAAAGTGAAAAAATCATACCCTATTCAAGACAAAAGAGAAGACAATCAACCCTAGCCTCGTCATTCGATTCTGATCCGTTGCATGTGATTAGACAAAAAACGGCTGAGGAAGCGCTTTTTTGTTTATTTTGAATATAGTGCCCTATCTAAGACACAAAAAGATGATATGGCTTGGGATCTCGTCAAAATTATAGATCCTGTTTAAGACAATTTTGGGTAAAATGTATACCCTGTTCAAGACAGCAGGGCCAAAAACCATACCCTATCCAGCGGCACAACCCGTATAGCAATTATATGGGAGTACCCCCTCCGGGATTCAATATTCATCTTTCCACGAAAAAACATTTCGCAAACCACTCGAAATCTTGAAAGATATTATAAAAACAATTTTCTGGCACATTTGCTGAAAGCTGTGCCTTGTTATGAAAGAAAAAAAAAAGAATAAAACATAGTCTACGTACCTCAAAACGCTGCACCATGTGAACAAATGAGTCTGCGTTATTACTAGCGGTTTTACCCAAACCTGGGATTCCTGTATCATTCCGAATGCCTTCAATTTGACGCCATATTTGAGGCAAAACTTGTACGATATTATCCTCAAATGAACATAATTATGAACCGAAACAACTAATAACTGTAAAAAGGCGGTATCTCCAGCCATAGATCGTATGTTAAAATATGCATTCAAGCATGAAGCATACACGCTCTTGCCTGGGCTCCGCGATTTACGCTTGTTTATGGCTGTCCTTGATAAATAATCAGTTAAACAACTACAGATTTGGCATACTAAAACCAAGACCTAACCACACAGACGTTTTCTGGTCAAAAGTTCATTGCTACTTGGAGAAACCGGTCTTTCAACGGCTGGACTGGCTTTCATCTTTACCCAAAGAAGAAAAATGCATTTGCATAACAAATACCGCTGCCAACCTTCATGCATCATTAGAATTATTGTCCTCCAACTCAACAAACTTTGCGATTCAAGAACTCAACTGGAATGTCATAATTACCAAGGGAAAACAATATTTACATCGCAAAGTAAAAAAATCTGCTCGGCCGTGCCTTTACTATTCTAATTCGAGTGCAGCACGCCAAATCGCCAAATATGCGGAGGAGATGTTGCGACAAACCCTGGTCCTTCAACCTCAGGCTTAGCAAAGCCTTCAAAGTGTCTTAAATGTGAAAAAAAAAACAGTTCGGAAAAACCAGTATAGTGTGGTATGTAATGTATGTTATGATCAGCTTCATGCAAAATGTGAAAATCTGCAAATGGAAGTAAAAAAGTTGTTACAAGGAAAGGGACTCTACGTCACCAAAGACTGGACATGCTCTCGCTGTCTCTTGTCGGAGCTCCCCTTCAACTCAGTGAGATCCAAAGATATGATGCACAAGCAACAAAGTGATGGTCCTAGCCAAAATGACTCACTAACAACCGATGAACACCTGGATGCATTGATCAATCGACCAAATCATCTTAAACTAGTCCATCTCAACACCCAGAGCATGGTCTCTTCATTCGATAAGCTCCTCGTTACAATAAAGGAATACCCTTATGACGTCATAGCCATGAGCGAAACATGGTTAAAGAACAATCCACATTTGTTGGATTATGTGACCATCCCCGGATATTCAAACATCTTCCGCAACCGTGACAACATCCGTGGCGGAGGTGTTGGGGTCTACCTGAGAGACTCGATCAACTTTAAAAGGCGGAATGACATTGAAAATATCGAACCGGGCCTTGAGCACATCTGGTTGGAGATGCCTGGACGTAACCGTCACAGCAAATTGCTTCTTGGCGTAATGTATCGTTCCGAACGTATACAAAATTTCCAGACTTGGATAGACAAAGCCGAAAATTTATTCAGCCAACTAAACACGCTTTGGGCGATTTCAATATCGACCTTCTGAAGCCTGAGTCACCTCAAGTGAAACAGTACACCGATATGCTAGAGTCTTTTAACTTACACCAGCACGTGCGGTATCCAACTCGAGTGATCACGCCAACGTCAAAGACCCTAATCGATCATATCATTAGCAACCGGTCGAACTGTGTAAGCTATTGCAACGTTTTACAATGTCCTACAATCAGTGATCACGATGCACCGTACGCTTGCATTAATGTTAGAGTCAAAAGATTTCAATCACGTTTCAAGCTTATACGTAATGAGAAGAGGTTTGACGAAAAGGCTTTTATTGAAGACTTCTCATCGCTCCCGCTTAACCTAGTATATAGTACAGATGACATAGACGACAAGTTGGAGATCTTTAACACTTTGTTTAAAACCTGTCTGGACAACCATGCTCCTCTTCAAAGAATGAAAATCACACGCCCTCTTCGTGGTTAAACGCCGAAGATATTCGCGAACTCCAAAATCAAAGAAATGAACTTCGACATCTTGCTCACAAGACAAATCTTGAGTGTGTGTGGGAAAGATTTCGCAAAGTGAGAAACGCCCTAAAAACCAAAATCAAGAAAGTTAAGCGGTCCTTTTATCAAAAAGCCTTGTCTTCAAGTAAACCCAAGGAATTATGGCAGACGATTCATCGAATTCTCCATCCAAGTTCTCAGCCGACTCAGGCAGATCCAAATAAATTAAACATGCACTTCAGCTCCACCTCACAACGCCTACTGGGATCCACGCCAACCAGTAAAGAAAACTTACAGACCCTAATCGACTCTCTTCCCGACAACTGCTCTTCCAGCTCTTTTACTTTGCGTCCTGTCACCCATGGAGAGGTATTGAAGCAGTTAACTACAATGAGGAATGACTGTTCAACGGGACCTGAACAAATAGCTGTGAAATACCTGAAACTCGTTGCCGAGCAGATAGCTTCACCACTGACACACATCATCAATGGCTTTATCTCATATCAAAGATTTCCTGATCCTTGGAAATGTGCGCGTGTTTCTCCGATACCGAAAACAGATGCTCCATCTAAGGCTGACGACTTTAGACCTATTGCCATCTTACCTGCGCTGTCTAAAGTGTACGAACGCCTTGTTCTTTATCAGCTGCTGGATTACATCAGTCAGCAGAAAGTACTGAACAGCAACATCTCTGGTTATCGCAAAGGACATTCAACAACAACCGTTCTATTACGAATACGAGATGATATAGTTCGGGCTATGAAGAAAGGAGAAGTAACACTCATCGCTTTCGCTGACTTCTCCAAGGCGTTCGATACGGTGGACTTTTCAACCGTGTTGAAGAAGCTTCACTCAATTGGATTCTCGCGCAAATCTTTGAACTGGGTACTTAGCTACCTAACAGGAAGAAAGCAGTTTGTGCAAGTGAATGATAGACAGTCAGATCTAGTGGACATCGAGTTTGGAGTGCCTCAGGGCTCAATATTGGGACCCGTCCTGTTTAACCTATATGTCAACGACCTCCAGGACGACGCGAATTGCACTTGTTTCCAGTATGCAGATGACACTACGTTCTACAGTCATAGTGCACCCACAGATCTTAGGACCTGTACACAGAAGATGGAAACAACATTCTCGGCACTTGAAAATTGGGCGATTGGGACTAATTTATTACTAAATGAAAAGAAGACCAAGCAAATGTTAGTGTCAACACAGCAGATGTCACGGACGCATGGTCTCGGAGAGATCACGTAAAGTATGTGCAATCATCGTGTTATGGTGTCTTGTCAACACTACGGAAAATACGAAAGCTGGCACCATTTCATATAAAGAAGCAACTAGCTGAAAGCCTAGTGCTTTCAAGGCTACACTTCAATGATATAGTATGCTATCCACTTCCTGCATACTTACAGAAAAAGATCCAGAAAGTACAAAACTCTGCAGCAAGCTTTGTCACCAATCACTTTGCTACAGAAGAAGATGTCATGAAGTTAGGATGGCTTCCAACTAAAGAGAGAACTCAATTTCATTTACTTCGATCTGCTCACCTAGCCATGTTTAACTCATCGTGGCCAGAATATCTTCCATTAGAGAGGCATGCACCAAAGAGACAGCTACGCTCAAGCGCTAGCACAGCCCCACAACTTACTATACCCTTAACGACAGGAACTTTTCAAGATTCAGCATCTAAATTATTTAATGAACTTCCTACACAGTTACGATTGTGTTCAGAATCAACAACGTTTAACCGCAAGGTTAAAAATATTTTGTGGGAAAGGGCAAAACAGCGGTTAATTTCTAAATAGATTAAATTAGTAAATATATTACCGTATAGGGAAGAGCAGGTTTAAAATTATTATCATTAATTTTTGTTTAATATCTTCTAGGCTGAATTTCAGGGGAGAGTAGATTTATAATTTATAATTATTACTATTTATTTTGTTTGACTTTTAGGGGGAGGGGGAACGATGTGTAATCGTTAATTAATCTGTAAATAGTTGAATATGTTTTTAATACTTCAGTTCTTTCTGGGGGGGGTAATTATCTATTGGGTCATATTAATTTAGATTGTTTTTATAGTTTTAGTTCCAGATGTATAGCTACTATGTAGAAAAGCTGGAATAAACCATTATTATTATTATTATCTTTTATTTCACAGCAAACTGGTATATAATGATTTACAAATGTAGTATTGCTGGTAACTTATTACTTCTAGCTCGAGAACTATCCTGCTCCTGAGAGCTGAAGCACTCTTCTCAGTATATGTGCAGTACCAAGAAGTACAGTTTTCTGCATGTCTATAAGACTGATCTTATCGATGTCTAGCCTATGTAAATGATCTTTGAATTGTTTTGAAATTGCTCCTAAAGATCCTATTACAATTGGTACAGTCATTGTTTTCATTCCCCATAGTCTTTCTAGTTCTATTCTGATTATTATTATTATTATTATTATTATTATTATTATTATTATTATTATTATTATTATTATTATTATTATTATTGACATTAATTAGCTATTTTCAATAGCCACTTTTTTGAAGAGCCACCAAATTTTGCTGACCCTTTTTGAAACTTGGCCCGTCATAGTACAGGATGCTCACTAGTTTTTTGATAAAAATACAACTTGCAATATAATTTATTACTAATATTAAAATACACAGATGTGTGTAGGATTAGGTACATATAAAACATTAAAATTCAATTTTTAACGGACATAACTTAGTAGGACATCCTTTGAACTCATATTTATCAGACTTCTACTCAGTTGATTGAATTATTCCCGAAATCACTTTACGCAACATGGTTTCACTGTCCATAAGAACAATTTTCTGCATTTGACTCAAGTAGTATACAAATAGCGGTTCTGGGCCCGGTGCAAGGCGGCGCCCGCCGGTGCAAGGGGGGAGTCACGCCCCCAATAGAGCGGAGGGTATACAAATAGCGGTTCTGCGCCACCTGAGCGCCGGCGCCGCCGGTGCAGGTCACGCCCCCGATAGAGGGGAGGTCACGCCGGTGTCAGGGGAGTCACACAACAGCGACCAGGGAGTCACGCGCCGGGGATCCGCTTGCAGGATTGAAAACTCCATTGCGCAGCAACCAAACAAATATTCCGAAGCAGAAAAACAAAATAAATTCTTTTCAGTGCGTCTGAGTAAGCTTCCATCACTCGTGCGACCGAGAAACAAACGTAATACTGAGAACTCCGTTGCGCAGCAACCAAGCAACGTTTTCGGAATTTCAAAACATGCCACACTTAAGGGTCTATTGTGTTCGATTCAACCACCAGCAAAAAACAATATGGTTGACTATCATGTTGAAAGACATTCCTGGTTTGATTTGAAAAATTTGGAACGTTATAAAATCTTCAAAATACCAAAAACAAATTCTTGAAATACTAGAGTTGGCACACTAAAAACGATACATTTTAAAAATACTTGAGAATTAAAGACACCACCGAATGCGCGCCTTTGAAACACAGTGTTTTGAAAGAAACATAATTACCGAACAAAATGACCATAAGGGATGTGTGTGTCTTTGAAACACAGTGTTTTGATTAACATAATTACCGAACAAAATGACCACAAGGGATGTGTGTGTCTTTGAAACACAGTGTTTTGATTAACATAATTACCGAACAAAATGACCACGACGGACGTGTGTGCCTTTGAAACACAGTGTTTTGATTAACATAAATACCAAACAAAATGACCGCGAGGGATGTGCGCGCCTTTGAAACACAGGTTTTTTGAAAGAAACATAAATACCGAACAAAATGCACAGCGAGGGATGTGCGCGCCTTTGAAACACAGTGTTTTGAAAGAAAACCTATGAATACCGAGCAAAATGCACACTCATAGTGCCCACAAACCCACGAAGAGTCGTCATCCCCTTTCCCCCTCCCCACCCCCACCCCAACCCTTCCGGGGGAGGGGGGGGGGGGTTGGAGGGGTCACCACACGGACGGCGAAGCCGTCCGAAGGGGAACCTCTCATCCTCGGATCCAACACTCTCTTACGAATGAAATACTGGGAACAGTCCGTTGCGCAGCAACCGAACGACGTTTTCGGAATTTCAAACAAGATCAAATCTAATTTTATTAAGTACAACAAATACTGTATTCAGTTCCCTCTGGCGTTATTTATCTATTTTTATTTTTTTTCTCGAAAAAGATAGTCTCTCCAGCCGGATTTGAACCGGCGGCCTCAGGAACTACAGTCCCGCGCTCTAACCGACTGAGCTATGAAGAGAGTACGTAAAGAGAACAGTATATTTTGGCCATTTATCCTCAGCCCAAAATTTAGAACCACTTAGTAAGGAACAAATCAGTCTCAAAGTCATTCCTTTTATTCAAGTGATCGATTTTACAATTCACTTGATTCTTCTTGGTGGTCGTCCATGAGTTTTAATTTCTTGGTTTTTAGGGACTGTTGGTGTACAGCGTTACAGTCTGTACAGCGACAAAATTTAACTTTAGTGGTCTGAGCATTGGCTGGAAAGACGTGAGTACAAACATCACATTCGATGTATTCGTTTTCGCGGCAGTAATATGCTTCACGCCACAAACAGCAAGGGCATTCAACCACAGGAATTGAGTAAAACTTCACAAAGTCACGGCAAACGTGACACTCTCTGGGTTCCTCGTCCAATTCGGAAAGCTCCGGTTCGGAACTCTCCTCTGGCTCTAAGCTTTCACCAACACTTTCACCGTCCGACTCGAAACTTTCTCTTTCAGAGGATTCGTCACCTGTTTCACTGTCTGTCTCGTCCTCTTCCGGTTGCCTAGCAACCAGATCCGCCAGCAACTTCTTATTACGGATCAGTTTCTTGTCAACACCGATCTCCGATAATCCTTGAGTGAACGTTTTCAACCCACGGGGCACTTTAACATCTAGATTCAAAGGTAGCATGGCATACTCGATAAGCTCTGCCATGTTGGTGACGGGAATTCTTCGTTCGTGATACAGCATCTCACCATGGGAATTCCAATATAAAATACTTTTTGAAGCCGTCAGAGTATGGAGAAACGCTAGAGCTTTATCTTCTGGGATACTCTGGGAGAGATCCTGTAGAACTTGTTCGATATCTTCCTTGTCCCACAAGTCCTGTTCTGAGTGAATACTCCCGTCATGAGAATGCTCTGAATCGTATTCAGTGTCAGTGGAATCGCTACGTGCTCTCTTCATGTTGCTCCCTCGAAAAATCAACGTCAAAATGAGCTTCTTTTTTATACACAGGAATATTTATAACAAAAACAGGCTCAAAGCCGACATCAGGGGTGACATGACATCGGATACAAAACCATCGCCCCGTTGAGCCAAAATTTGTTTCTTGGTTTTGAAAGGGACGGATGGGTTGGCTAACTCACGTATGTCGTCCACATGCTCTCTAAGTCTTTCTTTTTGTGCGTCCTTTATGGGGATCAGGCCTTTTGATAAATTCGAGCAAACTTCACTAATGGCATGAACCTGTTCCGGACTAGCGGTGATCAGTAAAACCTTTCTTTGGTTAGGTGAACAATTGGTTAAATGGCACAAATAGCCAAAATTTTCTCTTAGCAAGTGGCTCATGTTCTCTGCACAGCCGATTGCATCAAATGAAAGGACAACAAAAAACCATTCCTATTTATCCCTTTTTCCATTGTCAACTAAAGGCAGTTGGAATTTTATAATTCGAAGGATGTAATCTACACTAGAATCTAGCTAGAATACTAGAATCTAGACTACAATCCTAGAATCTAACTCTAGGCTAAAATCTAGGTAGAATGCTAGAATCTACACTAGCTAGACTACTAGAATCTACTAGACTACTAGAATCTACACTAGACTACTAGAATCTACACTAGCTAGCTATAGAAAACTAGAATTAATCTACACTAGAATATAGCTATAGAATACTAGAATCTACACTAGCTAGGAAACTAGAATCTAGCTAGAATCTAGTATCTAGTAGAATCTAGAATCTAACTAGAATCTAGTAGAATCTACACTAGACTATATTCAAATCTAGAAGATATTAGAATCTAGTATCTAGTAGAATCTACACTAGATAGAATGTTAAATCCATTCTATTCAAGTCTAGGTCATAGCCCATAAATAGCGTTTCCTTCAAGAATGGGTCTCATTCTTCAAAAGACGTGAGATGGTGCGGATGTGTCCTATATGCGGTAAGCCGCAACAAAACATATACACTCATTTAAGTAGAACTCATAAGTTGGACAATTCGCAGCGGGCGTATTGGCTTGGCCAGGAAAAATGCACAAAAGGGGGTCAGTGGTTTACTCCCTATCCCCAGGCGAAGCCTGTGGAAACCAAATGTGACCGTTTTCAGTTACTCCATCCCTTCACAACCTTAGTGGCTGGAATGACTGGCTCCGGAAAGACGGTCTGGGTTCAGAACCTACTTGAGCACGGAGCTCAAGTCATTCAACCCCCTCCTCAACGTATTGTTTGGAGTTATTCCCAATGGCAACCAGCTTACGACCAGATGCTCAAAACTATACCTGGGATCGAGTTTGTCAAAGGGATATCTCATGACCTCGACGAAGATTGGTACTTTGATCCAAATATCAACAATCTCATGGTCATCGATGATCAAATGACCGAGACCTCCAACGACAAACGGATCCTGAATTTGTTCACAAAGGGTTCCCATCACCGAAATCTCAGTGTCGTCTTCCTCTTGCAAAATGTCTATTTTCAAGGCAGGATCATGCGCACCTTGAGTCTAAATGCATCGTACCTCGTCTTGTTTAAAAACCCAAGAGACAATTTGCAGATGATGACATTAGGAAAACAAATGTACCCAGGAAAGACGGAACAGTTTGTTCAAAAGTACGAGGCCGCCGTTCAGCGGTCGTACGGCTACCTGTTTGTCGATCTCAAACCTAACACCAGGGAGGAGTGTCGATTGCGTACAAATGTTCTCCCGAACGACGCCCACCTATCGCAGACTGGAGGCCAAACAGATTCGATGAAGACCATGGCTAACTATTTTGAGCGTCAGGGGTACTTACAGTCACCCGTTCTTAAAGTCATGCAGGAATTGGCAGAACAGATGGACACTATTTTGAATGACCCTTCCCTACCTCCGGAGGTGAAAACCAAACAATATGAGTCACTGTTGACTCGTTACCTCGTCCATCAACAGCAACTCTCCAATAACGGTTTCACGATACCGAGACAGACACCAACCGTACCAACCATGTCTGTTCAGAGTCAACCTCCTAACGTGATGACCTCAGAAAACGTCCCGACAGCAACTCTGCCCAGTGACAGTGGTATTGCCACAGCAACACCGAAAGAACCCTCCTTTCTTCAACGTCTGACATCCAAAGTTAGAACGCCTTTTAAAACTGCTAGTTCACAGGAAATACCGTCGACCCCATTAAAAGCTCCCTCGGATCAACCAACTCCTTTTACTCCTCTGTCGAGTACAGTCCCAGGAGAGTTTCCACCTACTCCCCCATCCAGCCAAGAAAAACCTCTCAGGTGGATACGTTATCAAGATGAGCACAAGTACAGAGGACAGGTATTCCAACCCCCAAGACGTTCAGGACGATTGAGAGCCGTGATTAAATCTATTCCTGGCTGGGAAAAATATTAAGAACTGAATGTAACTTAAATAAATATATTAAAGCCAGATGGAACTGAATACAGTATTTGTTGTACTTAATAAAATTAGATTTGATCTTGTTTGAAATTCCGAAAACGTCGTTCGGTTGCTGCGCAACGGACTGTTCCCAGTATTTCATTCGTAAGAGAGTGTTGGATCCGAGGATGAGAGGTTCCCCTTCGGACGGCTTCGCCGTCCGTGTGGTGACCCCTCCAACCCCCCCCCCCCTCCCCCGGAAGGGTTGGGGTGGGGGTGGGGAGGGGGAAAGGGGATGACGACTCTTCGTGGGTTTGTGGGCACTATGAGTGTGCACTTTGCTCGGTATTCATAGGTTTTCTTTCAAAACACTGTGTTTCAAAGGCGCGCACATCCCTCGCTGTGCATTTTGTTCGGTATTTATGTTTCTTTCAAAAAACCTGTGTTTCAAAGGCGCGCACATCCCTCGCGGTCATTTTGTTTGGTATTTATGTTAATCAAAACACTGTGTTTCAAAGGCACACACGTCCGTCGTGGTCATTTTGTTCGGTAATTATGTTAATCAAAACACTGTGTTTCAAAGACACACACATCCCTTGTGGTCATTTTGTTCGGTAATTATGTTAATCAAAACACTGTGTTTCAAAGACACACACATCCCTTATGGTCATTTTGTTCGGTAATTATGTTTCTTTCAAAACACTGTGTTTCAAAGGCGCGCATTCGGTGGTGTCTTTAATTCTCAAGTATTTTTAAAATGTATCGTTTTTAGTGTGCCAACTCTAGTATTTCAAGAATTTGTTTTTGGTATTTTGAAGATTTTATAACGTTCCAAATTTTTCAAATCAAACCAGGAATGTCTTTCAACATGATAGTCAACCATATTGTTTTTTGCTGGTGGTTGAATCGAACACAATAGACCCTTAAGTGTGGCATGTTTTGAAATTCCGAAAACGTTGCTCGGTTGCTGCGCAACGGAGTTCTCAGTATTACGTTTGTTTCTCGGTCGCACGAGTGATGGAAGCTTACTCAGACGCACTGAAAAGAATTTATTTTGTTTTTCTGCTTCGGAATATTTGTTTGGTTGCTGCGCAATGGAGTTTTCAATCCTGCAAGCGGATCCCCGGCGCGTGACTCCCTGGTCGCTGTTATGTGACTCCCCTGACACCGGCGTGACCTCCCCTCTATCGGGGGCGTGACCTGCACCGGCGGCGCCGGCGCTCAGGTGGCGCAGAACCGCTATTTGTATACCCTCCGCTCTATTGGGGGCGTGACTCCCCCCTTGCACCGGCGGGCGCCGCCTTGCACCGGGCCCAGAACCGCTATTTGTATACTACTGACTCACAACACGTAAAACACTACTTTCATCATTGATTATTTTCCTTACAGCGGCTATCAATTTTTCACCTCCACCTCCCATGCAGCCAATTACCAGTGGCATCACAGTGATCTCATAATCAGGTCTTTTCTCACGTGTCTCAAAGGCAAGTTGTTGATATTTTGCTAGCTTTTCAGATATCTTCTTCTTGATGTTTTCCTCCTGTGGGCACGACATATCACATATCCATATTTGTTTGGATTGTTTTTCTTCTAATGTCAAATCTGGCCTTCTAGCTGATGTCTGTTTATTCAAGCTATATTCAAAATCCCATATCATCTTTGCCTGCTGGTTTTCCAAGCAATTCACATTCTCCTGCTTATTATTATTATTATTATTATTATTATTATTATTATTATTATTATTATTATTATTATTATTATTATTATTATTATTATTATTATTATTATTATTATTATTATTATTATTATTATTATTATTTCAACATGTCTAACCACCAACACATGTCTGAACTGACCTCTCTTGTTCAAGATCTGATGAATGACATTGATATGAAGCCATTGCTTCCTAAAAATAAACTTCTCCTGTACAGCCGCTATGTCTTATCTAAACTTTCCTGGCATTTTACTGTAGCTGATATATCTAAAACCTGGATAATAGAAAACATTGATTCTATAGTCAATGGATTCATTCGTAAATGGCTTGATATCCCAATATCTGGTACACTGAGTAACGTTTTTCTTGAGCGTAATAAATTTGGTCTTAATATTTGTCCTCCTTCTGTCAAATTCATTCAATGTCAAACAGTACTCCGTAATTCCTTAAAAAAGTCCCGTAATGATTCCATTAAAGATCTCTGGAAGTCGTCGAGCTGCCACACTAACATCCAATACGATGTATACAAATCTACTAAAGAAGTTCTTAAAGATTTCCGTTCTAATCAAGAAGATAAACTGCTACACCACCTAACATCTCAAGGTTTCTTTTTCGCAAATGTTATCAAGTTTTCATTATCATCTGTTAATTCTATTTGGTCATCTGTCCAGTCTAACCTTCCCAAGAACATTTATGACTTTACCATTCGCTACATAAACAACTCCCTCGCTACACGTAAAAATCTGTTCAGATGGGGATCGTCACAAAGTCCTGACTGCTCTTTCTGCCTTAATCCTGAATCACTCCTCCATGTTGTCGCTGGTTGCCAGCATTACCTTGAACGCTTTACCTGGAGACACGACTCAATTCTAAATTTCATCGCCACTTCCCTTCAACCTGTAATTAATGATCGCTCTTCACTCTATGCTGATGTGAATGGTTATTCGAGTCCTTCAATTATAACTGGTGACACTTTCCGTCCAGATCTTCTTTTTCTAATACATTCCAAGTGCTTGTATGTCCTAGAACTAACAGTTGGGTTCGAATCCAACCTTTGTAAAAATGCAATGCGTAAACGAGAAAAATACAAGAACTTGATTAACGACTTGAGCAGTGACCACAGATGTGTTAAATTTGTTAACCTCTCCATGAGTTCTCTTGGCGTTTTCTCGGATGAATGCTCCACCTTCCTAGACATGATGAATGACATTGGCATTGATAAAAAACAACAACTCTATATTATTAGAAAAATGATAAATCTTGCCATTAGAGCAACATATTATATATTTATTTATTTACTATTTCAAATTATTATTTTAAATAGAATGGAAGAATGGGGGAGTTTTTGAGAGGGGTGTTTTAGGAGTTTTTAATTGTAAATGGTTTGGGGTTGGTTTTGGAATATATTTTAATGATAAATAGAATAAGGAAACGGATATTTTTTATATGGACTTTATTAGTTTAGGTGTCCCCAATTAGTTTTATGATTTTATAAAGCTAGAAGGACAAGACACGTTAATAAAGGTTATTATTATTATTATTATTATTATTATTATTATTATTCTTATTATTATTCTTATTCTTATTGTTATTTCAAATTCGGCTAATCCTATTACATTTTTACAGAAAATTGCGGACAATAGTCTAAGCAACTATCTGCTTGATTCTTACTAAGATGTGTCCGACCTAACAATTGTACAGTCGTTTTACAATCTCACAGTTCTGTGAAATGACCCATTTCTGACACTTTCTTACAATATTTAGTTCTTCTGAAAGTCCTGCTTCAGTTAGTTTACTTATCAAGCTCGCGTGATATCCAGATAGAAAATCAAATACAATATTCACTTGCATTATTTTATAACCAGGGTACATTCTTTTTAGACTAGATCTTAAGTCACTATATTTTTCAGTTTTCTTTTTATCTCTGTCATTAATCTCTCCAACGTTGCAGACTGTTCCTTCAAATACAATCAATAGCTTATCTATTATTATTATTATTATTATTATTATTATTATTATTATTATTATTATTTATTATTATCATAGCATTGTCATTTTCGACACAGCTCTTTGGTGGTGGTTCTTTGTGCCAAGGTGTTACTTTGTTTTTGTCATCAGTCAAGCTAAACTTCTTCAGGACTGCATGATACACGGGTCTAAGCATGTGGTCGTGCCTAGATTTATAGAGCGATTGAGCTATTGCAGAGCAGTTGCACATAATATGTGTAACATTTTCTTGTTTTTCGTGGCAAAATCTGCATTGAATATATTATATATGTTCTTTTTCAGGAATCTTGCAGACATTCATTACATATCCTGCCACTGGGAGTACATATACATTTATAGCTTTAAACATATTTTTATCACTTAACCCTGTATTCAATAACTCATCTAGTCTTTTGACCATTTCCTTTTTCACTCTTTCCAGAACCTTCTTAACGTCAATGCCATTGGCCTGTTCACAGCCCAAAAACTTGTAAAACTCACTTGCCTCAGGATCCAAAGCTTGCATTCTTTCATTAAGTACATCAAGTCCCTCTCCTCCAACCATCTTCCCTCTCTCAAATACCACTTCTGCACACTTCTTCACCCCGTACATAGCCCCTGTGTCACTACTAGCTTTTACGATTGTTTTATTGACGATTTTCAGATTCTCGTGACTTTTTGCATACACTTTAAGGTCATCAATAAATAAGCTATGTGTTCTCTTATTTTCCCTTCTTCCTGAACATCCCATTATTATTATTATTATTATTATTATTATTATTATTATTATTATTATTATTATTATTATTATTATTATTATTATTATTATTATTATTATTATTATTGACACCTTTATTGAGTAACAACATGATTGTAAGTTTACAACTTTGCGGGTGTAACCTTGGCTAAGCTGTAATTATCTAGTATGTCCCAGTCCTTATTCCTGATTTCTCAAAACCCGCTACATATACTTATTCATAAACGTAGTACGTATAGAAATGCTTGACAATTTCTGAATTTTGTGACATTATCCACTTCTGACTCTTAAGCAATAAATAATTTGCTTCTTCTTGATTTGCTGTGATGTTTTTAATTATCTCCATTTTTAGGTTATGGTGGTAGTTACTTAGGAAATCGAACACTATGTTCACTTGAATAACTTGATGGTTGGGATACAGCTGTTTGATTCCACTTCGCAGTTCACGGTATTTTTCTTGTTTGTGGGCACTTCTTTCCTTTATCTTGCCAACGGTGCAGACTGTTCCTTCTAATAGCAACCATACTTTCCTTTCCTTTTCATAGATGGCCATGTCTATTTTGTTAGCGTGGTTTTGGGGAGCTTTCGGTAAATGGAATTCTGTATCCCACATAATTTTTGCTCTTTCGTTCTCAACTACTGACAGTGGTAGGCTCTGTTCATACCAGGGTCTAGAATGGTCGTTTTCAAAGCCATAATTATCAAGTAGATAATGATAAAATGGTCTCAGCATTTTATCATGGCGTGATTTGTATAGGCTTTGGGCAATTTTTGAACATCCGCACATGATATGAGTTGTAGATTCTTGGGCTTGTTTGCACATTCTGCATGTTGTATCTTCAAATAGCTGTTGTATTTTCACTTTCTTGTATACCTTGGTCGGTAACAATTGCTGCCTAATGTTGGAATTCACGGTGTAGAGTACATCTGGGATGTTACGCCATTTGTAGTGAATAGTAGCACTGTCCGGTGAAATGTCGTTGTCACTATGTTGTAGTAGTGTCAATGCGCCTAGCCAATTCTGGTTTCCTACCTCTTTCTTCAGGTTGTTTACAACGGCATTGGAGAGGAATGCTGTGAGTAGTTTTGGAGCTGGTTTTTCTACTTCAATTGTTGTGTTTTCATACGTCATAGTTGTTGAAATCTCTCCAAGGTTGAATCTGATGTTCAGCTCATCTGCATACTTTTGTGCATCTTTTAATACTGACTTTAGTTTTTTGGCTATCTTCTGTTCTTCAAACTTTCTAACAAGTTGTAATCTTTTGTCTTGGCTTCTTGTAATGTAGTTGGCTACTTTGATCTTTGTAAGCTTGTACATGATTTCTATTTGTTTGAGGCCTTTTCCTCCCATATTGGATGGTAGATACATGAGCTTAGTAGACTCTTGGGTATGTAGGGCTCCATTTTCCTGTATGATTTTCCTTGCTTCACGGTCCAATTGCTTGAGGTCGTTCACTAACCAGTCAGCGGTCCACATTTGGTATTGTAAAATCGGCATGGCGAAGGTGTTTGTTGCCTTGATTTTCCTAGGGATAGAGATATTAGAGGACCATATTACGCTTAGTCGGTTTAGACATTCTTTGCTTGAGTACTCAAATGCCATTTTATCGAGATGGGAAAAATTTTCAAATTTTCCCAGAAATTTGTATTGATCGTTGGCATCTAGCATTGAGATTGAATCTTTTTCGTTAAGAGGAAGATCGTCAGATGGTACTATTTTCCCTCTTTGTACATTTACAGTTGAGCACTTGTCCAATTATTATTATTATTATTATTATTATTATTATTATTATTATTATTATTATTATTATTATTATTATTATTATTATTATTATTATTATTATTATTATTATTATTATTATTATTATTATTATTATTATTATTATTGTTATGTTAAAGGTATAAAATCGACTTTTACAAGTCCGCGGTAAGCCTCGTGTAAAGTCCGTAGTTTTCCGAATTTTGACTTCGAGCTATCTTCAGCAAACCCGAATTACACATACACATGCATCGCATAATGGTTGCCGCTTGCTTTACAAGCCTGTAACCACAAAAAAGATATATTAAGGAATGATATAACTGAGCAAGAACAGAGGAATTTACAAAATGACGGATTTTTGAAAGAATTCCAATACTTCGTTTAATTTTTTGTGAGACTTATGATATATGTGGTTTCCTGGTAAGGTGGGAGTCAACATGAATTCTTAAGTATTAAATGCAGTTTTCTTCCTTAATTTCCCTATCCGCAATGAATGATTTTGTTTTATAAAGAGTAGCTTTCTGTAAAGGCTTAAATATGATATAGTTAGTCTTATCAATATTTAGTGCAAGTTTGTTTGCACAAAGCCAATTTGTAATATGATTTACATTGTCATTAATCAGGGACTCAAGAGTGATTAGGCTTTTGTGAGTGCAAAGTAAATTTGTGTCATCAGCAAAAATGTGAAAATCAAATAGTGCACAAGAACGATGAAAATCGTTAATGTACAGAAGAAACAAAAGAGGACCAAACACTGAACTCTGTAGAACACCATGAGTAATAACTAGATTTTCGGATTTAAAATCTCCAATAGAGACGTATTATCACAAATATATATAGTAACATATTCTCTAAACTGGTAATATCAAGACATCCAAAGTAGATATTAGTCTTTTTCCTTTAAAATAGCTCGTTCACGTTTTGGTGAAGAGTTTTTGCAAACTCTTGCAAATTATTCTTAGAAGTTCCGACTTTTAATTAATTATCCAGAAAAGCTAGGATAATGTGCAGAGATACATTCCTGCCTGGCCAGCTATACGGGGAGGAGATGGAGTGGAATGAGAAAGGGCAACTTGATTGCCTCGCAGCAAACTGCGAAATGGCTTGCTTCGTGTTCGTGATTGATCCAACCAGAAGTCAGGATTCACTCAACTTGCAGCAAACTATTTTGTTGCGAGACAAGTTTGTTTTCGGGTGAAAAAACGCACAGCATCGCTCTTCAACTCGTTTCGCAGCAATGTTGCATTTTGCGAGACAAGTTGAGTGACTTTGTTGCTCGTATATTACCGTAGCTTTACAAGTGCAAAAGTTTTATTAGACTGAGAAAACAGCCGTCTTTATTTTTGCACGAGTCCCCGAGTTTGCTGTTCGAAATAGACGCAACCGGCATATCAAAAACCCTGGCATTGTTTTACTCGATTATTTCTCTGAGAATCGAAAAGTGAAAAAAGAATTCCTTTGTACTTATATCTCGATGACTAAAGTCCTATTATGGCCTTGATTTAATTAACATCTCAAAAAATTATCGATGCCCGTTTAAAACAAATTAAATAATGTATCATAATCGTCTACGTTTTAGCAGCTTTTAAACGATGGTCGTATCTAAAGATACCGATACAGCTTACTTTTCCGTCAAAACTGGTACAGTGCAAAAACTATCTGTCATAATTTCAATATATATGTTTTATTGGTGGTCTTGGAACAATAAGTGGCTAATAAAGCTAATCCTTGCCAGAATTGTTGGCACGATTTTGTCGGGATGCACGCGCACAGTGGATGGTAATGAAATTGTCTCCCCTGCTCCCTGTACAATGTTGCTGTGAAAATCCCTGAAAATATATAGCTCAGCATTTGTACATGTCAAGTTATCTTTATTAGTGCGTCTACATTCTACACGTTTTCACAACGAAGTAAACCGTCTCTGGTCTTTTTTTTTTTTCCAAGTTGTTGTTTCCAAGTTCCAAGTTAAAACTCTCCTAAGAAGACGACTAACTGACTGGTAGTCCGTTTTACGCTGGCCGTATCTTCATCTCAGCTCTCTTAGCAGAGTAATATTGGCCTTTCCAGCTGCTCCAGTTAACTCCGTCAGCGTAGGACTTGTGCTTACCGTGGTGGATATATACCATTGAGGTTAGAGCTATGGCAGGCGCTGTACCACCAGGCACCCTTGAAATCCTTAGCACAATTACTTTTCGACTTGTCATTGTCATTATCTATGGTGGTGAATGGAAAACCACGATGACTGGACAGTGAATCACCGGCAGTACCTACCAAACAACATAAAGAGCTATAGGCTATATCATTTGATATTGGTGCCTCTATTAATCGGAACCTTCAGGACTTTTTGATGGTGTCCGCTTATAGAGGGTGTCCAATTAATAAAGGTTTGTTTATTTCATAGAATAGAGGTCGATAATTAACTTTCAATTATTTCCAATAAATATGACGTTACTCAGTATATAGTAATCAATGCATTCTAAATCAAAGATTATGGAAGGCAACTTCAGTCTGTTTTTGATCATAGCAATAGTGTGCAATAATGCACGTGCGTGTAGTGTTTTTAGACAAGGCGCATTTTCGAGAAATCAGATACCTGGAGGCATTTTGGGGTAGAGGCTGGTAACATAACTATTCTAAACCGATTTTTCATGCTGAATGCGAATATGACTGTTACCAAGACGTATTCTGCAATCTTATACGTGTAAGACGTATTTTGTGAATTGCTACAGTCATTTCATACTAACGGCTTTCGATTTTTGAAAATTCGTATCTCCGTGATTTTTTAACTGATGTCCTTCAAACTTCACAGTTTTACTGATTTTGCTATGCTCTTTCCAGCTATGGTAATTGTTTTTAAGTTTGGGAACTTTTGGAATTACATGAAAAAGCCGTTAGTATGAAATGACTGTAGCAATTCACAAATACGTCATTTACACGTATAATAATATACATGAAAAATTTACTCGATTCTGATTGGTTGAGAGCAGCGATGTTAATCGTTAACACGGCAGGAAAAAGTAATTGCACTACAGTGCAAATTAAAAAAGTAATTGCACTGCCGTAAAAATTGATAGTACCAAACAAAAAACAAAGAAATATTCATACGTCAAAAAATATTTTCTGACTCGCTATCGCCAGTATTTTTGGCGGGAATTTGTACATTCAAACAGCGCGCGTTGCCAAATGTCTCGCCATTCAAACAAAAGCGATTGTCAGTCAAAGTGAAGTGAAGCTCTGACAAATTTAGTGCAGTAAACTGGAGTATCTGTGTTTATTACCTCGATGGATTATAAAGAAAGTTTTTTTCACTTTTGGGAGTCTAACGTTGTCAAGTGAAGGAGCCTAGACTCTATCTTTACAAAGAAAAAAAGCCCAAAACTGCTTTTTGGTACGAAGACAGATTCAGCCGCCATTTGCTAAACTCGTCAGCAAACTTTCAAGATTTGCAAGATTTGCACAATATAAAATGAACAGACTCAGTTTTTTCTCTTGAAATATCCACGATGGTATTTGAAAACCTGGAAATATATATATAGTTTTATCCTCATTTGGACAGAAGAGAAAAGATAGATACAGATTTTGCTACCGTAACTGACTAGATTTGACTTCAGAACTGAATCGTACTGACATAGAAGGTTGACTGGCTAGACTCGTCAAAACTGTAAGTTTTTAAAATTTTAAGCGATTCATTTTTGATTTGATAAATTTTCCTCGGGAAAAAAGAACATTTTTGGCCTTTAGCTATAGAAAAAAGAAAGTTTAGAGTTTTCTTAAGCTGCAAAACAATAATTGGTCGACTGTCTGTTCGCCGATTGACCGAGTGATCAAACTTTTGTCGAGTTGTGACAGAAATTTTTCATGTATATTATTAATAAGTAATCATACGATTTCTCGTTCAATTTGAATTAATTTACACTCGTGTGTTTTTCAAAGATCTCAAATTGCACTCGCCCTACGGGCTCGTGCAATTTTGATAATCTTTGAAAAACACACTCGTGCAAATTAATTCCAAATTGAACTCGAAACCGTATGATTACCTATACTAAGATTGCAGAATACGTCTTGGTAACAGCCATATTGGGATTCAGCATGAAAAAATAGTTTAGAATAGTCATGTTACCAGCCTCTACCCCAAAATGCCTTCTGCATTTTTTTGCGATCGACTTTTTCAATTTTGCGCCTTGTCTATTTAGTATTCGTTTCTGCTCAGTGGAGTTTTCCGCTGATTACTCAGGCGCTCCGTAGGAGGCCTGGGTTTAATATTCGGGTTCATTATTTTCCTTCGCATTCAGTCGCAAATCGCCGTCGGGGCTCTAAAGCGCATGCGTAACGTCTAACCGCATGCGTAGAATGAGCCATACATAGGCACGTGCAGGCTGATCCAACAAAGGACTCGTCACTGAAAGTAAGCATGAATATTATGATCTCAAGCCACATACAAATGCACACGGCCCTTCGCGGTAGACCAACACTAAAAATGTCTAGCGTTTTCGGAACGGGTTGGTCCGCGAAGTTCAAGAAAGATCAATGTACGAGCGAACTCTTATGAGTCAATCTATCGAGAACCATGCTATATCAAATGATCTATTGATTCACAATGTCATGAAATACAATCACAAATAATTACAAATGATGAAACTGCCACTGCTGGATGCTACGACAATTCAAGGAACTGTAGTACTGACATAAAACACAGTACTATTAATAATCAACACAAGAGTGTCAAGAGTCTTATATTAAATTATGGTCATGTTAAGTACGTAGGGCATCATCATGTATTTAGATGAGTCCGTTTAAAAAGGGGTCCGCTTCAGTAGAGCTGCCACGTTATGTTACGCGCGGTCTGAGCGTTTGGAATATTTTGAATTGATAATTACTATTTAAGAGGAGATTTTATTTCACGTTCAAGCAGTGAGCGACAAAAACTTTTTAGTTGAAGAAGAGCTTTTGTACAAAACTAAAATCATTTCTTTCAGAAAGTTTCAGTTATTTTTCAGTGGTTTTGGCCGATGAAAGTCGAATCGAAGTGTTATAAATCCAGAGCGAAAACGTGAACCGAAATTGAGGTTTTGGCCCTCATTCGGCTTAATTGTTCGGAAATCAGTGCCTGCTGGAGTGCCGCAAGGCACCAAGCTCGGACCTTGGCTGTTCATCGTTATGATTGATGATCTGAAGGTTCCCTCATCAAGTGGTGTCAATAAGTACGTCGATGATACCACTATATACGAAATTGTCAACTGCAACTCTCCAAGCACCGCCCAAACATCATTAAACGAAATCACTGCGTGGTCTGTGGAAAATAAATTCCAGATTCACCCTAAGAAATGTAAAGAGTTACGAATTTCATTTTCTCGCACGCCTACAGAGCGAGAAAATGTGACAATCAATGAATCTCCCATAATAGCGGTTGAATCAGTCAAGATACTTGGTGTGGTTCTGCAGGATGATTTGAAATGGAACTCCCATGCATGTTTCTGAATTCGTCAAGAAAGCTGGAAAAAGACTGTACTTCCTTTCGCATTTGAAACGAGCGTGTGTCCCACCGGGAGATTTGGTAAAGTTTTACACTGCTTGCATTCGTTCCGTTCTTCTTTATGCCTGTCAAGTTTTCCACCATGGCTTACCCGACTACTTGAGCAACACCATGGAGAGAATACAGAAAAGAGCTTTGAAAATTGTTTATGGCTACGATCTACCCTACAGCGATGCTCTCTGCCTGTCACGGCTGGAAACTTTATCTCAATGTAGAGAACGCCTCTCTAAGAAATTTTTTGATAAGATTATTATTAATAAATCCGATAGCTTACATCATTTGTTGCCATTTAACACTGTAAAACCAAATGTCACACTGCGCAAGCAGAGAAAATTTAGAACTCCAGTTATTAAGACAAAGAGATATATGAACACTTTTATAATTTCTAGAAGTATGAAGTATGATGAAGTATGATGATAATCAAGACGTAGTTTACATCACAGCAATGTGATGATAGATGCATATAGTAGAAATTCAGTTTTTGTTTTATTTTCATAATTGTTAACCTTATCAATTCATTTATAATTAATTATATATGCAATTAAGGATTTTAATAAACCATCTATCTATCTATCTATCTATCTATCTATCTATCTATCTATCTATCTATCTACCTTGTTATATGTTTTCTTTAAATTCGGCTTAAAGTCTTTGTACAATTCAAAGCTCCATTTCAAACAGATATTTTATCCTAGTACATCAGTTTCTAACCAGTGAAAAGAGAATCTGAGTGTTAATCCAGAACGAAAATTTCAATCAAAGATGGCACAAAGTTGTAGTTTTTGGCGCTTTTCGCCATTATTGCTCGTCATTGAAAATCCCCTCTTAAAACAAATATACTTAATGTTTGCAATGCAACAATGACGTCAAATTGTGGTAAAAGAAACAATTGCGCCTCTCGTCTTCGTCACTTTAAGTTTCGATTCCATATTTCTTTTTACTTTTTTCTTTATGCACTGAGTGCCTAAATACAGAAAATAAATTAGGAGTAGCTCATCGCCCTTCCTTCATGTGTCCCAGGGGTCGTCCGTTTGGGTCCGACTTGATCAAGGGACGTACTTTTCCGCATCTCTGAGCTCATAGCGGGTTTACCACCGAAGCCTTACTTACCATTTCATTCGATTGAAAGGCCTTTAACTTTATTGAATGCTATGAAACGTACGAAATAAGGTCAAGGATAATAGCAGCAAATCTTAAAATATAAAATTTTAGGTTCAGAGTGACTTTACCTGAGTAATTACCAAGACTTAGTTTGTATTTGTTCTGTTCACTGGAAACAGCAAAGGGATCGTACTCGGCATACACGGTCTTGCCCGTGGTGTCCTCTAAGTCGACCCGAAGACGGTTGCGAACTTGTTTGGTCAGTCGGTTGATCTTATCAAGTCCAAGCCAAAACTCGCCTTTCAGGTCACCAAAGCCTTTCTTGTAGTCGTTCCATCCTCGGTAAAAGTTTTCAGAGCCGTCTAGTCTTTTCTGGAAAACTGTCCATCCGCCTACCGTGGTCTTTTGGTCACAGTAAACCTGAAAAAAAATATTACACGAACAATTGAGATTTATATAATTGAGATTTATATCTTTATATATTTTTATAAAATATTTGAGATATAACGCGCGCGCTGATTGGCTGGCTACCATTTTTATATCAGAGGACAGAGACATGGCTCGCTCAAAAAACGTCGAAAATATTTTATAAAAGCAATATAAAACGATCGCTTATGTCTCTGTACTGTGATATAAACACTCTGGAAGATGTAGAGCACTCGAAAATTAAGAGAAACACTCGGCTACGCCTCGTGTTCCTAAGCTTGCTTTTCTCTTGCTCTACATCTTCCATCGTGTTTATATCACAGTACAGAGACATGCGCGCGCGTTTTATATTCCTTAAATATATTCGCTTTATATATAGGGCTACATTTATCCATACATCCATCCATTCTTACATATGACCAATTTGTTTATAATTGTACTTGCATTTTACCTTGAATGCACCTTTGCCGTCAGGATCTATAGTGTACACTCCAGATTGTTTGCCATCACATTTAAGGACTTCATCACAGTTCTTTGGAACTAGAGAAATGAAATGTTCAAACTGAATACATATACATGTGGTAAGGGTCATGTCACCCGGAAAGATATAAAGTATTATAGTAAAGACTATATGCAGATCTCTAAAATTATTTCTTTCTTATCAGTTTTAATTAGCTGTGAAATTTGCTCGTACCCGTCTGAGTACTGGTCAGACGCTTTGACCCTACTTGGAGATCCTGTGATGAGCAGGTCGTAAGTCCGTATTTGTACTAAGATCACTAGGGAAGAACACTGCTCGTCTGACCCAAGAAATTATGGTCACTAAGTACATCTCTGATTCTGAAACTGAAAACCCAAATCCCTGGATTCAAATTTCTCTTGATATCTGATCCATCTTTGTTTGTTCTTAATGAAATGCTCTTTTTCCTTAAATTGCGATCCAGGAAGATTATTACAGAAAAATTTCATCTTTTTTTCAAAAAATATAAGTCTACGTTTAATTAGGAAGACATAGCGTTAGAATTTTATAAAGCGTAATATATAATATCATTATAGGACAAGTTTATTTTAAAACCTTCTGCCTACCTGTTGGGCAACCATGAGGAAGACCTCCGTCTGTTGGAAGGGATTTTAACGCATCGACTAAGCACAGATCTCATCAAGGCAATCAACAGTTTAGAAGATTTGTCACAGTTGCAATGCAAATGGTTTGTTACATGAGTTACTCCTTGATTTGATACGGCCTGGCCTTGTTGTATTAATAACAGACCAAGGACCATCAACACTAAACCACAAGTCTTCATTACGTTTCTTGGCACTTTTTCAATTCTTATGTGAACTCAACAAAGTCGAGATTAAAGTGATGAAGGTTGGAGTCAGAAACTGAATTAAGTGCTTTTTTAATATTGGTTTTCTTCAACATGTATTTCGAACGTGTTTAACAATAAAAGTCATTCATATCAAGGCAGCAGTAAAAGTGGGTTAAGCCTTGACCATTTTACTTAAAATTATTTACACAGTAGAAAAAGGTAAGATTTCTTGCTATCGAGAGAAAATAAACACCCTTTCAGCCTGTTTGATTCTTAAGCCAGACATTTCCTGATGTTGGGTACTCAACCAAATTTTGTATTTATTAACGATATGTAATAACTTTCCATGCATGTCATGTTAATAAGGTAATTTCATCCATTCCAATAACAAAAAGCATGCACTTGATGAGAGCGGTTTCGAGTACATCGCACTGTTTATTTTTTTGCGATTTATTTAATATCTTTAAAAGCTTTAAAATTGGTCTCAGTTTATTCCCTCTGTAGTTTTACCTGTATAAAGTCGCTTTTCCGGAGCTCATCGAAAGCGAGAGAAATTTTTAGAAACTGAGTTCAGCATCAGCCTTTCATCCACCCATCCAGTCAACATCAAAGTTGTTCGAATCAGTGCTGGATTTAATTTGCTGTAAATTTCCAAAATAAAAAGTGGAACCGTAGTCATTGAAAAACTGATTCGAGCCACCTTCTAGATGAATGGCTCAATAGAGATGAATGGATAACTTCAGTACTGGAAGACGGGAAACTCCTCTCAGATAAATATCATCAAACGAGCTCCCGTTTAAAGACCAGTTTCACTTGCAAGACGGTTTTCGTCTGTAATATGAATTGGGTATTCCTTGACTAAACGCTAGCAGACTTTATCTCGTTTTTTTCTTTTGTACCTCTTTGACTCTAACACACTATGGCTGTAGTAGTTTTTGTTTTGCGGAGTACTTAAAAATATTCTTTATGTAATGTTTAAAGGCCGACAATGAGGACTTGACGGTATTTCAAAGTGCGCGCAATTAGTTCCAGTCCGAGACTGACGAGACTTCTCAAACTCATTAATTATTCGGGAGGAATCTTTGGTCAGATATTTACCCATTTTATTATAATGAAAATATTGACTAATAGTTATGCATGAACGGACAGTTTCTATAACATTTCAAAAAATTCCTTTCTGGTCAACGAGTTAGCTAGTGGCTCAGTGCTAAGCAACAGAGATTAGTAAGTTAGTGTTAGGAGTTCGAGTCTCGGTACTGTTTATAATGAAAACATTTCAGTAGTCTTTTAACGCTTTAAGATGATAATGTAGATAAGGAACTATGTTTTTCTGAGCTAATATTTCTAAGAGTGACTATAGAAAGCGTTACTAAAGCACATTTATGATATAATATAGATGGAATAAAACACCCCAGAATTGTCTGGAAATTATTTCCAAGTCCAAGTACTTTGAAATCATTTGAAAGTATTTTAGAGCAGACTTTGAAATTAGTTCAAAGTACTTTAGAGCGGACTTTCCGGGGTTTCAAAGTTCACCATGTGACCTAATTTGAGGCACCTGGTTGGTTGATTACCTCATGAATAATTAATGGTTTGAGAATAATAAATAACTGAGTATCGAGGTGATCTGAGTATTAATGCAGTGGACACTACATGAACAATGGCGATACGGTTTGAAGATAATATATTGACTTGGCGGTTGTTTTCCTCTAGCGCTGGCTTAATTATAGCGTTTTAAAATAGAGTTTTTTTAACTAAATCACTTAAAAATTCTTTTACCCTCTTTCATTCAGTAAATAACAGTGATTGAGGAAAATTGCACGAGCTGTTAAATGTCATTTCGAACAGGTATCCATATCATCTAGGAGTTGTAGCTGTTTGTCTTTGTGATTGTGTGGTCAAACAAAGAAGTGAATTACGTTTAATTTTCCAAATTTTGATAAAGCAAATTTTAAAAACAGGTAAATAAAACTAATAATTTAATAAAAAGCACAACTTAGCCGTAATTAAACATTTGCAATTTAACTGTTTATCTTGTTATAATAAAGGGTTATACTACAGTCGGATTTACACGACAACACCTTTTTGATACGGCACCTCCATCAGGCCTAACAAATTTTCTGTTCAAGCGATGATGGTTACGAGTGCTCTGCCAAAAATGATTGTCCGCCTGCCCAGAATAATAATGAGTGCCGTGCCATAAAAGGCTTCTCATTTAAACTCTTGATCATGCTTCGCTGTACTAAAATTAAATTTTAACACTGAGTACGTCATTAGATAAGTTTGTATTTAAAATTTCATGGAAATCGGTGAAATAGCGGCAGAGATATGATCAGTTGAATATCACGGTTCATAACGTTATAAACCAATCCAATTTTTTACCTGTAAATAGTGTTTAGAGCTGATCTGAATCACGGTCAAGTTTGATCAGTCATAAACTATTATTATTAATAATAATAATAATAATAATAATAATAATAATAATAATAATAATAATAATAATAATAATAATAATAATATATTTTGTTTCGAAGAGGCAAATTTTATTTGATATATTGATATAGCATTAAGGAAAATTAGGTTAATTTTACATGGCCTCTAGGTAACGCTTAGTGCCCTATTGTGCCATTAGGATTTAGCATATAGACGTGTAACACTGCTGGATATAATAATAATAATGGAAACTTTATTCTATATTTATACAACAATTACAAATCTCTCTACTTAAAGGCAATTTGCAATTGACTACTCGAGTGATACATGCATTTATAAATGTACACGACAAAATGATTAAAATATATATATATATATATCAAAATTTCAATAAGTCTGGGTTATTCCATTCTTTGTTTCGACAGCAGAAAAGGTAATAAGTTGATCTGATTGTAATGTTGATAATTTTTTTCACAATATAGTTTTGTTGTTTCTTGTCCTCTAGGCCAAGTTCTTTTAGCATTTCGATAAAATCAGACGATTGATGGCAAAATAATAATAATAATAATAATAATAATAATAATAATAATAATAATAATAATAAGGACTTTCTATAAATAGACAACCTGAGTGGAGATTTAATTTCACACTACAGGTGTAAAATACCACTTAGCCTCAACCCCATGACCTGGGGCTTAGAGACTAAGCACTCTCTGCAGAATGAGGGTGGTACCAATGATTGCAGATGTCTGCATGCCACCCAGCACGTCTGGAATACCGAGATCTTTCAAGTACCCCTCAAGATTGCTTGACACGACCCCTAAAGTGCCAACGACCAATGGAATCACCTTTGTTGATACCCGGTGCAACTTTCGTATCTCCTTTGCAAGAGGAGAATATTTGGCAATTTTCTCCTCTTCCTTCACCATCACATTGCGATCCCAAGGCACCGAGAAATCAACAAAGGTCCACTTACGAGCCGCCCGATTCAACACAGTAACATCTGGACGATTATGTTCCATCTTCTGTGTTGTCTCGACGCTCCTGTCCCACCAAATCTCTACTTCTCCATCATCCGAAATCCTAACTTCATCTGGAACCTCCTTATACCACACATCAGCACACTTCACCCCATACTTCCGACACAACTCCCAATACACCCGCAACCCCATCCGATCATGTTTATTCTTATATTGCTTCTGGGCCAAAACGCTACAACCACTTGCCAAATGGCCAACAGACTCCACCTCCTTCCCACAAACCCTACACTTTGGATCCACATTCTCTTTCTGAATGGTTGCCCGGAAAAACCTTGTCCTCAGAGCTTGCTCCTGTGCTGCAAAAACAAACCCCTCAGTGCCCTTACCCAAATACCCGGCCCTTAACCACTGCCAAGACCGCTCATCAGCAACCTCACTCACATCCCTCATGAATTTCCCATGCAACCTCTTCTCTAGGAAATTTTCTCTCCTCTCCTTCTGCACCCTCTTCTTATACTCCTTCTTCGTCTCACCAACCTGCAATGACTCACCAACCACCTTTAACATCCACTCGTCACTCTCTTTAACATACCCAAACAAACCCAACTCTTCTGCCCTCACACAGTCAACGACACTGATCAGCCCCCTACCACCATGCTTCCTTTTCATGTACAACCTTGGAACACTCCCCTTCTTGTGAAAGACCCCAAACATTGTCAACCTCTTTCTCGTCTTTACATCCATCTCCTTCAACTCCCGATCACTCCAGTCCAAAATCCCAGCACTATATCTTACCACACTGACAGCCCAAGCATTGATAGCCTTGATCAAATTACCACCATACAACTTCGACTTTGCCACAAGTTTCACCCTTCTAATAATAATAATAATAATATAATAATAATAATGCTATTAGAAGGAACAGTCTGCGCCGTTGGCAAGATAAAGGAAAGAAGTGCCCACAAACAAGAAAAATACCGTGAACTGCGAAGTGGAATCAAACAGCTGTATCCCAACCATCAAGTTATTCAAGTGAACATAGTGTAATAATAATAATAATATAATATATAATATAATATAATATAATACAATACAATACAATACAATACAATACAATACAATACAATACAATACAATACAATACAATACAATACAATACAATACAATACAATACAATACAATACAATACAATACAATACAATACAATACAATACAATACAATACAATACAATACAATACAATACAATACAATACAATACAATACAATACAATACAATACAATACAATACAATATAATATAATATAATATAATATAATATAATATAATATAATATAATATAATATAATATAATAATAATAATAATGGAAACTTTATTCTATATTTATACAACAATTACAAATCTCTCTACTTACAGGCAATTTGCAATTGACTACTCAAGTGATACATGGATTTATAAATGTAAACGACAAAATGATTTAGAAAATATACATACATATATATATATCAAAATTTCAATAAGTCTGGGTTATTCCATTCTTTGTTTCGACAGCAGAAAAGGTAATACGTTGATCTGATTGTAATGTTGATAATTTTTTTTACAATATAGTTTTGTTGTTTCTTGTCCTCTAGGCCAAGTTCATTTAACATTTCGATGAAATCAGACGATTGATGGGAGAATACACCTAAAGTACTGATTGAAAGGTTTACAAATTTAACCTGCTGAAAATGATTCTTGTGGTCGATGACAGTCTCGTGATATTTACGTTGTTTCCGGTCTAAGTTGTTTTGTAGATTTGTTTCAAAGCCAACAGTTAACTCTAGAATATACAAGCACTTATTTGATATGGACAACACTATGTCAGGACGCAAGCTGTCACCAGTTATGATAGAGGGGCTCGGAAAACCAGGAAGATCGACGTATAGGGAAGAGTTTTTGATGGATGGGAGACTATGAGCAATGAAATTCAGGACAGAATCATGACGCCAGGAAAAGCGGCCTTCTTGTAGGTAGTGATTACAACCCGCGACAACATGAAGAAGAGATTCAGGCATTAGGCATAGGGAGCAGTCAGAGTTGGAGGAAATACCCCATTTGACAAGGTTTTTCCGTGTAGGGAGAGTGTTGTTGATGTACCGGATGGTAAAGTTAAAGATGTTTTTCGGCAAGTTAGACTGTGTGGTGGACCAGATTTTATTAAGTTGTTGCATGGAGTATTTAAGGACATTTGAAAAGAACGATCCTTGATTAGTGAGCTGATTTTGGAGTTTATCCTCTTGTGAAGAATGGAAATCTTTAAGAACTTGTTTTGTAGATGTGTACACGTCATACTGAATGTTTCTACCATTGCTAGTTGAGTTCCAGAGATGTTTTATTGAGTCATTAGTAGATGATTTTAATGCGTTGCGCAGAACTGTTTGACATTGGATGAATTTGATGGACGGAGGGACAATATTCAGACCAAATTTGTTAGTGGTAAGGAAAACATTACTCAGTGTGCCAGATATTGGAATTTCAAGCCATTTGCGAATATACTTGTTAACAGAGGAATCGAGATTTTCTTTAACCCAAGTTAATGAGAGGTCAGCAACAGTAAAATGCCAGGATATTTTGGAAAGCACAAAGCGATTATAAAGGAGCAGTTTATTTTTAGGATGGAGAGGTTTCAAGTCAATGTCAGACATCATGTCTTCAATCACAGAAGTAAGCTCAGATTTGTGTTTTTCATTAGACATTTCAAAGTCAAAGTGCCTGCCCAGGTAGCAAAAAGAGTCGTTGGTTTTAACACGAGGAACAAGTTCATTGTTAATTAAAAGTTTAGGTAGGTATTGAACTGATTTGGATGTAGATTTCTTGATACCAAAAGTAGAGCATTTGTCAACCCTGATTATCATATCAGCCCATTGACACCAGATTGAAAAGCGGTTAAGTAGGTGCTGATTTTCATTCTCTTGGGCTACTAATCACTGCTGCGTTCGTCGGCAAATTGAAACCAGTGGATAGGGATTTAAGAACTGGCAAGTGCTTTTAAGTGAGAAACCAAATTGACGATATTTTATCCTGATTTATGTGCTGAAGGAAGGTATTGAAACACATGTTGAAGAGGGAGAGGACTTAAACAGTCACCTGGAGAACTCCACGGCCAACAGTGATGAAGGGAGTACGGTAATCAGATGTGATGATAGATGTCCTGGAAATCAGTGTACAGGCTTTGCACAAGAGTTTTTGATGTGGTCGGGATGTGATGATAACCAAGAACAGATTGAATAAGATTATGGTGCACTTCGCCAAAAGCATTTTAAGATCAAGTAGGGTGATGACTAGAGATCGTTGTTTGATCCTTGCTTTATTAATGATATTGGCCATCTGAGCAGTGTGTTCTAAAGTGCCGGACATACCAGGAGTGAACCCTTTCTGGATGTCCATGTTCGATGAGCTTATTCGTCTTGAGAAAAGAGAAGATTGCGTTACGAAGGCACGATGTAAACACTTTCAAGGGAATGGATTCAAGAGTTATTGGACGGAAGTTAGAAGGAATGTTTGTGTCGCCTTTTTTGTGAATGAGGATTGTGCAGGCTTTTTTCCACACAGCAGGAATATCTCCAGAAGACCAAACTTGGTGTATGACTTCAGTCAGGTAAGTTCTTAGAAATGGACAACGTTTAAAACATATAATTGAAAGCTGATCAAGCGGACAAGGACTACCAGAAGATTTCATTTTGCGGATAACATTTGTAACTTGTTCATAGGTAGGAGGTTCGATGTTGAAAGGTACTACAGGATGCGGAAGACTAGGAATCCAATGTGGAATAGTGAACAGCTTGTTTGGGATAATAATAATAATAATAATAATAATAATAATAATAATAATAATAATAATGCTATTAGAAGGAACAGTCTGCGCCGTTGGCAAGATAAAGGAAAGAAGTGCCCACAAACAAGAAAAATACCGTGAACTGCGAAGTGGAATCAAACAGCTGTATCCCAACCATCAAGTTATTCAAGTGAACATAGTGTTCGATTTCCTAAGTACCTACCACCATAACCTAAAAATGGAGATTATTAAAAACATCACAGCAAATCAAGAAGAAGCAAATTATTTATTGCTTAAGAGTCAGAAGTGGATAATGTCACAAAATTCAGAAATTGTCAAGCATTTCTATACGTACTACGTTTATGAATAAGTATATGTAGCGGGTTTTGAGAAATAAGGAATAAGGACTGGGACATACTAGATAATTACAGCTTAGCCAAGGTTACACCCGCAAAGTTGTAAACTTACAATCATGTTGTTACTCAATAAAGGTGTCAATAATAATTATAATTATAATAATAATAAAATTTCTCAAGAGAATGTCAGTCATATGGTCGAGTACTATATCTATTCCAAGAAAGATAAGAGCTACAAACACGTTTGCCCTCTCCCTACTACAGTACCACATGTGGACAGGAGAGTGGTTAATTTCTACACTAAAAGATCTAGACAGAACTTGTAGACAAATAATGAAATCCAACGAATGCATGCACAAAAGCGAATCAACGAAGCTGCTATACCTACCTGAGGAACTGGGAGGTACTGGCCTAAAGAGCGTTGAAGACACCTACAAACAAACAAAAATAAAAATGGCCAACTACCTAAACAACTCAAAAGACAAGAGACTCCAACTGGTGAAATCACATGAAATCAAAAAGATTGAGAAAAAAGGAAAATCTTTATTTAAAGATGCAGAAAGATATGCAGCTGAATACAACATCACATGCATCTTTAATGACATGAATACGTCTCTAACTAATGATAGAAATGAAACACTTCACGTCACTACACCAAGCCCTAAACCAATAAAAGAATTCCTCAGAAAGGCCACCATTGAAAAATATGCAAGTGAAGTAAAGAGACAAACATGGCTTGGAGCGTTATCATCTCGGCAGCTTGAAGATAAAGAATTATCACCTAAAGCCAACCAAATCCACAGGATCTGGAAAAATGTACCTGACATTGTCTACAGCGTAAACAAAAGCATAGGACAGCAACTTTTACCAACAAAAACATACCAACAAAGTAAGCTACAAGCAGCAGTCTCAGATACCAGCTGTAGAATGTGTCACTCATCCACTGAATCGACCACGCACATACTTTGCGCATGCCCAACAATTGCACAAAGTCTTTATAAAAGCAGGCATGACAAAATGCTCAGACCAATCTATCATCAACTACTCAACTTATATGGTTTTGAAGAAAGTGACAACAGCAAACCTTGGTACAAGCAGAAACCACCCCCGGCTGTACTGGAGAACGAAAAAGCAAAAATAACATGGGATATCCCATTCCAACTGGAAAGAGCCCCTGCAAATGGAGCAAACAAAATAGATGTAGCTGTGATGGACAAAGACAACAAGAAGTGGATCTTACTAGAAGGAACAGCATGTCAAGTAGGCAAAATCCAAGAAAAAACAACAAATAAACAAGAAAAATACAATGACCTGCGTCAAGGATTGAAAAACATCTATAAAGATACAGAAGTCACGCAAATTAACATCGTCTTCGACTTCCTAGGAGGATACAACAAAGAACTACAAAAAGCACTTGGAACAATTACATCGAATGAAAAAGAGCAAGACTACCTGATTCAAAAATGTCAAAAGTGGATACAATCACAGAATACTGAAATCGTGAAAACATTTTACGGATTCGTTAAGTAATTATACATGTTCACATAACGTTAAGTACAAATGTCTTAGGTCGAGAAACCCGTTTTGTACTGAATATGAAAAGGAAAAAATAAAGATTCCATAATAATAATAATAATAATAATAATAATGAAAACTTTATTCATATGTTTTATCTCATAAAATACAATTGTAAATCTCACTTAACAGGTAATTTACAACTGGCTACCAGAACTGACAATACTACTAAAAATACATAATGATAATAATAATGATAATAATAATAATAATTAATTAATTAATTAATTAATAATTAATTGATTTATTAATTAATTGTTAATTAATAATGTTAATTGCAAATTGCCTGTAAGTAGAGAGATTTGTAATTGTTGTATAAATATAAAATAAAGTTTCCATTTATATTATGTTTTTACACAAGCTGGTTTTCATGCTGAATGATTGCCCTAGAGAGCGGATCATAACAAATAACCGGGGCCCCCACGGGGCTTTCGGGGCTTCCCCCCCCCCCCCCCCCCTTCATGCCCGAGCGGAGCCGGGCTAACCCCTACTGGGTGGTACGGTATGTGGTACGGTGGTTCGATGAGGTCATATCTATTTTTATTAGACGAAGTGTGATGAGGTACGAGGAACACGGGCTGCCCAGGCTACCCGGGCACTACCCCTCCCCTCCCCACCCTGTGTTATCAGAGGAGATCGATTTGACGGGGCCCCCATACGATATATGTATATAGTACAGCGACAGAAGCAGTCACCCAATTATTCAACTCTACTTTATCGTCGTCAATAAGAAGAAATCACTGTTGAGTTTATACAGACAGAATTACGTTTTATCTTCTTGTCAACTGAGTCACTTATAGTTTATCGAACGAGACCGAAAATTCACTTATTAGTGAAGTTTTCAAAACAGCCGAGCTGAGCCTAGACGAGCCGAGGCGAGCCTAGACGAGCCGAGCTGAGCCTAGACGAGCCTAGACGAGCCTAGACGAGCCGAGCCGAGCCTTGACGAGCCGAGCCGAGCCTAGACGAGCCTAGACGAGTCGAGCCGAGCCTAGACGAGTCAAGACGAGCCTAGACGAGACGAGCTAAGACGAACCGAGCCGAGCCGAGACGAGCCAAGCCAAGCCGAGACGAGCCAAGCCAAGCCGAGCCCAGTCGAGCCTACAATGATTAGATTCTACTAGTTTCTACTAGTTAGTCTAGAGTAGGGTCGATGTAGGGTCGATGTGGGGTCGATGTAGGGCTAGGCCACTTTTTTCATGTAAAGGACACAGGCACCACATGTCGATCTAGAATACTACAATCTACACTATCAAGTTTGAACTTTTAGGTCGCTTTTTCTAAGCCATTCCCAACATTTACCAGCATCAGCGGTTTCATCAACCTGCCGTATAAACTGTCCATGCATTCTTTTCTCCTTCCAGGTGTTGAAATTTGAAGTAGTTTTAATGCCCTCTTTGAAGTCATCCTGACTTTTCACATCTTCTGTCTCTATCACACCCACTGCCTTTACTCCATTTAAAAGCTTCTCCTTAGAATTCTTGATATACCATCCCAGGTTATTTTCTTCAGTTCTAACTCATCCCTCACACCCGACTAGCCTTCTTCCTCCTTTCTTTCTTGGTGCATAAAGTCTGTGTACATCCCTTTTAGGATGCAAAGCTCCATTCATAGTCATCATCTTTTGTGTTGTTCTGTCCAAGTCTCTCAGTTCTTCTGCTAGCCATTTGATAATCCCTGCCCATATCTTAATACTGCCACTGCCCATGTACTTATTGCCATAATCTTAAAGCGTCCATTCAGTTTGGATGTAAGTACCAATTTCAGTCTTCTTTTATATTCTTTAATAAATACATCTTTCATTTCTATCTCAACAATACCTAAATACTTATATCCATTTTCCTCCATTGTCAAGATTTACTATTTTGCCTCTTTTCAACCCCGCATTTAATTTCAATGACTTTTCAACCATGTCATGATCAGTCCTTCAGGTTGAACTGAGCTTTTTTGACAAGCTACAGTTCACTTTATTTCATGTGTCGCTATGCTCGATCATTTTTTGTCTTTTGCAGACAAAAAATCTTCATAAGCATGAAATACTCCGTACCTACTTAGTAACTACACCTCCCAAAGTCAATTCAGTAGTATAGGTGGATTATCTAGGATAGTGCTCATCGCCTACTCTATAATTGGCAAGTATATTATATATATAGTGGTGGAAAAAAGTACTGCCACCAATGTCAGGTGTTTGAATGTAGGACGTATCTGGTCTGCCTGCTGTTTAAATGGAAAACTCAGGTTTTGAACGTATTTTGGAAGACTGTTTGCTTAGAAGAAGTGTTCGCTTACGAGAGGTAGTCAAAAGGGGAGGTTCGAGTGTAGTGCCTTATAAGTCACCAATTAAATAAAGGATACTTGATTGGACAGATCGAGAGCAAAAACTCTAAACAACGAAACAACGACCTCCAATATTATAAGTAATTTCCTTGTACCTTGAAAGATTGGATATTTTGGTAATTGAATTATAAATTGATATTTCCACAACATTCATGGAATACTGAAGTACGTCACGTACACAATACTAGTGAACGAAGCATGAACTTTCCCACACTTTGTCTGTTCGCGAGATTTGTGTGAATGCGGCTTTGACCCGAAAAAATGTACTTCAGTGAAAGTGTGTAATTCTCGATAAAGGTGAACAACATAAATTAAAAGAAAGTAAAAAACCTTTTAACACACTAAGCAAGACTAAGAAACATTTATTTAAACTGTGTTTTTATATCACCCGCTGGGTAGTCCATTTTGTCGCAGCACAGTTGAGTAGAAGATTCTGGTTCCAAAGGCGTTCATTAATTCTTTCTTTGTCTTTTTATCTTTACTGAGTCGCGAAACGGCGAGACGTTTACGCTTTCGAATCAAAGATAAAAAGACAAAGAAAAGATTAGAGAATGCCTCTGGAACCAGGTATTATGCTGTTTGAATGGTAAATTAATTATTGACCTGTCTATCATGTTTATAGCTGTATCTCTATCGATGATTGCTAATATCAATCCGCATGTTAATTTTCAATGGACAAAGTGGGAGTTCTATGCCTGGTGAGAATGAATTCAAAACTAATATGCACATCAATACTAGGAGTCATCAGTAGAACACCAGCAACAAACTGTCTAACAGACCCTTAAGAAGTCATGGCATTGAAAAAGGTACTGTGATTATGTCTCAAAACTTCATGTAGATGTTTTGTCATTATGCCAGTATTTTTAGTTAGGTTCCTTATACAGTCGTTCGTGCATGTCTGTCTCCTTACATTCTAAGCGGGAGACTAAATAATTTGGTTGGGCTGACGCAACGAGCACGCTATAGGTACAGAAAATCTTGTACCAACCGATCTTTGAAAATCGCGCGCCCTTGATTTCATTCTGCATTTTACTCCACGTAACCCATGATGGATGGTAAAATACAGTAAGTTCCGAGTTAAACATCCATAAAAAATCCGTTTCCATGCCCCTCAACCTGTTGGCCGATGGCGATTATTACGGTATTGTCACTCATGAAATGCTTTGGAATAAACAGTTAGGCCGATATTTTCACAGACTATATTATTCACAACTTCACAACGTCAACAAAAAGAGGAAAAAATTATTCCAAAAGGTATCGATTTTGGATTTTACCATGTTGGGTACTTTTGGTATCCAGAAGCCTTTGCGAATCTTGCGAACTGTAGTTCTAGTCCATGGTGTCCTTAACGATGAATATGCTTTGCATACAAACAAGGTGAAGCGATGTTTGTATGGTAACAGATACTTCGTTCTTATCATAGCTAGCTGATTTCGACCCATTCAGTTCTGACTACCTCCAACTACATTTATCCCATCCTTTCTCACCTTTGTTTTAAGTCGTCTGCATCGCACAGAATCCTATTGTCTTTCGGGACATCCATTGTTAAGGCGGGCTGAGAGACTTTTGTAAATTTGCAATTTATGATGAGATCGTTTCTGAGTCTAATTTAAGAGTTTTATCAACCAAAACTCACCAGAAACATTAAAAACTTGGCTCAAGATTGAAATTGACAGACAAAAACATTATTTTAGACAAAGAACTCTGTAAATGGTAACACTGCATGCTAGCTGACACTCTTCTTTGTTTACACCAGTCAGAACTACAGTAAAGTTTTTACCAAATTTAGTCTTAAAAGTCATAATTTTCTCCATAAAGTGATTGTCTTACAGTGTTTTTAATTTTGAATATATATGATTACCATTTCTGTTCTACTACACGAACAAGTATTTTATTTGAGTATCGATCAAACTAGCAACCGTCCATAGTTACGAAGTAAACAAAGCAAGTGTTTTTGATAAGTTGGCTGAATCAGGTTTCAAAACTGACTTTTAAAACTGACCAATAATTCTCTCTTCGCTTACTCTCCACTTATTCTTTATCGTTTTTAAACTCTTATTTAATGTTAAATATGAATCTAACATTAAACAAATAATGATAATAATAATGTGATGAATTGTCGAGGCAAGGTGACTCAATAGAAATTCAGGAGGCATTCTGCCTTGACAAACTTTTGGTCACAACTTTTTAGAATCGCGTTCAATTTCAATAGTCTTTTATGAACTTTTACTCCACTGAGTTATCCAGCTACAAATTGGCCTTAAGCGATTTTGTTGAAGAGAAATATTTTTGGAGTAATTTAAACAAAACGTGAGCCCACTGTTTAGCAATGACCCACTCTAAATCAAAATTTTGTCGGTATACAATGGATGAAACACAGGGAATCAAACTACAATGAATCAAACTTCAAGCTGAGCGAGTTTCACAAAAATCGTCGGAGTAGAAATGCGAGGACGATTGGCCGCCAAAAGTGTACCCTAAAAGTGCTCTGAAACCGTCATGGATCTTTAGGCACCCCTTGTAGCTCTGAGAATAACAACCACGAACCTCCAATGACAACGAAAAGGTGAATTAATGTCCGCCTAATAAAAGTGTAAAACTGATCGCCTACAGGACAAGCCGTTCAAGAATATAAGCAATGCTTATAATGTTTACAAAACACTGAAAATGGTCAAAAATCTTGTAGGCACTTTAATGCTAGAATTGGAGAAATTCTGTAGCGAAGCTGCTGGTTTAAAGCTAGAAACAATAAATTCAAGGTTTCATTAAACGACTGTAATGATTTTTGTTTTTGTATATAACAAAGATCAGGAGAAATAAGTTTTACAAAGTACAATATGCGGCACAAACGCTTGAAACCAGATTTCTTGCGCTTTTGTTTTGAATGCAAATGAGCTGCATGCAATTCAAGAATTTACACCTTTGTCAGGGAAGTGCCTTGGGAGATGAGGTGGCCGTAAATTCTTCCTTTTTTAAATTTTCTAAAGCCGATTCAGTGATGCTTTCATAAACACATCTCCCAATACTAACTAATGCCCACCCCCCTGACAAAGGTGTGAATTCTTGAATTCTTTAAAACAGCAGCTTCGCAACATAATTTTTCCAATTCTAGCATTAAAGTGCCTACAAGATTTTTGACATTGTGTGTATGTATATGCGTGTATGTATGTACGTATGCTACAACCTCTTAAAACCGATAACACTGTGAACTGCTTTGCATGGTCCACCGCGTGTGCATGTATTGATATATTTACACTTGTGTAAATACTGAAAAGAATTTCGCTTTGGTAAACTGCTTTAAAAGCATAACCGAACATGAGCAAACGCAAATAAATAAATGAACAAGGAATTTCTTCAGTTGAAAAGCCTTATTTGAGGTTGTAAAAAGCGGTTTAGAAACGATATGTTTTGGATCTTAGAAAGCTTCATACCGTAGACCACAGGAAACCCAAACTGTTAAGGTCTGGGAACCCCTGTGATTTTCAATGGAAATGTTATCCCTCATGAAAATGAGGCTATTCTCGCTTCGCTTATTCAAAACCAATATGCACATATTATATTAGGAGCCGTCAATAGAGCTACGACAACAAATTGTTAGATCCTTGAGAAGCCACTGCATTAATCAAGGTACTGTGATTATGACTCAAAACTTCATGTACTAGATGTTTTGTCATTCTACTAGTACTGAGTTTTAGTTAGGTTCCTGATAATAGTGAAAAACTGCCATGCATGTGATTCGACAGAATTCGTTCTATAATAAGTAACCACGATTATATATGGAATATTTTAAAAACGAGTGCGAGTGCCTTCATTACGGTTCCAAACACGAGCAAACATTTGAAAGAACGAGGCTGCAGGCCGAGTACATTTATTGTTTTCGAGTGTCAGTTGGAACACTAATGAAACACGAAGCACGAGTTTTGGGAAAAACTTCTCAAACAAGTGAATATCAATGACCAATAATATAATGCATTACTTCTTAAGCGAATTTCCAGAAGGAAATCTTAAACAATTGCTTTTCAAATCCATTCACAGTAATGTAAACGAACTTCCGATCATAACGGCAAAACGTTTTTTTGGTTGAAAGATTTCTATCGGTGGACAAAGTAGTATAGAGATTAGAGGCGGATATGAAGAAGGATATGAGATGGGTTGCCTGTGGACAATGGCGGTCATGCAATTTTGGCTGCCTTCAATATTCGTTTTTCTTATTGTTTCTTCTTGTTCCTTATTGCAAAAATCGTCTTTTACTGGCTTAGAAAGAAGTGGTGAAGGTTTTGGAAGTTTTTCCATCAGCTTTCGAAGTATTGCTGCCCTTAAATGAACAGTAGTTTATCGGAATGGTACACGTGTTCGATATGGCGCCCGGACAAGCTACTACTCAAATCATACAGCCACCTTTCAAATAGAATTACTTCGTGCTGGAGACGTGGAACCAAATCCTGGCGACTCAGAAGTAAATAATCACTGTAGAGATATTCAGCGAAATGCAAGAAAGAATATCCGTACGTCAAATAACATCTTTTTGCATATAAATGCACGAAGCTTAATTCGCCATATCGACGAATTAAGACTTATTCTTAAAGAGCAAGTTCCATCTTTTGTAGCTGTTACTGAGACGTGGCTTGACTCCACAGTGGATTATTTAGAGGTATCAGTCGCTGGATATAAAATAGAAAGACTCGATAGAAATCGCCACGGAGGAGGAGTATGTTTGCTTATAGCCGAAGGAATAACGTACAAGAGAAGAAGAAATCTCGAAGTAAATGGGCTTGAAATGATTTGGATTAATACTAAGATTAGTAGCAAAGATAGAAGAAGTCTCGCATAATTTGAATACAGATCTACAGAAAGCTAATCAGTGGTTTCACCAGAACAAGTTGATCTTAAACGTAGAGAAGTCAGAGGTAATGGCGATAGGAACAAAAAAAGTCTTAGAACATAGTATTGGTGAACTCTTTAAGGATATATATATAAAGATATAAGGATAGGACAAGACCAGCTTAAAACTACAAATTCCTTTCGGTATCTGGGATTGATAATAGATAGTCATTTATCATGGGAACAGCACATCAATCACTTGATTAAAAGAGTCTCTCCCAAGATTGCGTTATTGAACAGACTCACAGGTTTCTTAGCTACTAAGATCTTGCTAAGAATCTACAAGCAAACAATATTACCAGTCTTGGATTATGGTTGTGTTGTTTGGCATGAGTGTAACAAAACTTTCTCTGAAAAGATTGAAAAAGTGCAAAATCAAGCAATGAGAGTAATATTAAAGGCTAGCAAAACAACATGTACCCAAGATATGAGGAACACCTTGGGGATACTGACACTGTTTAACAGGAGAAGATTCCTTAGGTTTACATATACCTTTAAGATTGTAAACAACCAGAATTGTCCAAAGCAGTTAAGTGGTTTGTTGGTTGAAAGGATACATTCTCATGGTAGAACTCTCAGGGACAAGTGTAATTTAAATGTAAAGATTGTAAAGACGTCAGTTGAACAGAGAACTTTTGAAGTAGCAGCAGCTAGTGACTGGAATACCTTACCAATACAACTGAGAAAAATAACAGTTCTATCCAGTTTTAAAAAAGAACTCTATAAATATTTAAGGCAAAATGACATTGATAACCACAGGTGCTCACTGTGAATTTTAAAATGAATTTATTTCAATTCAATTCATTTATTTATTTATAAATTATAATTTATATGTTTTTATAATGTTTTTTTATATAGATGAATTATATATATTATATATTTACATACATAGTATATTGTATTTTTTAGAGAGAGAAGAGAGAGGGTGCTACTAGAGAGAGTGTTTATAGTATTTTTATTAGCTAGACTGGACATCTTGTTTAGACCAGTGTTTGTATTGCTGATAGATCTTCCAGTTTAAATAAAGTATTTATTATTATTATTATTGACACCTTTATTGAGTAACAACATGATTGTAAGTTTACAACTTTGCGGGTGTAACCTTGGCTAAGCTGTAATTATCTAGTATGTCCCAGTCCTTATTCCTTATTTCTCAAAACCCGCTACATATACTTATTCATAAACGTAATACGTATAGAAATGCTTGACAATTTCTGAATTTTGTGACATTATCCACTTCTGACTCTTAAGCAATAAATAATTTGCTTCTTCTTGATTTGCTGTGATGTTTTTAATTATCTCCATTTTTAGGTTATGGTGGTAGTTACTTAGGAAATCGAACACTATGTTCACTTGAATAACTTGATGGTTGGGATACAGCTGTTTGATTCCACTTCGCAGTTCACGGTATTTTTCTTGTTTGTGGGCACTTCTTTCCTTTATCTTGCCAACGGTGCAGACTGTTCCTTCTAATAGCAACCATACTTTCCTTTCCTTATCGTAGATGGCCATGTCTATTTTGTTAGCGTGGTTTTGGGGAGCTTTCGGTAAATGGAATTCTGTATCCCACATAATTTTTGCTCTTTCGTTCTCAACTGACAGTGGTAGGCTCTGTTCATACCAGGGTCTAGAATGGTCGTTTTCAAAGCTATAATTATCAAGTAGATAATGATAAAATGGTCTCAGCTTGTACATGATTTCTATTTGTTTGAGGCCTTTTCCTCCCATATTGGATGGTAGATACATGAGCTTAGTAGACTCTTGGGTATGTAGGGCTCCATTTTCCTGTATGATTTTCCTTGCTTCACGGTCCAATTGCTTGAGGTCGTTCACTAACCAGTCAGCGGTCCACATTTGGTATTGTAAAATCGGCATGGCGAAGGTGTTTGTTGCCTTGATTTTCCTAGGGATAGAGATATTAGAGGACCATATTACGCTTAGTCGGTTTAGATATTCTTTGCTTGAGTACTCAAATGCCATTTTATCGAGGTGGGAAAAATTTTCAAATTTTCCCAGAAATTTGTATTGATCATTGGCATCTAGCATTGAGATTGAATCTTTTTCGTTAAGAGGAAGATCGTCAGATGGTACTATTTTCCCTCTTTGTACATTTACAGTTGAGCACTTGTCCAATCCCCATTCTAGACCTATGTCTTTGAACATCTCTTCCATCTTTCGTGTTTCAACCATTGCCTTTGTGGACGATTTGTGAAAGGTTTTTAAGTCATCTACATAGAGTAAATGAGTTATTTTGGTATCTGGTAGTTTTGAAAGAACATAGCCTTCATTGCTTCGCAAGTTCCATGCAATCGGGTTTAGGCACATTGTGAATAGTCTAACACAAAAAGAGTCTCCTTGTAGGATCCCTCTGTTTAGTGTGATTGGACCTATGTTGGCTTTTCCATCTTTAGTTTGTACATCTAGGGTAATCTTCCAGTTTTTCATGATGTTCTTAATAAGTGTTGTTATCTTTATTGGTAATCCATAGTGGTCCAAACACCACTCAAGCCAATCATGTGAAACAGAGTCGAACGCCTTCTTTACGTCAACCCATACACAGGTAATGTTCTTTCTGTTTGATTATTATTATTATTATTATTATTATTATTATTATTATTATTATTATTATTATTATTATTATTATTATTATTATTATTATTATTATTATTATTATTATTATTATTATTATTATTATTATTATTATTATTATTATTATTATTATTATTATTATTATTATTTGAACTTGTTCCTCGTGTTAAAACCAACGACTCTTTTTGCTACCTGGGCAGGCACTTTGACTTTGAAATGTCTAATGAAAAACACAAATCTGAGCTTACTTCTGCGATTGAAGACATGATGTCTGACATTGACTTGAAACCTCTCCATCCTAAAAATAAACTGCTCCTTTATAATCGCTTTGTGCTTTCCAAAATATCCTGGCATTTTACTGTTGCTGACCTCTCATTAACTTGGGTTAAAGAAAATCTCGATTCCTCTGTTAACAAGTATATTCGCAAATGGCTTGAAATTCCAATATCAGGCACACTGAGTAATGTTTTCCTTACCACTAACAAATTTGGTCTGAACATTGTCCCTCCGTCCATCAAATTCATCCAATGTCAAACAGTTCTGCGCAAAGCATTAAAATCATCTACTAATGACTCAATAAAACATCTCTGGAACTCAACTAGCAACGGTAGAAACATTCAGTATGACGTGTACACATCTACAAAACAAGTTCTTAAAGATTTCCATTCTTCACAAGAGGATAAACTCCAAAATCAGCTCACTAATCAATGATCGATCGTTCTTTTCAAATGTCCTTAAATACTAACTCCATGCAACAACTTAATAAAATCTGGTCCACCACACAGTCTAACTTGCCGAAAAACATCTTTAACTTTACCATCCGGTACATCAACAACACTCTCCCTACACGGAAAAACCTTGTCAAATTGGGTATTTCCTCCAACTCTGACTGCTCCCTATGCCTAATGCCTGAATCTCTTCTTCATGTTGTCGCGGGTTGTAATCACTACCTACAAGAAGGCCGCTTTTCCTGGCGTCATGATTCTGTCCTGAATTTCATTGCTCATAGTCTTCCATCCATCAAAAACTCTTCCCTATACGTCGATCTTCCTGGTTTTCCGAGCCCGGCCCTCTATCATAACTGGTGACAGCTTGCGTCCTGACATAGTGTTGTCCATATCAAACAAGTGCTTGTATATTCTAGAATTAACTGTTGGTTTTGAAACAAATCTACAAAACAACTTAGACCGGAAACAACGTAAATATCACGAGACTGTCATCGACCACAAGAGTCAATTTCAGCAGGTTAAATTTGTAAACCTTTCCATCAGTACTTTGGGTGTATTCTCCCATCAATCGTCTGATTTCATCGAAATGTTAAAAGAACTTGGCCTAGAGGACAAGAAACAACAAAACTATATTGTGAAAAAAATTATCAACATTACAATCAGATCAACTTATTACCTTTTCTGCTGTCGAAACAAAGAATGGAATAACCCAGACTTATTGAAATTTTGATATATATATATATTTTTTGTTAAATCATTTTGTCGTTTACATTTATAAATGCATGTATCACTCGAGTAGTCAATTGCAAATTGCCTTTAAGTAGAGAGATTTGTAATTGTTGTATAAATATAGAATAAAGTTTCCATTATTATTATTTTTTTTTTTTTTTTTTTTTTTTTTAATTACATCACAGGATAATTCTCTTTACAAATGTCTCCTGGTATTACAGCTGTCAAGCTTTTTCCTAAAGCCTCAGACATCTTAACCAACTAAATGTAAATTTACATGTATACATACATTTCAGTTTGCCTTGTGTGGTTGCGATGGCATCGGAAAATCCCCGGGGGGGGGGGACTCCGATCGTAAATGGACGGGGATGCTCGTCGTACCTTTTAGGGGTCAAAATCTGCAATCTGGTACCTTTTAGGGTGTTTCAGACTTATTGGACTACCAGAGACATAGCTGGTACCTTTTAGGGGCTGTTTTGGGGTAAATAAACTACCTAAAATAAGCATGAAAGAGACGATTTCGTTGATCTGAATTGAATCTTCAAATCACATCGATAACAAAGTGTTTCATTACTTTAATTCTTTATCGTTGTTTTTGAATTGGTACCTTTTAGGGGTAGAAATGAATTGTTGCCACTCCCACTTAGGTACCTTTTAGGGGTCATTTTCAAAATTTCCGACGAGCATCCCCGTCCTCTTATATATAGGAGTCCCCCCCCCCCGGGGGAAAATCATGTCAGTTCTCCTTACTCACCACTAACCATACTGTGATTGGTTAAAGTGAGTAAAGCACAACAGATATTCCGATACCACCGCAATCAATATCTAACTCTTTTTTCCGATCTCATCAGAAGACTGTGTTATTATTATTATTATTATTATTATTATTATTATTATTATTATTATTATTATTATTATTATTATTATTATTATTATTATTATTATTATTATTATTATTATTATTATGGCATCTTTATTGAAATTTGGTCATTTTTCGTTACATACAACATTACGGGATCTACCTAAGCAATTGTTGCAGTTCAAGTGTTCCTAGTCACTCACATATCTTTAGATAAACTCATAGAATTTCTTGACAATTTCAGCATTTTGTGATAAGAGCCATTTTTGACACTTCCTTATGATGTAAGTTGTTTCTTTTCGGTTGTCTGTTAGAGTGTCTATCCCTTGTTCTAGCTGAGGATAGTACCCTCCAAGGAAGTCAAAGACAATGTTTATCTGAGTGACGGTAAATTCTTTATACATAGATCTTAATCCCGCCCGTAGATCAGAGTATTTCTCTTCTTTCGTTCTTGTACAGTCTCCTATGGTCCCCACGCTGCATACTGTTCCTTCGATGAGTATCCAAGTGTTGTTGTCTTTATCCAGGATTGCGATGTCAGGTTTATTAGCACCATCTTTAGGGGCTCTTTCGAGGTAGAAGGGCACGTCCCATAAGATCTTTGCATGGTCGTTTTCAATTTTACCTTCTGGTAGTCTTTGCTGGTACCATGGCTTTGAATGGTCACTTTCTTGGAACCGGTATTTGTATAGCAAGAAGTGGTACAGAGGTCGTAGCAATTTATCGTGTCTCGCTTTATATAGGGTCTGTGCTAGTCTGGAGCATGCGCACATTACGTGTGTCGTTGATTCGGTGGAAATATTACACATGCGGCATCTGTTGTTGAGGACTTGTTTTTGTAGTTTGGTTTCGTAGTAGGTCTTTGTTGATAGTAGTTGTTGTCTGATGGTCTTGTTGACACTACATACTATGTCTGGTACATTCTTCCATGTTGTGTGGATCTGATTGATGTTATCCGATATATCTGGGTCTTGATGTTGTTTGGTAGTTAGGTCTCCGAGCCATTTCTGTTGGTGTAGTTCTTCAGAGTTCTTTTGGATTACAGCTTTACTTAGTGTATCTTTGATAGCCTGTGGGCTTGCCAAGTTGACTTGTGTAGTTTTGCTTTCTGTTGTTAACAGTGTTCCTGTTTCAGCAAAGGTGCATTGGATATTGTATTCTAGAGCAAACTTTGTGGCTTGTTTAAATACTGACTTCCGTCCCTCTTTGGCTTTGTCTTTTTCAAATGATCTTACAAGTTTGATTCTTGCATCTGTCGAGTTGTTGATATAATTTGCTACTTTGATGGTTGTCACCTTGAATGTATCTTCTACACTTTTTAGACCGCTTCCTCCTAAGCTGCTTGGGAGGTACAGCAGTTTTGTAGATTCGCTCTTGTGCATCCCACCGTTCTCTTTGATTGTTTCTCTGGTTCGTCTATCAAGGGTTTTCAAGCCATCGATGGTCCAATCTCCTGTCCACATTTGATATTGGAGGACTGGTAAAGCAAACGTATTGGTGCCTCTGATTTTTCTAGGTATAGATATATTGCTGGTCCAGATAACAGATAACCTTTTCAGGTATTCTCTGCTTGCTTCCTCGTAAACCTGATCTTCGAGTTGCTTGGAGTTTTCGAATTTTCCAAGGAATTTATAGCTGTCAGTTTCATCCAGCATTTTAAGCTTTTCACTAGGTGAAAGGTTGATGTCATGAGTGGGCTGGAGTTTCCCCCTGACTAGGTCAACACCCGCGCACTTATCCATCCCATCATCTTCCGAATGATGCCTACCTACCACAGACTGGGGGTCAAACAGATGTGACAAAGACCATCACTGATTTTTTTCAACAACAGGAATACTTACAGCAGCCCCAACTGAGAGCCATGCCGGGATTAGAAGAACAGATGGACGCCATTTTGAAAGACCCTACCCTACCTCCAGATGTGAAAATCAAAGAATATGGTCCATTGTTGAATCGTTACCTTGCTCTACAACAACAACTCTCCAATAACCGACCGTTTTAAAGATACCGAGACAGGAACCTATTTCAACCGTACCAACAATGGTCGACCAGATTCAGCCCCCTAACGTGACGACTCCGCAAAACGTGCCTTCGTCAAGTCTGACTAGTGACAGTGGCATTGCAACAGCTACACCGAAAGAACCTTCCCTCCTCCAACGTCTGACATCCAAAGTCAGAACACCTTTCAAATCTACTAGTCCACAGGGTACAGAGGAGATACCGTCGACTCCATTGAAAGTAGACCAACCCTCTACTTCCACTCCAATCACTCTATCGAGTGTAGCCCCACCAGAGTTTCCACCCACGCCTCCATCCAGTAAAGAAAAACCCCAAGCTCCCGGGTGGATACGTTATCAAGTTGAAAATAAGTATAGAGGTCAGGTGTTCCTGCCCCCCGAGACGTTCAGAACGAATAAGAGCCATGATTAAGTCCATACCCGGTTGGGAAAAATATTAAATAGCATTTGACTCATGTATTGTAACTAAAAAAAAAGGTGTCTTGTTCTTTACGATAGTTGATAGCTTTGCTTTTTGCTTAGCCTTTTGATAGTAACTTGTTGCTAGGATAAAGACAAAAAACACACACACGTTTTTCTTTATATAAAACGTTTTTATTGTACCATTACATATCAGTTTACAAATTCATTAGTAGTTCGAAGGACAACAAGAAGGTTGACATGTATATTTTTCAGGAAATTTTAGTCTTTTTACATCAAAGGTTTCCGATGGTAATTCTGGATGGTGTCCATATTTCATGATAAATAGTTGATCTCCTTGCTCACAAGACTTTTGCCATCCAAGTACAGCCCTTTTAGTTAGTTCGGGTAGATACAGAGTCAAATTTATTTCTCCTTGTTCTATTAGTTCGTGAACCCATTGAACTTCGTCTTGTAGAGACTGTGGTGGGAGTGGGTGGTTGTTGACTAGTCGATCAAAACATTTAAGGCATATTTGACTGTTGTGCCATCCACACCAGTCGCAGTTGTAGTATCCATACGAACAGTAATCACCTACACTACGATCTATACATTGTGGTTTTTGAGGACACTGTTCTAGCCAGTCGGCTGGGTCTTGTATGCCATGGCAATAAATGGGAGCACATCCAAAAGAAATGTCTTCGTCGACTTCATCTTTTCCGTCCCAAAAACTTTTAGCCATCCAATCAAAAAACTGTGGACTACACAAATGAGAAAAAACGACACAACGACAGGTAAAAATGGTCTCTTATGGCGAAAAACAGAAGTCGATCGGTACACTTTCAAACAGACGATGGCGTGCTCTATTCTTACGCGAATCTTTCGAAGTTCCCTGTTGGCGTCCCTAGTGTCCTTTGATTTTGAGAAGCCGAGGCCTGACTTAAGGCCTTTCTTATATATGATAATTATATACAGCAAAGTTAACCTTGCTGCCAGTCGACATTGCCTGGGAAGTCGTCGTACGCCGTACGGCCCAATTGACGGCAGCATTCTAATATGTTTGGGCGTCGTTTAGGTTACCTGAAAATCCGTAAGATTAAATAAAAACAAACAGTAGACCATGTAATTAGGTAAGATAGCCCTTTATAGCAAAAATTTGAAAAAAAAACATTAATCCTGAGACTATAAGATCAATCATGCCGTTGGGATCAATAACGATTTGAGAGGAGATGAAGTGACGTTTTTTGTCTCCTCTGTAAAATTCCCTTTGCAGAGGTCCTGCAGGTCTTCGGATGGGGTGTATCGTACCATCAATTAGCCCCACGATGTTAGGAAATTTGCGCCACGTATTTCCGAATCTCGCCCACTGTATAAGATTCGGCCAACTTACAAATCTTTGGTAATTTAGGAAGAGATTTGGACAATATGAAAGACTTCTTCAAAAACATTCGTTGTGCTGATAGAAAACTTGGCTGCAAGGAAAAAGTAGGTTGGGTACGTTGATTGAGTTGGATTGATAAGTAAGACTATGAAAATCACAAATTGTACTATCCAGGCCGGAAATGGCGGGGTAATGAAGTAGGAGATATCACTTTTGAAGTAGGAGATATCACTTTTTGTACACTGATAAGAAGAATAGTTTGCAATAGAAATGGAGGTGGAGGTATATTTCTTTGAGGCATATTTAAGTTTGCAAGGTGTCGTTTGGGCATTCGAATAGCTACAATATTCTAGTCTAGTCATATGATTGCACAGAAAAACGTTGTACAACAATCAAAAATAATTCGTATAGAAATAATGCATTGTTGTAGGCACTTCTTTTCTCACAAACTTGCCAGCTGTCGCCACATATTCTAATCCATTATTGTTTCACACGATTTGCCTTAGTGTGTAGTTTATTGCCCATGTAGCCCCTTATCTAGAGCTGCTCGAGTTCAAAAGATATTTAAGAAAAATTTAATTCGGCCATCTTTGTTTACCATCGCTATGGCAACACAAATGGAAGTGAAATAGTCAAAAATCAAAACTTTGATTCAAGTCCAATAACTGGTATAAAAACCATTATGGTTGGTCAAGATTGAGTTGCTGAGTTCCTGAAGTGAAAAACGGAAGCATTGTGAATAAAAAACTATTTCGAGCCACCTTAAATTTATTTAGTATTTACTGCGGTTTTCGATTTTCTGCGAACTCTGACAATCCTTTTTGCTTCTGTCAATCAAAGGTAAAAATCATTAATACGAGGAACGAATAATACCAAAATGACTTCATAGCTTTTATATATATCCTCTAGAGATCGTATTTGCTCATTTGGTAGGATTGCAGGTACTTTTAGCATTAATTTTGTTTTTATTTTTTTGTTTTGTTTTAATTTGTTTTTATTTTTTGTTTTGTTTTGTTTTGTTTTGTTTTGTTTTGTTTTGTTTTGTTTTGTTTTGTTTTGTTTTGTTTTGTTTTGTTTTGTTTTGTTTTGTTTTGTTTTGTTTTGTTTTGTTTTGTTTTGTTTTGTTTTGTTTTGTTTTGTTTTGTTTTGTTTTGTTTTGTTTTGTTTTGTTTTGTTTTGTTTTGTTTTGTTTTGTTTTGTTTTGTTTTGTTTTGTTTTGTTTTGTTTTGTTTTGTTTTGTTTTGTTTTGTTTTGTTTTGTTTTGTTTTGTTTTGTTTTGTTTTGTTTTGTTTTGTTTTGTTTTGTTTTGTTTTGTTTTGTTTTGTTTTGTTTTGTTTTGTTTTGTTTTGTTTTGTTTTGTTTTGTTTTGTTTTGTTTTGTTTTGTTTTGTTTTGTTTTGTTTTGTTTTGTTTTGTTTTGTTTTGTTTTGTTTTGTTTTGTTTTGTTTTGTTTTGTTTTGTTTTGTTTTGTTTGGCGGAAGCGAAAATCCAATGCAAATTGAAGGTCAGAGTTCGCAGAATATCGAAAACCACAATAACAAAGGCTTCAGTTTTTCTGTAACTGAAAAGCTTCTGCTTGTTCTTGTTTGATGCTGGTGCTGTAAATCTATTCCAGAAATATAAGATAAACTAGCGATTTTTATCAAAAGTGGAGTGCTGCGATTGGTTGGTGTAGCTATGCAGAAGATAGATTGCAGTGTTAAAGAAGGTAAAAGTTGAAACTTTGTGATGAGGAAGTGTTTTAATGGATTTCCCAGTTGGGAGGATTATGATAGTCTGAATGATATTAATAATAGTTTGGAATGATTATATCATAATCATATTATATATTCATAGTATGAATGTATATAAACACGAGATGTCTTTAATATTGTAAAATAATTACCATTTATTAATTTAAAAAATCATATAAATTGTAAATACGAGAGATATTTTATAGTGACCAATAACTATAAAATTATATAATTTTTGACACCGTGGTGAACAGTAACGAAATGTATATAAATATTATGTGGTTCTCTTGTGAAGTGTTGTTATTGGACAAAATGTGTTTTTGGAATAGAGCACAATTTGTATTTTGATGGAGTCTGTCATAAAATACTCATGTCAAAATATCATCCTACTGTAATCTAACAAACTTCGACACTAAAAGTCTCTTAATACTCTTGTGCAATTAAAAAAAATTAAATATATATCATTTTAATTGTTTGTTATGTTTGTACATTGGACATCTATGTATGGACATCTTTGTACGAGTAAAATGTATTTTGATATGTGGATATATTGTGAAATCCTCTATTGTTTACCTCTTGAAAGGTCACAAAAACGACCACTACCTTGATGAATACTTCCACTGACAAGTAAACTTACATTTGACATAGTTGCATATTTGTAACTTACCTCAAATACATTACAAAAGTTCACAAAAGTTGACACAACACGCTGTTCAAGGCAAACCACAAGGAGCAAAGAGACGCGAACAGATACCCACTACATCCCTGCGATCACGTTTACGTGTCGTGTGACGTGTCGCTATGACTACGGTGGCACAACATCAGTGGAAAACCGCTGTCCAGGCGACATAGTCGAGATTTCGTTCGCTATATATTTTAGCCAACACAGGAACTCAATATGCACTCGCTACGCTCGCAGCAAAAAGAAAAGAAAATCCACATTTATAATATAAGAAAACATTTTCTTCGCTACTACCCTTATATAAATGAAAGAAAACACATAAATTAAGGAAACCAATACAGTGTCGTCGCATTATGCTATGCATGACGTCACATTTACCAGTTAAATGCCTTACAATTAATTAACCACATGGAATACTAACTAGCATTTCTTCAAAGTAATACAACGTCTACATTTTGTTTCTAGATGTATTCTGACAAGATAACTGATGGACTGGACAAGCTTCGCCGTGAAGGCGTACTGTGTGATGTGCTCATTACTGCAGACGGCCAGGAATTCCCAGCCCACAGGGTTGTTCTCGCAGCTTCAAGTGACTACTTCAAAGCACTTTTTACTACAACAATGTTGGAGCAACAAAATCAGACGGTCAACCTTGAAGTCCCATCGTCAGTTGTAGAGGGGTTGTTGAGCTTTTTGTATGTCGGGAAAACAGAAATATGTGAAGTGAATGTCAAAGAGCTTTTGATGGCTTCGGATTATCTAGTTATCAGTGACGAACTCAAATCCAAATGTGTTGAGTACCTTACACAAACACTTCAGTGTCATAATTGTCTTGACACTCTGTCGCTGTCAGTGCAGTACAATTACCCTCAATTAAGAGACGAGTCTCGGGAATATGTTCTAAAAAACTTTAAAAATGTTATGAGGAAACAGGAGTTTACAATGATAGACGTAGATCAACTGGAGTGGTTCATTAGCAATGATCAAATTACAGTCGATAGCGAGCAGGATGTAATTCAAGCGATAGAGACATGGATGGCTTATAGAATAAAGGATTGAGTACAGTTCTTTGAGAGATTATTCCAGCATGTTCGCTTGTGTTCTTTATCAAGCGAGTTTTTAGAAGAGTTTATCCAGTCCAATCATTATGTAGGAAAAAGCTCCTTCTGTACAGCGCGCATTCGTCAACATTTACTGCAGTCAGATGATTCGAATCCACGTCAAGTCATTCACCCAAGAAACTGTCTGCGTAAAGATGACCACACCCTGTTATGTATTGGAGGAATGTCCAGAGGAACAACTTTAAAGGACGTGATAGCAGTCAACCCACGGGATGCTAAATGGCTGCGTTTACATGACATGGACTCAGAGCGAGAAGAGCATTCTGTTGTTACTTGTAATGGAGTCGTCTACGTAGTTGGTGGAATGAAGACTCCTCACAACATCGACTGTTATGACCCTAGAAACAACGCTTGGTCGACCGTGGCAGTTCTTCCAGAAAGAGTGATATCTTCAGCAGCAGTTTGCCTGGATGGAAAGATCTATATTATGGGTGGTACGAACGGCTTTGAAGCAGTGTCTCTAGTTCATTGCTACGATACCTCTAGTAATACCGTTGACGCTTCAACGGCTTTGACGTTCCCTCGTAAAGCCTTGTGTGCAGTAGCAGTCAATAATTATATCTACGTCATTGGTGGATGTACTTATAATAACGACTCCTTAGACACCGTGGAGAGACTGGACCCCAGTCGTGACAGCAAATGGACCTCAGTGGCTCCACTGAAATTCCCTCGGAAGTACGCATGCGCAGATGTGCTGTCAGACGGCAAGATAATGGTTGTTGGTGGGTATGAAGACACTAATCCTACTGCACTGGGCAGCTGTGAGGTTTATAGCCCCGTAAGTGACTTGTGGCAAGAGATTTGTAATCTGATTGTACCACGTGCTGCAGCCGGTATCGCCAGTTTTGACAAGAAGGTGTTCATTGTAGGGGGACGAAGTAACCGCTGTAGTACTGATACTATTGAATACTATGATGAAGATCAGGCCACGTGGTGTATGTCGTCAACACTGCTGCCACACCCATGGGCCTGGTTACATTGTGGAATTGTTTCTGATTTAAGAATACAGTCGTGAATATTAGGTCTATCGTCAAAAAACCAATAATAATAGATTAACTAAATGATGCAGAATAACTCATTAGCCGTACATATTACATATAATATCGTCACAAATTCTTAATTATAATGTCACAACTAAAATGGGGAAAATATAATTGATATAATTGATATAATATAATAATATAAATTCTGACACTTAATTTGTGAATACCAGACGTTTGATAATTGAGTATGTAGTTTTCATGGAGACTTTGTTTAAAGCTGACAATTTAGTTTCTTATATAAAACAATTGTACATCGCTTTGTATATGCTTGTCAAGAGCAAACCCTTCATAGACATCTAGACATTCTCAACACATTAGTATTTATATTTGGATAAATCGACGTAGGTTAAGTATTATAAATCTGAAAAAAGGAGAAACAAATTCTCACCAAAAAAAACTATTTGGATTAAAAATGATTTGAAATAAAGCTTTGAAGACTCGTTAATAAAAAAAAACTTATGTTCTGTGCTGAAAATGCCTCAGGCTACTTCCACACTTACCAAGTATAAACGGCAAATCTTTTTCTTCTTCTTCTTCTTCTTCTTCTTCTTCTTCTTCTTCTTCTTCTTCTTCTTCTTCTTCTTCTTCTTCTTCTTCTTCTTCTTCTTCTTCTTCTTTCTTTCTTTCTTTTTCTTTCTTTTTCTTTTTTTTCTGATTTCGTCTCGAGAAAAGGCCATTCTTGCGCATTCAGTCACGCATTCAATGCCCTTCATGCATGACCTTTGAGCGACTGCGAACTCTTCGTAGTAAACGCCAGTGAGGAACTTTAGGAATGCAAGATGGATGACTAGAAAGAAAACAGCTTTCAGAGACAGGCTCTTCCAGTAGTAAAACATTGTAAAGTGGAGCTTTTAACTCGAGATATACCTGGACACTTAGAAGAGCTTCAGAATGGGCTGTTATTGTGAGCTTGATCTCCAATACTTTGGCCAAATGTCGAACTCTAAACGGAGTACTTGAAACGAAGGCCCACGATTCAGAATGTTTCCTGCTGGAAATCTACGAATTTCTCACCCAACATGTTGCTAAACGAACATACATAGAGGCAAGTCAATTTATATTTTTCATAATCAAAATATGTCAAAATAACAAAATACACTCCAACAAAACGACAAAGATACGATCTACTGCATACCTTACAAGGTAAAAGGAAAACTGTTTTAAAACAAATACGAAAAGAATTAAAACAGCACCGTGGAGTGAAATGGTTCATATGTAGCAAAGTGAAATTGGTCAAGTCCAAGTCTCTCAAATATCAAAATTATTCACCTTGTTTTAAAGTCAAAGAGATAGGGTAATAGACGGATATGATTGAAACAACGCAATTTGAACAACATGCAACCATGGCAACGCCTTTTCAAAAGTACTTCCAGTAATAGTACATTGTAATAGTAATAGTAATTGATTATTGGGGTTACTGGGATTTATTAATTTTGGATTATGGAAAATCTAATATTTTTTAAGGTAAGAATCTGTCTTTTTTGTGCACGATATTCCTGTACTAATAGGTCTTTACTACTGCGCTGGTTACACTACAGACAACTAGTATTGTACGCTTCGAGGAGCGTCTTGTTAAAAAGTTTATTAACGACAATATGTCAATCGCTCTTACCCTAGTATGTCTTTTTTAAGCCAATATTCGGCTTGCTTTCACCTGGGCACGAGTGAACGCACGGGTGCGTCTAGTTGATATTAAATTGATATTTCTACAACATTCATGGACTACTGAAGTACCTCACGTGAACAATACCAGTGAACGAAGCACTGTGACCTTCTCACACTCTTTGTCTGTTCTCGAGATTTGTGTGAATGCCGTGCCCAAAAAGAATATATTATCATAATGAAAACCGTGTAGTTCTCGATAAAGGTAAATAACGTAAATTTAAAAAAGTAAAAACCATTAAAGGGACTAAGCAAGACATGATTAGACGCATTTATCAGTTCAATGTGAGTATTATTGATCACTCACAGGGTAGTCTATTTTTTCGCAGCACATTTCAATACATACTCTAGTTGTCCTAGTTCAAAGGCGTTCATTATTTCTTTCTTTGTCTTTTTATCTTCAGATTTATCGAGCGTCGAGACGTTTACGAGTCAAAGATAAAAAGACAAAGAAAAAGATTAAAGAATACCTTTGGAACCAGGATTTTCAATATGCTGTTTGAATAGTAAATTATTATTAGTCTGCCTATACAGTATAACATATTTACTGCTGTAGTTCTATCGATGACTGCTAATATCAATCAGCATAATAATTTTCATCACAGGGGTTCCCAGACCTTAACAGTTTGGGTTTCCTGTGGTCTTTGATACAAAGCAATGTATGTAGCGATTTTCAAGTAAAAAAATCTCATGAAAAAAAAAAGCATTAATTGACTTGGAGTTGAGTCCCATTAGGAGAAAAGCCTTTATATTTCTACCAAAAGGAATAAATGTGTGTGAGAGATCTGCCGCAACCTCTTAAAACCGATAACACTGTGAATTGCTTTGCGTGGTCCACCGCGTGTGCATGTATTCTCAGTATTTACACAATGTGTAAATACTGAGAAGAATTTCGTTTTGGTAAACTGCTTCAAAAGCATAACCGAACATGAGCAAACGTAAATAAATATATGAACAAGGGATTTCTTTAGTTGAATAGCCTTATTTGAGGCTGTAAAAAGCGGTCAGTAGAAACGATATATTTTGGATCTTAGAAAGCTTCATACCACAGGAAACCCAAACTGTTAAGGTCTGGGGAACCCCTGTAATTTTCAATGCACAAAGGGAAATTTTATCCCTCATGAAAATGAGGCTATTCTCGCTTCGCTTACTCAAAACCAATATGCACATATTATATTAGGAGTCGTCAATAGAGCTACGACAACAAATTGTTAGATCCTTGAGACGCCACTGCATTAATCAAGGTACTGTGATTATGTCTCAAAACTTCATGTACTAGATGTTTTGTCATTCTACTAGTAGTTTTAGTTAGGTTCCTGATAACATACAGTCGTTCTCAAAAAACGTTGTCCATGTCTTGTTATTGAAAAAAAAAACGGCCATGCATGTGATCAGACAGAATTCGTTCTATAATAAAGTAAAGTAATATTTATTCTCAAGCATTATGTAAACACATTTGATAAAGAAAATACAGAAATTGCAATGTTTGTAATGATAAAGCTAAAACATGTAAGACATAACACGTTAAAAAATGTCATGGGCTGACCTTTTTGAGATTATGACTGTATTGTTTTATATGCAGTTGAAAATGTGGAAATTGATTCCAGGATTCATGGTAATTTTAATTTCACCAAATGACTTTGAAACGTCTATAAGGCCTTGTACAATTGTTAAGATTATATTGAAGCAGAGTCGGTCATTGAAAGTGTGCCAAAATAATAATAGAATGATGAATAATTAACACCTTTAACACTGCGAAAAACATGTACTAATTGTCGAGAACATAACAGTCGAGATTCGGAAATCAACGTGAATTTCTTTCTTTCCGACCAGTTTTAGCCTACAATTTGCTACAAGCATAAAATATTCGAGAGACTAACAAAGAGAAATTATTTTACTGATTACAACATATGCAACACGTGGATCGACATTCCATCAGAAACACTTGGTTGTTCAGTTGGTTGACTCCTTTAGTAGTGATGAATAAAAGAAAAACGAAGCGAAAACGAATAAACACGATCACATAGACGATCTTATTGTAACTTTAACTTAGAGCTAGTGATCAATGATATGCAGGGAGAAATAGCTTCAATGTACCTAAAATCTTTAAACGCCGTAAAACGCCTTAAAATGCCTTAATCGTGGCCTTTTATCTTATGCTCGGGACTCTATATCCCATGGAACACTCGTGTTCATTCTTTAACTGTCTTAGAATATGATCACACTCACGAGCAATTTACCCGCTTTCATTGTTAAATTGTCTAAAGGCTTATTTGTTTTGCACTGCTTGATCTTGTGTCCGATACATTTTTGCGTTTTCCAATTGAAGAGGCTCATTTATGCCATGCACATCAGACCGGCCGGCTGGAGGCCGCTTTGGCTACAGAACTCCACAGGCTTTTTTTAGGGATAGAAATTGTCACAATCGATCTACTAGAGCGAAGAGCTAGATAACGACAGCAAAAAAGTGCCTATTTTACGTGCTATCAAGCCTGAAAACACAAGTTGGAGGTTTCGAGTATCTAAAATTTCTCACAGTAAGTTTGAGTTTGTTATAATTCATCTTATAGTAAAGGAAAAAAGTATGCTTAGTACCATGCCAGTTAATTTCGTAGGGAAGATTTTCAGAATTTGCTCCGACAAATTTGATGCATGTACGTATATCGATATTAAAATGTTATTTACAAGTATTTAATAAGTTGGTCATGGAACACAGAAAAATTTTGAAAATGATTATCAGCGCTTGGTATTTTGATGCTCTGTGTTCCGTAAAGTAACTAAAGATGTCAAATAGTGGGGTAACCGTTTTGAAATACAGGAAAATTGTTGTATAAAGAAAACAGTACCGTCAGTGAGTTTCTATAACTAATCAGTATTCTTTATATAAAGCATACTAATGAACTCTTTAAACAAAAGAATTCAAAAGACTTCATTAACTGTATGCTTTATATAGAGAATACTAATTAGTTATAAAAGCTCACTGACTGTACTTGTTTTCTTTACCCCACAATTTCCCTGTGCTTCAAAGCCCTCACCACTTGACACCTTTAGTTACTCTATGGAATATAAAGCACCAAAATACTAAGCGCTGATTGGGCGAGTGAATGTGATCATTTTCTAAATATAGCCTAAAGTAGCCTTCAGTTAATTTCAGTTAATTCAACTCTTTTGATAAGTTGCCTTAAAACGCTGTAAAACGCCTAAAAACGCCTTAAAAATTACGCAAATTTCTCCCCTTTTCTTAAAGCGCCTTGGAACGCCTTAAATTGCATTATAAGTTGCTGTAAAAAAAAACGACGACTTAAAGACCCGGAATAGGCCTATATTTTGTTCTGTTCAAACGTTCAAACGTCGCATCTCACATGTATCGAATTCAATGCAAATTAGTCAAATCTTTCGTTTCTACTCATTATCATCTCATTTGCATTGAATTCAGCACATGTGAGATGCGACGTTTGAACTAGGCCTAAGCCCGTGTTTCTGTTAATACCTCTATTGTTTATATATGTTTTACATCTTACACAGATAGATCGCACGCGAGGTGTTCAATATTGTTTGAGGTGTTGGACCTCACGAAGATAGAACGCGCGCGAATTCCATAGGACATTGGGATTTTTCATCATCGAGGTTGTGCTGATGAAGCGATAAAAATTCGAGACTTTTAACAAAAACTCACATTTCACAATAATTGAAGATAGAAGAAAAGAGTTTCGCGTCTATGTTCTGTCTTTATTGTTAATAGAGCACTTGGACTGTTGGACTTACAGAACAGGTAGAACTAGAATGAATTTTCTCTGAGATAGAACGGCTTTTAGTAGGCGTTCCTCTCTCGGCTCGTTATCTGTACTCGAGGTCCACCCAATCTAGTTCACAGTGTTACTGTTGCCTTGATCTACTGCGTGTGTATGTTTTGACAAAGGTAATTCTATAAATACTGCTTAGTAAACATGTTGTTACACGTCATAATTCAAGGTAACTCAAGGGCATCATGCGGCTAACTCATGATGAAACATGTTAAGACCTATTGAAAATCAATTGCTGACTAATAAAATAGGTGTTTTAAGACTGACCAAAATATCACTGATGAAATTCTTAAAATGTGCTCGGTAACAATTCTAAATAGAGAATACTTCATGGAAAGTGCGCGCGTACGGTTTTTATTCACGAGTTGTGAAGTATCGTAAAACGAACGAGCGAGGAACGAGCGAGTGAGTTTTATGATACAAAACAACGAGTGAATAAAAACTGTACAAAGCACTTTCCATGGTGTTTTCTGTTTATCATGTGCATATCGAGATTTTTATAAATTTTAGTCATTTTGCTGTGAAAATGGTTTGCTTTTCCATGGTCAAGATTTTGATTTCAAAAAACACAAAAACCCTACAAAACAAAATTTAAATTACAAACAGACGTCAAAACAAAACAAAAATAATATTTATTTGTATCTAAAGTGAATTACAGTGCAAAATTATGATTCTTTTCTGTGTAACTTGGACTTTTTTTCTCGTTGACAGACGTTTGTTTACAAAACGAGCAAAGACAATGCGAAGAATTTGAGTTCATTCAAAGTATTCAAAGACAAACTTACGGTCAAATTCACGCTCGTTAAACATGCTTGGCGTTTCAAATGTCCTTCAAAACTTTACCTTGAACTTGCATTTTATCAGTGTTTTTCTCGGAGCTTTTCTATAAAAGGGCTCAGTTCGACTAAATTTTCATTCAGTGACTCCGAATCTGCCGGCCACAGCGTGGTTTTGAAAATCTTTTTCCCATATAGAGCTCTTCTTCTGCATGACATCGATGACTTTTGTGGTAAATAAGCTAATCTACTTGAATTTTTACTGAATAAAGATTGAAAATTGAACTGCCAAGACTGAAAATCCTTCGATAAAAAGTGCTGAGAGGAGCCAGTTTGAAGAAAAATTTTCATCAGGAATGAAGTCGCTTCTGATTGGACGTATCGTTTTTCTCACACGTGAAAAAAAGCGATACGCGGCTTCTGATTGGACGTATCGTTTTTCTCACACGTGAAGAAAACGATACGCGCATTCTGATTGGCGGAGATTGGTAAACAAACGAAAATCTATTGAATGGCTTTTCTGTGAGTATATCTCGATATGTATATAATAAGAATATTTATTTGACACCCTCCTATTTTATTGACATTATTTAGGAGCTAAAACTCGTCTAGTTTTTTATGATGTTTTTTTAAAAACGTTGTTCATCATTTCAAGACAAGTAGTTGCCTTTTCGCACATTGATTTATGCGACACCAGTGCCTCATAGCTGACTTCTCGGAGTGTAAGGGTTTTCTTCTTTTTGGCAGCCAGTTCCGCTTCATCACTCTCACGGCTCGTCGGAGTCGGTAATTTAATTAACTAAACTTCAGTTTCATTCTCTCTTCGGGAGTTTTTCTCAATCGTATCTCAATCGTTTCTCTACAGCTACACCAGCTCCAAGTACTTTCCTTGACTGTCCACGTAGTTCTTTCACTCCTCCCTGTTTGCGTTTACAAACCTGATGCGTTTATACAAACTGTAAACGCATACGTGTAGACGGGGTCTGAACAACTTGTTGCTACTGATTGAAGGTCAACGTGTGTTATTCGAGTAGCTTAAACTAACGGCTTAATGTAACGCACGCGCTAGTACGGGGGCAGTGACACACTATTGCGTTACGTACAGGCTGGACGATTATGTTGTGCTAGCATGACATTATAAGTTATTTGTTTTATCGGAAAAGAATTTACTATCAAATTTGTCATATCAATATTAGTAAAACTGCAAAGTTTCGAGACCAGATTGCTCTTAAACTGAAAATATGAAATTTTCAACCTGATGTACAGTGGACGAGCATGCATCACATGCCCGGCGAGCCTCGTTATCATGCTAAACACAACATTTCTTTATAAATATTCCACAAATATTTAGCTTCAAAAATTTATATCTCCGTCAGTTTAAGGGCAATCTTTACGAAACTTTACAAAACTTGTGACAAATTTGGCAGTAAATTCATTTTTCCAATAAATCAAATATTTTATGTCATGCTAGCGTGATAAGGGTCTATTAACAGAGTATCATCTGCTACATGATCGTTTGCATTAAAGTCACCGAGCCGGGCTCCCTGTGAACAGACGTCTAGACATAAGTTAGTTATGATCCTTGTACGTGACTTAGCCTGATTGGTTTGGGTTTCATTGTCGTCTATTCATGACTGAAGTTGTTCTATGAGCCCTGAATTACTGCAGTTTACTTTATCTCTCAGTTTCGGCTTTTTACTTCTTCTTATTGATTTTGGAGCTTCTTCATTAGCGACACTGTAATTTTCTGTGCTTTAAAAGTGTGACCGGTAGTAACGCATGGGGTATCAAATATTGCACGTGCCGTTTCTTGTTTCAAATGCGCTTCCTCTGCATCTGCGCGCGTTAATTCTTCGCAATTCGCTTCTGCGCGCACTCTTAATTCCGCCGTTGTGACGTCACTTTACGTATTTTGAAGTAATCCAAGCCTCTGCGGCCTCCGTCTCTTTACCTAAAGGCCAGGTACATTACGTAAATGTCGTGCTTATCTTTAAGGATGGACCAAGCTTCGGTAAGCTGAAAATAATTAATTTCTACAACTTCATTACCTATTTTGTCATTGATTGACTTGAGAAGTTCATTCCGTTTCCCTGTGAATCTCGATCTTGTTGACGATATACAAGCAAACGTTATCCAAGGGCTCATGGATTATTTATCCTTTTAGTCTAGGGTCGAGGGTCCACAGTTGAGGGTCGCGAGGGTCCATAGTCGAGGGTTAAAAAATATTACCAAATTTGATGAATTATTTTATTTTAAGTTACATGTCTTCGCGTTACACGTACTCAATTACTAAATTCAATATAGTAAAATAGATCATCACAAATGGATTGTTTTGGAAATTTGATAGTCTCATCAAATACCTGAACAGCGCGGGGACAGGAAATGCCTGCGCAGCTTTGTCAGATTATACGAGTGCCGGATGATTCGTGTCTTTTAGACGTTCTATCGATTTATATTTTTCTTACATCACTGTGAACTACCGGTCGATTTTTGGAGCTTCAATTGGCATATATTTTAACTATTTTGAATACTTTCAATCATTTCCACTCCACTTACTGTTTTCTGCTTACGCACCATTTAGTGCCAAAGTCTGTAATCTAATACTTTTGAGGTTTTTGGCGATCAAGGGTCAAGTGAAACTGCCACTGTTCCGGACGCAAAATATATCCGTTGCAAATCGACTCCTTGTCTTGAATGGGCAAGTCCTATCCAACATTTGTAGCCGGTATGTTTCTAAAGTTTTCATCCCGGGGGGGGGGGGGGGGGCACTCCACTGTAAAAGGATCGGGTATGCTCGTCGGAAATTTTAAAAAATACTCCTAAAAGATGCCGGAAGTCTTTTACGAAGGTCTTCGCTGGACGATTTTTTAACCCCTAAGAGATACCAGCGATAACAAGCTGACAGAAAAATTTTTTCTGGCTTGATTTTTTGCTAGCCGGGAGTGTTATATTATAAGCTTATATTATAAACGTGGATTTTGTTTTCTTTTTTATCTTATATTTCTGGAATAGATTTACAGCACCAGCATCAAACAACAACAAACAGAAGCTTTTCAGTTACAGATGTAAACTGAAGCCTTTATTACTGTGGTTTTCGATATTCTGCGAACTCTGACCTTCAATTTGTTTATTCGCTTCCGCCCATCAAAACAAAAACAAAATATAGACCTCTATGAGGCCATGTGGTTACTGGCCTCAAATCCAAATATAGATATAGACGCATTTCAAGGCCTGTCCCTGGTTGGGGGTGGGGGTAGGGGTTAACTTCGACTAGTGCATACACACACACCGACTTTGTCCTAGTGCCCTTGGTAAGTTTATTGAAATTCAATATATTTTTATGTTCTATTTGACCTGATGCGTTTGGTCACGTAATGGATAAAACATCTGAAACATGAACGAAACAAACATTTCCCCTGCAGATATATTTCTGAACTAAACTGCACAGTTTGGTCTCAAAACGTATATTTATAACCACAAACCCTATATTTCATTATTAATAACTGTCCCTGGTTGGGGGTGAGGGTAGGGGTTTACTTCGACTAATCTATTTTTATGTTCTATTTGACCTGACGCGTTCGTCACGTAATCGATAAAACATCTGAAACATGAACGAAAAAATACACGATTTGTTGTGTCAATAATGCCGTTGCAGTTGTAAAAGTCTTAACAGCAAACAATTTAGATATATAGTGAAATAAAAAGTTGAATAAACTGGTATATTCGCAGGGAATATTTTTGCGTGTGAGATATAATGTATGATAATACAATGACAAAGGCAAACACTAATAGCTGTTGACAGACAAATAAAGGGTCTTTACTACTGCTGCTGGTCCAAACGTTTCCCCTACAGATATATTTATGAACTAAACTGATCGGTTTAGTCTCAAAACGTATATCTATAACCACAATTTCTATATTTGATTATTAATAATCGCCTTAAACACTCTCAGACCGCCGCACGTAGTTCCGCGCACGTACTTCGTAGTTCGGCTTGGAACTTCGCCTCTACTTCGGAACTTCGCGTATCTTTCGGCTTGACAGTTCTCCTCCCCTTCGGAGATTTCCGAAAATCACTCACTCACTCACGGACTCGCACCCTAGCTCATGGACCCGATGGCATAGTGTGTTACTGGCATTAAGCCAGTAACCACAAAAACAAAAACAAAAAACAAATAAACAAATAAACAAATAAACAAACAAACAAAATTAATACTAAATGTATCTACAATCCTATCAAATGACCAAATACGATCTCTAGACGATATATAAAAGTAATGAGATCACAAGGGCGGATCCAGGGAGGGGCAAAGGGGGGCTTTAGCCCCCCTCTACTTCAACAAAACAAGAAACAAAACAAAGCAAAAGCCAACAACAAATCAAAAGCAAAAGGAAATAAATACATAATTACTGAAACTAATAAAAAGAATCAACGTGAAGCCGGAAATTTGATTACGATTAAGGGAATACTGTAAATTGAAATTAAAAGCGTCCTCGACTAAAAAAACTGTCGATCGCTTGGCTCCGATCTACATTTGCTACTTGGGAACCTGTGGTGGAGTGTACATGTAGCCGTAAAATTTGGCGTACGTTCCAAGTTGTACGCTTTAATTCCACTACCTGTAAAGCCCTGGCTAAACTAGGTGGTAACATGAAAATGTCCCTGAACTAATTATGAAAATGTTTTGGTGTTTAGCTATAGCTTCGGTGGACACATTAGTCCGCAACATTGTGTCCTAGTTTACCTCTGGCTGTGCAATTGCGAGCCTTTCAAGATCAAGTCTTCTTGCGATATAGCGGTACGTCTATCGCTGTGTGAAAACTAAGATTTGTTTAGACTTTTCTTGCTGTGTATAATTTCTCGCCTTTAGTTTTGCTTTGGTTCAAATGCTAGAAAATGTTTATTCGGTTTCTGGTGGACTGGGTTTTGAATGAGTTATCATCACCAGTCCCGGGCACCAGTGGAAGCCGTGAAGCAAAATGTTTTCAAAATATGTGTAACTCTAATATGATATTCAGAAATACGATACTGATTAGCTCTAAGAGTAAAGAGATTTTAGCTAAGCTACTAAGCTAATGTATACTTCGAATATATCATGATTAATTAAAGATTTTATAAAGTAATAATCGGATGACAGAGCAGACAGAGTAGTTAAGTGGCTTATGGTGGTAATAATCAACTTATGTAGCATTATTTGCTAAAAATCCAATAGATAGTTTTCAATTATCTATACCTTTATTGATCATGGATGGTTTCAAGAAATGTTCCAAAACTCAAGTGGAACCACGAGCGTAGCGAGAGAAATAGAGAAGAAAGATACTCAGTTGCATAGCGACGGTTTTGGGGAGGAAGGAGTGGGGGAAAGGAGAGGAGGGGGGGAGGGGAGGGTAGAAAACCCTTTTTCCAAAGCACCTCCCAACCCAAGCCGCCCCCCCCCCCCCTGTACATTTGTAGCTGGATCCGTCCTTGGATCATTTTGGTATTAATCATTCCTCGTATTAATGATTTCTACCTTTGATTGACATGTACAGAAGCAAAAACGATTGTCAGAGTTCACAGAAAATCGAAAACCGATAAATTAATTACAGCACCAACAGCAAACAACAATCAACAACAAATAGAAGATAAATCAAATAGATGTTTGTGATTTGCGATAGACCCATATCACGCAAGTGTGAGATTATAAATTATTTGATTTATCGGAAAAAGGAATTCACTATCAATTTCATCACACTGATATTAGTAAAATTGCAATTTTTTGGGGAGATTGCTCTTAAATTGACAAAGATATGAATTTTTAAAACTTAGCATTTTTACAAAGAAATGTATGGTGGACGGGCATCACATGCATGGCGAGCCTCGTTATCATGCATGCTAAACACATGCATTTCTTTACAAAAATTCCACACAAAAAATCCATCACTTCGTCAGTTTAAGGGTAATCTTTATGAAACTCTCCAATTTTACTAATATCAATGTGATGAATTTGATAGTGAATTCGTTTTTTCAATAAATAGAATATTTTATATTGTCACATTAGCGTGATAAGGGTCTATAATGTTCATTTTCAAACTAAAATTGTTTGAGCCCTGTGGTTTTTTATATTCGATCAACCGGAGCTTTCCACCTTAGCGTTCATCATCGGGGTTACAGGTGGAACTCAACCGTCGCGCGCACATTATTTTATACAAAGTTTTTCTTTGTTTAGTTAAAAATATTGATGTGGGCACACGCTTTTACTGTAAAGTTCGACTACTATAGGTAATGATAATAATAATAATAATGAACACTTATATAGCGCCTATCCAAAATCTTCTCTAGGTTCATTGCGTTTAATGTTTCATTTTTATGACAAAACGTTTATGAAAACTCCGGGGGAAGACTCCACTGTAAAAGGATCGGATATGCTCGCCGTATCTCCTAGGGGTAAAAATCAACGTGAATCAGCGATTTGGTATCTTTTAGGGTGTTAAAATTGAAGCTTAGAGAATTGAAGCAAATTGAAGGTCAGAGTTCGCAGAATATCGAAAACCACAATAACAAAGGCTTCAGTTTACATCTGTCACTGAAAAGCTTCTGTTTGTTGTTGTTCGATGCTGGTGCTGTAAACTGATCTATTCTAGAAATATAGATAAAAAAGAAAACAAAATCCACGTTTATAATATGAGCTTCGACAATATAACACTCCCGGCTAGCAAACAATCAAGCCAGAAAAAAAATTTTCGTCGTTACTATCCTTACATAAATGAAAGAGAACTTATAATAATATAATTCAAAGAAACCAATACAGTGTCGTATTATGATATGCATGACGTCACATTTACCAGTTAGATGGCTTACAATTAATTAACCACATGGAATACTAACTAGCATTTCTTCAATAATATTCTTCAATTCAGTAATACAACGTCTACATTTTGTTTCTAGATGTATTCTAACAAGATAACTGCTGGACTGGACAAGCTTCGCCGTGAAGGCTTACTGTGTGATGTACTCATTACTGCAGACGACCAGGAATTCCCGGCCCACAGAGCTGTTCTCTCAGCTTCAAGTGACTACTTCAAAGCACTTTTTACTACACCAATGTTGGAGCAACAAAATCAGACGGTCAACCTTGAAGTCCCATCGTCAGTTGTAGAGGGGTTGTTGAGCTTTTTGTATGTCGGGAAAACAGAGATATGTGAAGTGAATGTCAAAGAGCTTTTGATGGCTTCGGATTATCTAGTTATTGACGAACTCAAATCCAAATGTGTTGAGTACCTTACACAAACACTTCAGTGTCATAATTGTCTTGACACTCTGTCGCTATCAGTGCAGTACAATTACCCTCAATTAAGAGACGAGTCTCGGGAATATGTTCTAAAAAACTTTAAAAACGTCATGAGGAAACAAGAGTTTACAATGTTAGACGTAGATCAACTGGAGTGGTTCATTAGCAATGATCAAATTATAGTCGATAGCGAGCAGGATGTAATTACAAGCGATAGAGACATGGATGGCTTATAGAATAAAGGTTCGAGTACAGTTCTTTGAGAGATTATTCCAGCATGTTCCGCTTGTGTTCTTTATCAAGCGAGTTTTTAGAAGAGTTTATCCAGTCCAATCATTATGTAGGAAAAAGCCCCTTCTGTACAACGCGCATTCGTCAATATTTACTGCAGTCAGATGATTCCAATTCATGCCAAGTCATTCACCCAAGAAACTGTCTGCGTAAAGATGACCACACCCTGTTATGTATTGGAGGAATGTCCAGAGGAACAACTTTAAAGGACGTGATAGCAGTCAACCCACGGGATGCTAAATGGCTGCGTTTACATGACATGGACTCAGAGCGAGAAGAGCATTCTGTTGTTACTTGTAATGGAGTCGTCTACGTAGTTGGTGGAATGAAGACTCCTCACAACATCGACTGTTATGACCCTAGTAACAACGCTTGGTCGACCGTGGCAGTTCTTCCAGAAAGAGTGATATCTTCAGCAGCAGTTTGCCTAGATGGAAAGATCTATATTATGGGTGGTACGAACGGCTTTGAAGCAGTGTCTCTAGTTCATTGCTACGATACCTCTAGTAATACCGTTGACGCTTCAACGGCTTTGACGTTCCCTCGTAAAGCCTTGTGTGCAGTAGCAGTCAATAATTACATCTACGTCATTGGTGGATGTACTTATAATAACGACTCCTTAGACACCGTGGAGAGACTGGACCCCAGTCGTGACAGCAAATGGACCTCAGTGGCTCCACTGAAATTCCCTCGGAAGTACGCATGCGCAGATGTGCTGTCAGACGGCAAGATAATGGTTGTTGGTGGGTATGAAGACACGAATCCTACTGCACTGGACAGCTGTGAGGTTTATAGCCCCGTAAGTGACTTGTGGCAAGAGATTTGTAGCCTGATTGTACCACGTGCTGCAGCCGGTATCGCCAGTTTTGACAAGAAGGTGTTCATTGTAGGGGGACGAAGTAACCGCTGTAGTACTGATACTATTGAATACTATGATGAAGATCAGGCCACGTGGTGTATGTCGTCAACACTGCTGCCACACCCATGGGCCTGGTTACATTGTGGAATTGTTTCTGATTTAAGTGTACGATCTTGAATATTAGGTCTATTGTCAAAAAACTAATAATAATAGATTAACTAAATGATGCAGAATAACTCATTAGCCGCATATGTTACATATAATATATATCGTCGCAAATTCTTAATTATAATATCACAATTAAAATGGGGAAAATATAATTGATATATTAATATCATAATAATATACATTCTGACACTTAATTTGTGAATACCAGACATCTGATAATTGAGTTTATAATTTTCATAGAGAATCTATCTAAAGCTGACAATTTAGTTTCTTATATAAAACAATTGTACGTCACTTTGTATATGCTTGTCAAGAGCAGACCTTTCATAGACATCTAGATATTCTCAACACATTAGTATTCGGATCATATTTGGATCAGGAACAGCTATAAACCTACGTAGGTTAATCATTATAAATCTGAAAAAAGGAAAAACAAATTTCCACCAAAAAAACTATTTTTGGATTAAGAATGATTTGTAATAATATTTTTGAAGATTTATTTGTTAATAGAAAAAGAAACTGTGCTGAAAATGCCTCAGGCTACTTCCACACTTACCCAGATAAACTTGAAATTGCTGTGCGGTCTCAAGTTAGACCTCAAGTTACAATTTTTGTAACCTTTAAAAAGAGCTAGTAGGCTTTTCAGTGCACTAAAGCCATCAATCATTTCCTATTACTAATGATCCGTTCAAAGATTTGCACAAGCCCTGAAATGTATTTTATCAACCACCCTTCCCCTCCCCTCTCCTCCCCTCCCCTCCCCTCCCCTTCCCTCCCCTCCCCTCCCCTCCCCTCAGACAAATTAAACGCAAATGTTGTACAACGTTTCAACATCTTCCGATGTCATTATCAAGTAATGGTCTTTATGGAGCAAGGATGAATATATATCTCAATGATTGATATGCTAATTTACAATTATGTTTGTTTTCCAATTAAGTGAATAAAATAAGTGGATAAAGCTCAATAAAGACCATTACTTGATAATGACATCGGAAGATGTCGAAACGTTGTACATTTGCGTTTATCTTTCCAATTACATTGTTAAAAATAACGTTTATCGACTCCAATTGACGAAAAACAACAACAAAATTAAAAATCTTATGATAAAACATCTCATTGTGTTACTATTACTGAAACGCAAACAACCTTGTTACAAAACATCACTAAAATCGTACTTAAACGTAGCACGTATTCCAATATTGGTAATAAGGAAACAACATTTTTAAACAATAAGGCATTTTGCTACTTTCATGTCTAATGACACAGGATTAACTTAATTACGGATTAACGATACCTGTTGGCTAATAACGATTGCGCGAAATATATGTCATTTCTTGGGGCTTTTAATCCTAGTCCGGTTAAATTGGAACACACCTTAGACAAAACAAAAATGCCGTTTAAGTACGGACAACGAGCTTTAACTGAGAAAAGACACGGCTTTAAATTTAATTGGTGCTCAATGTAATAAACGGCTTTATTCAGAATTAATATATCATATATACTATAACATATATACTCGATATATTTGCTATTTTTATAGAAGAGTTTTAAATTCACTCCTGACCATATCGCTTTCTTCAAACAACCACTGCATTTGAAAACTTAATTTGTTTCATTTTGGTTTGCAAATTACTAACAAAAGGCCGCCTTAATGGCTGTCAGCAGCAATTCAAATTTCACACGTACACAAAACATATATGATGTTTATTAGCAATCATTAATTATTCAGTCCTAATTTACATTTTTATATAGACAAAAAGGCAAAATTAATAGATTAGACTTCTTGTTTGTTATCATAACGTAGACCTCTTGTCCAAGATGAGTTGTTGTGTTACAATGCTGGTACTTGTTCTGTTGTTAGGACTACATCACAGCACGTGTACTTCCTATGTTAACCGTGATGTAGGACTCATTTTTGACTTTTATCCTGCACAAAAACTAACTCTTCCACAAGGAGCCAAGCAAAAGTCCACCCTAGTTGAAGGTAGAATGGAATGTGTATTCGAGTGCACTGCTGCTCATTGGTGTCGTTCAGTTAACCTTCAAACCACACCCCACAGTAACGGCCTCTATGTGTGTGAGCTTCTATCTAAAGATCAGTTTAACAACAGTATGACACCAGACAAGAACTACAACCACTACAGTGTCAAGGTGGGTGAGAAAATGTAAAATAACCTTAGGCACACTTTGCGAGACCCTTTTTTATACAATACACTCACACATACTTCTTCTTTTTCTTCTTTTTCTTCTTTTTCTTCTTTTTCTTCTTTTTCTTCTTTTTCTTCTTCTTCTTCTTAATCACCTTCTTCTTCTTCTTCTTCTTCTTCTTCTTCTTCTTCTTCTTCTTCTTCTTCTTCTTCTTCTTCTTCTTCTTCTTCTTCTTCTTCTTCTTCTTCTTCTTCTTCTTCTTCTTCTTCTTCTTCTTCTTCTTCTTCTTCTTCTTCTTCCTCCCCTCTTCACCTGCTTTCCCTCCTCCTCTTCTTATTACTCCTTAGCAAATGGCAAAGCAAAGGCTCAGGCTTTGAGGAAGACGACCGATTTTTTCTTCCTTAAATTCTGGAACCGTCACAGAGTGTCAACAGTCATTGGACCTGTGTTTCTCCTTCAGAACCCTTGTCAAGAAAAACCTTGTCTTAACGACGATGGATGTATCTTCCAAGACAACAGACAAGATTATCGATGTAAATGTAGAAAGGGGTCCCAAGGAGATCAAAGTAAGCAAGGTAAGCATGTCTTTTTTAAGGGTGTACTGACATATATCGTTGCTATGCAAACGGTTGCTATGCAAAGTAGGGTCTTGTTTTGGTCGGAAAAATTGAATAGGCGCACGCGCGCGCGTTTTTGGTGGAAATCATTTGAATTCTGGTAGAGCTACGCATACCTGACTAAAGGACTCATTTTCGTTCTTATTGCGCATGCGCGGGACACTTTACTTCCGGGTTTTTTAAAAAGCTATAATCTTGGGCTGTTTTTGTCAAAACTAAGTGTTACTTCAATATTTATTTTATTTACATCCTTTTCTCCAAAGCCAAAATGGGATTTACGAAAACTAAAGGAATACGGAAGATATTTATATTATTCGCTCAATTTCGAGATTCAAAAAATCATATTAAATTTCTTTGGAGACCATTCGTAAAACGCATGCTCGGCATTATGCACATTGATTAAATGTATTTCAAATTCTCCAATATACATTGCCAAAGGAAATTTTAGCTTATTTCTGTAGCTATGACTTCATGTGATGACGTCACGCATTGACGTCATAAAATGTGAAATTTCCCACAAAGAAGACAAACTATGAAATTTTGCTAGTTTGTGATTTAAAAGTATTGTACAAAAATTGATGTGAGCCCCCTAGTTAAGCCAGTGTTGCTTTTGGGGCAAATGTTAAGGTAAATATGTTTAAATAAAAAAATTAAAAATGAATTTTAAAAAAACTATAAAATGTAAAAGCGATTTGACTATTTAGAAGCATTTTAGAGCATTTTCAAATTTCCCTAGCAACGGGCTACTGTGCCCGAATATATAAATAAAAAAAATATGTAAGAAACAACGATCTCTCATGGAATTAAGGTTTTCAAATATGAAATATTAAAAATAATGGTAGTGAATCATGCAGTGACGATCTATGTGGTTGTGAGTTATATTATATCCGTGTTCGATCTTTAATAATATACATGCATGAAAAAATTTATGGATGCTGATTGGCTAAGAGCAGTGCTGTTTCAAGAAAATTTAATGCAAAAATAAGGAAATTTATTATAGAAAAAAAGGATTTTCTTGGCAAATTTGTGTTTTCAGAAATTAAACACCTAGACTAACCGTGAAAATCAAAGTTTTCTTAGTTTTGAACGGCGATTTTGATGGGAAAATGCGGAAAAAACTGATGATTTTGTTGTGTTTTTGAATGAAATTTTAGCTGAGGTGCGCGCGCTACGAGTGTGCCAGCTTGTGTGCTCAATTTTTATTCCAAAATGTTCCTGCTAGCTTTTTCACAATAAAAAACTTGTAATTAATAGGAAATCAAAGGGCTTCCTCGTGCCATTTGGAATACAGTTGGGACAAAAAGCTCAAATAGGCTCGTGCAATTATTGAACTTGTTGAAATCCCACTCGTTCAAACTTATTCTATACCACTATTGTTCAATTCAGTCCATTTGAATTGGTAATATGGTCCCTAGCTGGGGGTTGCATATAAATGAGAACACATGCTGTACTCCCTTCAGTTCATTTGAGTTGCGACGAAGAACGATTGGCGACCCACCTAGCCACCCACTCTAGCGAGTAAGTCGGGTTCAAAGTTGCCAAATAACCCTTGTTGGCACTTCGCCTGGCTTTGGTTGGTTCCAGGCCAGAGCGATTCCCCATGCCTCATTATTATACTCATGAATAACAATACACAGGGAATAATATTACCTTATTCAAATTCCAACTCCTTTTTTCAGCTATATTTTCTGCGAGTGGATCAGGTCGAACTGGTACAGTCCAGTCGTATGTTATTACGACCCAGGGGTTGTATCTTATCAAAGCAGCAGGAGCACGAGGTGGAAACCATACTTATAACTATGGCTACCGCCCAGGGATGTATTATGGTGGACGAGGTGCTACTATGGAGGGAATATTCTATTTATCTGCTGGTACCATACTGAATATTGTAGTCGGTCAACGAGGAGGAAACTCTGTCGAAGTTAAAGATGGACAGTCAACAACACTAACTGCAGCACAGCTTGGTATGTCAGTTGAAGACCACGCTGGTACAGGTGGTGGTGGAGGTAGCTTTGTGTACACTTCAAGTAACTCGCTCCTCATCGCTGCAGGTGGTGGGGGAGGAGCTTCGGCAGGATATAACGGTGTTGATGGTCAAGCAGGAACCTCAGGTACAGCAAGCGTTGGGACTAATCCATCACAGGCTCGTTCAGGAGGCAGTGGAGGTGGTCCAGGACAGTGTAACTCGGCTGGCGCAAGTTACCATGGTGGAGTCGGTGCTGGATGGAATGGATGGGGATGCACGAGATCGGGACCACAGCATGGTGAACGAGGTGGATCACGTGATCAAGGATGGGTGGGAGGGCGTGCTGGGGACATGAACAGCGGTAATAACGGTGGACCTGCCCCTGGTGCAGTTGGAGGATTTGGAGGGGGAGGGGGTGGGGCTGAAGATAACGGTGCATCAGGAGGTGGGGGTGGTTATTCTGGGGGAGGAAGTGGTACGCATGAGCAGCAAGCCGGTGGGGGTGGGGGTTCGTACTGTGGTGGGTCTTGTTGCAGTGGAGTAACAGGAGGAAATGGGAATGACAATGGACTTGTTTCTCTGACCTATTTGGGTCCATAAACTATCCCTTATTTGCACCCCTAAAACATCTTATTTATTTACAATTATGTTACAATAGGATGTTTCTTCGCTATCATGATGTTCAATTAAGGTCTTGTAAAAAAATTAAATTTATGTAACAAAAGTCGAAATATTTAAATGTGATATTATAAGAAACTTCACCAAAAACTAATCAAAGACATCACTTATTGTATGTAAGACTATTCCATTGTTAATGGCTTGATATGATATCTTGTGTTTAACGCAGTCAGTCTTCAGACTTTGAAGCGATTGCATCAGTGCGATGTAAGTGTCCGTGTAGAAATAATATGAATATGCACTACACCAAAAACACTCTCGAGCTCTCTATACTAAACATGATAATTGTTATTGGTATCAAAATAATTGCAATAAATTGGTTTTAACATAATTGATCAGTGATTTAATCAATTACAAACTATATCGGTAAACTACTACTTATAAGCCCCTTTCCCTAAAGAAGTTAACCAAAAAGATAGCCCCCAACATGAAGCAAAAGACCCATATCACGCGAACATTATACATTATTTGAGTTATCGGAGGAAAAACTACCAAATTCATCACATCAATATTATTATCAAACTCATTAATAATTCATTAGAAAACACAATGGAAATCACCACCGTAACGTAGATCTTTATATCGGATAAAGATTTTTGTTCATTTGCACAAACTTTAAGTATAGTATAAAGAACGAGAGAGAGTGTTTTATCGGATATAAATCTTTATACCGATAAAACACGATCTCGAGTTCTTTATACGGCTTAAAAAACTCCGACACATATTAGAGTTGTTCTCTAAAAGAAAATCAAAAATATCTTCATTTATCTTGGAGAAAATCGAGGTTGAAGTTGATGTAAATTAGGCCGAATCTTTATCAGATATAAAGACACTCGTCACAGTGGCGATTTTCATTGTGTTTGCCTTATGAATTATTAATGAGTTTTTTAACGTGGATTTTAATTTCGAAACCAAAAAAAGTCAAACTTGGACAATTCTGGTCAAATATGACAATTGATAACTAGACATTTGATAAGTTAAAGAACTCGAGAGCGTGTTATATCGGGTCTAAAGATCCTTGCCTTCAGCTCGGATCTTTATCCACCGATAATACTGTAACACGCTCTCTCTTGTTCTTTATACATTACGTAAAACTGCAAAAATTTCGGAAAGATTGCTCTTAAACTGACAAAGAATGAAATTTATGAGAATCGAGGCACTAAATTAGCAAATTAATATTTTGCCGGCACGTGGCATTATCCTCGTGCGTATTTAGCGTGGGGTCCCTAGGGTAATAGTACGGTATTTAAGGGGTGCTGACTGTATTGTTAGTCATCCACGGTCAGCTGTCAATTTCAGTTTTTCATATAGTTAGTTGAGATCATGCTTTGTAAACCTTGAAATCCCAAAGATTCACATCTTAGCATTGGTTGGGGGTACTAACACGGTCCCTTTTTCCACAGTGGTTTTTGGGTTTACGTGTCCGGCTATGATGCTTTAGGGTAAGTCATATCACTGTAATCATCCAGTTTTGAGATTCTACTGATCTAGCTGTTGCTTTTTGTTTCACGAATAAAGAGATTGTGGGCCAGGCTGACCAACCTGCCCAAGCGTCAATGGCTGCTGTGTTTGTGTGTCCGTGTTATGTGTAATGGAGTCAAAATCATGAATTTTTAAAACTTGGCGTTTTTTACAAAGAAATGTACGGTGGACGAGCATCACATGCCCGGTGAGCCTCGTTATCATGCTAAAACACATTTCTTTATAAAAATTCCACAAAAATATTTAGCTTCAAAAATTTATTACTTCGTCAGTTTAAGGGCAATATCTTTATGAAACTCTGCAGTTTTATTAATATCAATGTGATGAATTTGATAGTGAATTCGTTTTTCCTATAAATAAGATATTTTATAATCGATCACGCTAGCGAGATGAGGGTCTATAATAAAGGCACATTTCCCATATTAGTAATGGAATTAGCCTACTAGGTAGACTATGATAAGGGTCTATAATAAAGGCACATTTCCCATATTAGTAATGGAATTAGCCTACTAGGTAGACTATAATCGAATGAATGATTGAAACTTTAGTTACTCATTTGACAAATTTATTTTAAAATCGATTGTAGGTTTTTCTTTGAAAATTCTTGATTGGTCACCAAAAAAGAAGAGGTCCAATGATCTCTTGGTTTTCTTTGAAATATTAGTATTCGTCTCTGATAATATACAACCTTTTAGAACGAGTAGGTGATTGAGAGACTACGAAATTATCAATGTCACGCCTTCTTGTTTGGCGTAACTTGTTGTTTTGGACATGGTGGATCTTCAGAGTCGATTCGATTGCCTGGAAAACATGGTCGACAGTGTTGACGACGTGAAAGCGGTGACTCCTCTTCCTGGTCATTTTCGTCCTGAAACAATACATATCATATTAGATTATCAATATCACAGAGGTCGAGGTATTGGAAGGAAGGAGGGAAGGAGGGAAGGAGGGAAGGAGGGAAGGAGGGAAGGAGGGAAGGAGGGAAGGAGGGAAGGAGGGAAGGAGGGAAGGAGGGAAGGAGGGAAGGAGGGAAGGAGGGAAGGAGGGAAGGAGGGAAGGAGGGAAGGAAGGAAGGAAGGAAGGAAGGAAGGAAGGAAGGAAGGAAGGAAGGAAGGAAGGAAGGAAGGAAGGAAGGAAGGAAGGAAGGAAGGAAAGAAAGAGAGTCGTCTTAATAGTTAACCTCGTTTTGCAGCAGTGGGATGTAGTCTTCAGATCCCGCCTCGTGCTGAGATGACAATTTCTTTTGCCAGTCAACATCGATAGGCGTTGATGCAAGTCCATCGTCGTCTTTTAAAGAATTCTTAAACCTCAATAGCCGTAACAATCTCTTCCTGAAATAAGAGTTTCAATAAATTACACGTCGTAAGTACTCAAAATATGTATTTCAAAATGCTATTGCGTTTTTTCTGATTAAAAACATCAGTATGTGAGTCCAGTGTTTTACGTGAAGAACGTGCAGCGGTGCCGAGTGGAGAATGATTGTCACTAAAAATAAATGCGAGAATCTTACTTTAAGAACGAAGCACCCCTGTTGAGTAGCAATGCCATAACCGATACTGCTATTTCACAGGCAAACACGTGATACAATGAGAGGTTCATATAATACAATAGGAAGAAAAACGTTGGTGCAGTAAACCAAACCTGAAATAAAACAAACAGGAGGTAAAGGAAATTTGTGGAACATAATCCAGGGATAATCAGCAAGCTAAGCCCTGGGGAAGGAGGAGGAATTTGACCAAGTGGGTTGGGGGTTGCTTTTGGAAGTCTAAAACCGTCAGCTAGTTTAATACACTGAGCTTTGAAACTTCCTACTCTTTTTACATGATGAAGCGACGCATTATATTCATGGCTATTTGATACTTTGTTGGATAACATACATAGCCAGTTGTTAGTGCGCAGCATCTCGAGCGAGAGGTCCGAGTTCAATTCCGATTCAGGGTAACCCCACACACTTGTTTCGAGTTCTTTCTTTCTAGCTTTAATTACTCTTAAAACGAAGCAATGATGGAGAGGGAGAAAGTAAAATGAGGGCACCGTCGGCCTCCAGTTTATTAGTCTGGTGATGACTATTACCAGCTACCGACGTAAAATAAGACAAGTCATTAATTCCCCGGGAGGCTAAGAATAAAAGAAAACTGCGTCGCATCTTCTTCAAGATGATGCTTACCAGCCATTCAGTAGCACTATAAAATACATGGGCGTAGTAATGATAATTCTCTCGTTGGAATCTCAGCATCACTATGGTAACGATGAAGGAAACAAATATAAAACTGTAAACACCAACCATGAAGCGATCAGCCAGCGTTAGTTCCTACAGGTAAATACAGCATGCTATTAGCAAAGGTTTATTAGCCTAGTTTCATCACAGGGAGCCCAAGCTCAATATTTGCATATTTATAGTAAATGTATGTGGCGATAAATCATCCTCCTTTTTTCAACATTTTGCAACAATCATGTCTTTTTTTTTTACATAGATCTCTTAAGTTTGCCGCTTTCGTCCTTGTGGCTGAGTTTTAGCGCCATTTGAGCGTTTTTGACGAAAATACCCCTGAAAGATAAAGAAGAACACAAGGGAGGAATCTTCCGTAGCGACCGAAACTCAAACGGCCTTCTTTCTCGTCAAAATTCGAGTATTAAATTGAACTCTACACTAATTCTAACTACATATCCCGAGAGACCGATAAATATCCTACATTTTGAGCTACGTTGAGTGAAAATCGGTTAAGAACAAGCTGTCAGTGTTGGCGCCAAAACACAAGCACTTTCCCCTCTTCACGTTTCTTCACGTGCAGTCATTGGTTAATCGAGGACAATGCCTAGAGCAAATATCTACTTACCCCGGGCTGGGTAAAGTTTCATGAGCAATTCATAGAGGTCTTGTACCCTACCCCCTGCGGTATGTCAAAAATGGTCAGTTAGGGGTCCCGTGGTGGAGTGTGAAATTTGAATCCGTGTCCAGGGTACTGGTTTAACGAATCAAAATGGCGTGTTTTGAACAAATTCTCCGTGTTCGCAGAAGTCTGACGTCGGCTAATCTTAACCGATTTTCACTCAACGTAGCTCAAAATGTAGGATATTTATCGGTCTCTCAGGATATGTAGTTAGAATTAGTGTAGAGTTCAATTTAATACTCGAATTTTGACGAGAAAGAAGGCCGTTTGAGTTTCGGTCGCTACGGAAGATTCCTCCCTTGTGTTCTTCTTTATCTTTCAGGGGTATTTTCGTCAAAAACGCTCAGATGGCGCTAAAACTCAGCCACAAGGACGAAAGCGGCAAACTTAAGAGATCTATGTAAAAAAAAGACATGATTGTTGCAAAATGTTGAAAAAAGGAGGATGATTTATCGCCACATACATTTACTATAAATATGCAAATATTGAGCTTGGGCTCCCTGTGGTTTCATTTATTACAGTGAAGGCCAGTTGTTTAGTTTTTGCATATTGCATAATGCATTCCAAAACCACAATGCATTGTGCGTAATGGTTTGCAGACCTGAACACATATGATCTAAAATGCATTTTAGTTTTGTAATGCAATAATCATCTTTAGTAATTCAATGGAAAGCGGACACCAAAGGGCCGACAAAAAGTGTCCATAGTGTAGAGGTGCCCATTTTCAAGAGGTTGATGTGCAAGAAAATGTATGGGACATGGAGTTGTGTCCGTATTATATAGGTGTTCGTAAAAAGAGGTTCACTAGCAGTGAACTTGCTGTTTAGAGCAGGTTTCGTATGAGTGTGAAACGGACCGCGTCGTGCCGTAACCGTGTCAGTGCCGTGATGTCTATAAAAACATTCGAAATTCCTGACGTAACCGTGCCGTGACCGTGCGGTGCCGTTTTCACAGTCATACGAAATCTACTCTATAGAACATTAAAGAACGCATTAATGCCTCTGGCCCAGGGAGGGGAGGGGTACTCCTAGTATTTTGTTCATATGGAGGTGCGGTTCCGGTTTTTAATCTCGCAAAATTGGAAAAACCTGTTTTGGAGTAAAATTCGTGAAGGGAATTTTCCGAACCCAAGTAAACCAAAAAGCTTCTTCAAAATACACTTTGTCCTACCTAGGATTTGTAAAAAAGGGGCGATTTTTTCCGGTTTGCATTGGGGCCAAATTTTTGAGGTATTTCCGGTCTCCGGTTTGAACCACAGCGCCGCACATACCCACCCATTGTCTGATCAAGTGCCTCCCCTGTTGCTTACCGGTGTATCAGGTGTTTGTTCATTTGTAGTGGCGTGAAACATCACAGCTGATACCAGCAAAGACCTGAGTAAAGCCAACAAAACAATCAGTTATTCTAAAGTTATTCTACGGTAGCGGAAATGCCAAAACAAAGTTTACAGAAAATATGCCTATGTGGGCTTACCCATCAATCCATAGCCTCATTGAAGCATCTTTTGGAGGGATAGAGAAAGAAAAGCAAACCTAATAGAAAGTAAAAATAAAACGTGAAGAAGATCAATATTACTTTTTTTGCTGATTTTGGAAAGAATATGGATAGTTGAATAGTTTATGTTCGCTAAAAAAATACTTACCACGACCACAATGAACAATGGTGGAAGGAATATTTTAAAGAAAGCAGCCCGTTTGTGTCGTCTCATATGAAACAGGAATTCATATCTCGACACACCTTGATCTAAGAATGGATTATACCTGCAACAAAAAACAAAAGACTTAATAGTAGATGACAACTATACTAGAACGTGTCAAACTTGATTATCTCGTAAATAGAAGATACTAATTAACATTGTTTTGATGACCCCATTCTTCAACAATGCATAGCTAGTCTTAATGTCAGAACGTATGCTTTGGCATTAACTTAGCATACTAGTAAAGTCTCTTTTCAGTGTTGACACGCCTGTTTTACATCCATATAAGCAATGTACTATTTCTGCAACATTGCGAACAGCATTGTAGGGGTGGACGTAATGTAAAATTGGGCTACGCGCAGAAAAAAATGATGAAAAAAAAAATGATGAAAAAAATTGATGCAAAAAAAAAATGATGCAATAAAAAATGATGAAAAAAATGGTGGAAAATGTAAAAAAAAAAAAAAAAAAAGATGCAAAACAAGATTGCGTAGTGCGTCGTTGATATTTAGTGCTGGAAACGCCAAAGACATAATTGAAAGTAGACGCAAACATTTAAGACCAAAATACACAGTAGGAGTAGAAAGACTTAGCAGCGTACCTTTCATAAACAAGCTGTGACCAAGAGTTAGTGTCAAACAACCAACCAGTGTAGTTTAATGTTGGAGAAACACCACTACGAAACTTAAAGTCGATGTCTCCATTTCCCTGAAAAATGTTGCGCAAACATAATCACATTACTTAATAAACTGACGAAATCTACAGGAATTAGAGTAATGTATACAGTTTGTTGCTTGTTTATTTGTTTGTTTAAAGAGTGAGATTATGCATGAGAGTATTGTAGTTTCAAGTGTTAATTCACACATTTCTTTTCCCACCCATTCTTTCTCCTCCCCTCCCCCTCCCCCACCTCTCCTTCATGATGCATCATCAATAAATAACTAATATCAGACCTCCATTAATTTCCATCTGAGTTCTTTGGCTGTCATTTCCATATCTTGGATGACAATTCTTAAGGTTTGATTATCGTATCTACAAGGAAAAATACAATCTATCAATGCGAGGTGATCAATGCGGCGACTGTGATATCATAATGGACAACACTATAACAATAAACAAGGAGAAGATCAGTCACAATCATATGATGTGTCGCACTAAAGAGGTCACATGGCCCTATAGCTTAAATTCAGAAATAAAAGGAACAGCTCTATATTAATAAGAATGCAAAGTTCCAGCTCTGGTGTTATAAGAAGTGGCAAAAAAAGATAATTAATGTTCCCTCAGTAAAAGTTGTTTAGAAAATGTACTAGACGTTGAGCTCTTGCCATCTATATTCTCGATATTTTATCTTAGAGTGATAGCACTAAAACCGTGAAACAAGTACTAACTAAAAAGTTCAAATAGTACTAATGAAACAATAGGAAACAAAGGGTTTTGCTACTATTTGTCTCTATTTAGTTACTAAGTTATTTCACGGTTTAAGTGTTATCGCTCTATGTCATTTTTTTCTCACTAATATAGAGGTGCTCTTTGATTCTGAAGTTCATTTTGCAACTTCTGATTTAAAGCGTATGGAGTCACGTTAACTATTGGTGCAAGCCCTCAATTGTGCCTAAAGTCGTCATGTATGTCCTGACGTTAGAGCTCTATTTACACGACAACCATTGTATGGCACAACACCCCTAAATCTGGACACGATGAACCTTACCAAAAATTAAGGAGCCCGCGTACCCAGAATTATGGCTGCCGTTCAGTGAAAAGGTTGACATGTAAATTGAGCTTTAATTAAACTACTGAGATGACCCAGAATACCATGGTTACCAAGATAACGTGTTTGTTATGAGTTGTTAGTAAACGTTAATACGTACGGATAGTTTTGAAGGTCAGCAGCAAAGTTAAAAGCAGACTTAACCCTGAAGTACTTCCCTTCGTGGCTGGACACCTGAAATACAAAGTTAACATAAACTTTATAGCAATGCAAATACGGAAAATAGAAAAGAAAATGTGACTGTATTTGACACAACTGACATGCTTTTAAGTACAATACGAAACAGTCATCGTTCACTATACATATGTGCAAGCTCTCTCGGGTGTCCTGGGCCCGGTTGAAGATGAGCGCTAACCCAGGATTAAATTTAAAGAAAACCATTGATTTTAACACTAATCGCCATAGGAACATCCGGGCCCAGTCCTCGTTTCTCTTGCAAGACAAACTCAATACTCATACAGTTACCCTGGGAGCCAGAGCTTTGTTTCGCGAGTACGTTACGTTTCGTTAATAATTATCTGTGGAAAAACTCGGCCCTCTAGGGGGGAGTGGAGCGAAATAAAACTCTGGCACACAGAGTGTCATACAGTATGCGTGCCTGCACGGTTACGACATGTCGCATTTACGGCAGGAATTTTGAGTACACGCGTAAGCACATACGTTCAACAACTCATTTCATGTATTTTGTTTTAGACAGAGTAAGTTGTCTTGTACGGAACAGTTTAGCATTTTTTTACAGTTTTATAGTTAATATACCTCAGCTTGTCCTGCTGCATTGACGACCTCAAAACACGTGTTTTTAAGTCCATCTTTACATTTTTGTTTGGTGTAAGTAGTTTGACCTGGGGGAACTGAAATATACATACAATGCCATGTAGTTAGTATTTATGTTTGGTATGATCGGAAAAACCTACGGGATATAGCTAATCGCACAAACATTGACACTTTCAAAACATAGAAGTTGTGGCTGAAATGGACATTGGGAAATTTTGATTAGATGATTTTAAAGAAGTGCGTGGACGTGGACATTTCAAATAACGACTGAGACAAATTACTGTATTCCATGTGCACTATACAGCACATTCATAGATAAAACACACGAAAGTCCAAATATTACTAGTGTAACCAGGAGCCATTTCGGTCTCAGCTTCTAGCTTGGATGAATTGGAAAGAGTCAATGTTTGTGCAAATAGCTATATACGGTACGGTCGTGAACGTCTATGGTGCCGTATTGACTCATACAATATTTACTCTATGAATAAATGGCTGTTGTTGTGTTGGATTAAAAGTACTTGAGCACTGATTGATACTGTCGTGTGAAATAGTTCTTCGAATTTTATATTTTTCATGTAGTCGCAAACATATTTAGGATCGAATTTAGAGAGTTTTGAATGTGCTTTTTAAGCGAGGCCTGACCAGCCTCGTTTTGGTATATTTTTACACTTAAAAATTCCACTAACTTCAAAAGTATTTACTCTTTTTTCCCCATATTTAAACACCCCATCCTAATCGGTATCATTGACATCAATGTTCAGTAACAAGGTCTATAACAGTAAATCTTTTAGGGCAGAATTTGGATACTGACGGAGAAATGGTCACCAAAAAATCGACAGTGCGACAACATTGGTTATTAACTGAAACACACACCATTGTTGACCCTAAGTGCACCATATTACACTGTCTTACTAACGCAAAAAATGTCGCGCAAAACATTCCTTTACAATACAATCCACTATCCCATGGAATTCCTATTATTCCCATTGAAGCGCAATCTGTTATTCTAGACTTATAACTTTACTACCCCTTACTTTGTTAATTATCCTAGCAATTATCGTACCTTTAAAGTAGAGATAGAAGTCTGCATGAAAAGTACCAGCCTTTAAATCCACAGAGTGTAAATTCATTAAGTATAATGCTATCTCTACATAAACTGTTTTTTGTTCGCTAACAATTTCAGGACACTTTTCGTAGTAGTACCTGAAAGATTTTCAAAGCAATAGTTATTAAAAGAAAGAAATAATAACTAATATGCTTACACAAAATTTTGAGAGAGTTTGAAGCCATATTTGAGATGATAAATCAAAATCAAGAACAAAATACCTAATAAAGAAAAATGACTTGTAAGGGAATGAATAAGATGAAAAAATGGAAGGAAAAACAAAGAGTGCACAGCAACCGCAAATTAATGGAAGATCGAATCGAAACAGAATAGGTTAGACAAGGATAAAAAGTTGGGCTTCCTGTGGTGAAGTCATTCAGTACTTCTCGTTTATCAACTCCACTGAAATTCAACACCAAACCCTAGTCAAAAACGGAATATCATATCATATCAAACTTAAGTTACTAATTGTCCCATCATGTTCATGACATTGTACATCGTTGACTGAGTTTGTAAAAAACAAGTTTAACTAATTAAAAACTAGCAAAACCTGTCGGCACAAACTTGAAATATATTGTCATTTTCAACCATGCATTTTTTGTAGATAAACTTGGTAAAATTTATGCACATAGAAAACAAAATCAGTAAGATATAATTGCAATTTAAATAGTGAAAATATATTTAACGAAATAAATGCTTTAGGTAAGGTTCATAAATGTAATCTGACCATGTTTACAGTTACAGTGACTACATTTGATTGATCAACTTCAAACTAATCTTGATCCCTCAGTACCTCACCACTGTTTGACATTCCGACACAAAATTACTGAGTAAGCTAGAAGTTTAATGTCAGTGCAATTAAGTATAGGTCTATTTTAGTTTTTCAATTTCATATTGAACAAATGTCGATACAGAGACACGTGGAATGGCAGCACGAAGTCTGAAACCACAACTTACCATTCGGTCCGACACTCAAAACCTTTTTTCGATCCTCCAAGAGTGCCAGGAATACACGAAGCACAGTTCGTACAGTTCTCTAGTGAATGAATAGCGCCAGGTTTGTGACAGTGATCACCACATGCGTCGCAAAATCCACAATTTCCATCGCTCAGGCACCATGAACAGTTTCTTCCTCTTGGAGCACATACATTGTCGTCTTCTGCTTCTGAAGCTGTAAAAAGCTGGAACGACAAAAACAAGGCTACCACTAGACACAGTGTATTCAGTTCTTTCCAATAAGCCATGTTTTAGAGCGATTTTCCTCTTCTTTTATCGTGAAAACGACGCCAAAATATGCGTTTTTTGCTAGCTTGTCATTGTAATAGTGATTTAATTAGTTGGTATGTGACCTAAAGCGCATGAGCGAGAAAGCAGTGATGTAAATGCTTGATGTTCATTGGTCAAGAGACTACCAAACTTTCGCCTGTTTTTGTAATAAAATAAAATACCAAAAACATATTTTATTTTACGTTTTTCACTTAGTCCAAAAATGATAAGAATTTTTCTAATTCTAACTATTTTATTTTGATGAAATGATATCGATTATGAGACAAAACCATCAATAATGAATGAACCACCTGCTCGTACAGCAGTTACATCCGCTTGACTATGGGGGGTGGGGTAAATTTGGAAATTAAAATAGAGTACATAACAACCTAAACTATTGGAGAAAAATTGCAGAATCAAAAAGATCTTCTTGGTATTATTTTCCTTTTTTTAAGATTTGATAACACAATCTATTCTAACGATTTTCTGACAATCGAGTAACCGGACCTGATATTGTTATGTAAAAGGCTATTAGTAAAACGGATCGATTACAATGAGCTTGTGGCAATATTGTTGGGAGGCTCTTAGCTACTTTCATGATGGACTCTCTAAATTATCATAAAGCTTTTTTATCTGACCTCACTGATCCACGTGAAATTTATACCTGCCGGTAGGCCCTAATCCATGTAAGAATTTCTGGTGATTTTTTACTATACCCTTCCCGTTTTGTTCTTTTTCCTCTTTATAATTCTTCTTCTTCTAAATTCTTCTTAATTGTTTCCTAGTTTTTAAATCATTTATTTCAACTCGATACTTCAATAAAGTTTTGCACTTGTAATTTAAAAGTTTAGCTATTGGTTTAGCTGCCAAGAACAATAGCTACACTTGTAAATTATAAGTATAAAAGTCACCGGTTAGTCACCGGTTAATTGAGCATTGGGCTTCCTTTGTACATCGTTGTACAATCCCAGTTAATGGGATTCCTGTATCATTGCAAGGAACGCCTAGTAATAACTGTCTTCTCTATGATTCTTGCTATGATTCTTGTCGAGAAACTTGATTCAAAAGGTACAAAGTACACCAAATGATGTCGAGGAAAAACTGGTTCAACGAGCACCCGAAATTCAAGCAAATCATGTTGTACGGATTCGATGAATTCAACGCTTTGACATCAAGGACTGCCATGTCAGTTTACCTTGAACTGTGCGAAACTAAACATTGGTTTGACGTTGATATTCATCCCTGCAATACTCTAAAACGTGTTTTCATCACTGGCAAACCACGAAAGAAGGCAAAGAAGGAAATAGTGGTTCCTTTGAGTGTAGATACGATGTTAAGTGTTAAAGACTTGAGAAACCTTGTTGGAGAAATTTCAAGATGTGTAGGACATGATCTTGACATGTCTGGGAACCCTGGTGTTGTATTAGGGATTTGTGAGTCAGATTCAAGTACAGTTTATTATAAAATTTATCAAGGACTTGAACAACCAGGTCAGCTTTCTTTGGGTGAAGAAGCAAATAGTGAAGACAATCCAATGGGATTATGAGATATATCAATAAGTGTAGCAGCAAAAGAGACCACAGCCAAACAGGTATAACTGTGGCAAGCTTTGAAATTTTTACTAGTTTTTTTTTTTTTTTTTTTTTTGGGGGGGGGGGGGGGGGGCTGGGCATTGTTTTACATTCTTAAGTACTTCTTTTTAATTCAATTCTTTACAAATAACCAAAAAACATCATAACTTAACCACCATAAAACCCTTAACCTAACCTTAAAACAACCTTCAGAGAATTCAAACTGGTGGAAATAATTTAGCATATATAGCTACAATCTTATGCATGCTCTGATTGGCCAGAAAGCTATGAACTATTTGCACATGGGCTGCACTGCGTGTGCACTATCTTCGTCATCATCTTTTTCAAATCGTTCGTTTTTAAGATGGCGACACATATAACACATGCTCTGATTGGCTGAAAAATCTATGAACTATTTCCCCATGGGCTGCATGGCTCCATTTTTAACGTTCTAGGCCCTGTTATAAATCGATTAGACAACAGAAAGCCACTTGCCCGTTGCGTTGTAGACGCACTTGAGAAAATATAAAGAGCTCTTAACAAACTAGAGTTGCACTCGGCTACTCTTACATTTGTTAATCATTCTTTATATTTTCTCTTGTGCATCTATAATAATGCCATGGGCACACGGCTTTCTGTTGTGTGATTGATAAATAACACATCCATGTTCATTTAATACCACAGGAGTGAGACCCCATCTTCCACTGGATAAAAACCTTTGGATGCTGAATTTGACATATGTTGCCATGGATTTATGCTATTTTTAGAACTCAAATTTAGCATGGTAGCCAAATGTATAGGAAACATTTACATTTTTCATTATGTACAAGTGGCTTGTGGTCTAAAAATAGCCAGATGCAAGACAACCTGTCATACCACGTGATGCATTATTTTGTTTCAGTCTCCTGGTTGTATGTACTCTAATGGTAATACTGACTGCATGAATTTTTACTTAATAGGAATTAAACACAAAGCTCTATATCTTATTTATATTTTGGCATTTGTAAATGGCACAAAATTGTTTTCATCAGTATTTATTAATGTGATGTATACAATGTACTGTATAATGGTATAATGGAGTTCAATGGGTGTATAAATTGATTTGGAAAAAATAATCTTGGCCCAAACAGGGTTTGAGGGTTTGACCTGAGTAAGCAAACCAGCTATCTACCCACTGAGGTGCTGGAGCTACAATGGTTAGCAAGGTTGTGGGTCTGTATACTCAGATCACTTAGTAAGAACCCTTTTTCTGTGAAGAACTGCAATGTGAGTATTTTAATAGAGCAGATTTTGTATGAGTGTGAAACGGACTGCGCTGTGCCGTGGCTGTGTCAGTGCCGTGTTGTCTATAAAAACATTCGAAATTCATGCCGTAACTGTGCCGTGACCGTGCGGTGCCGTTTTCACAGTCATACGAAATCTACTCTAATTGAAAGGTAGAAAGATCATTAGTTACTCAGCCAGTCATGTTTAGTGACTCATAATTTTTTCAGTGAGTTTAAATTCAAAATTGTAAAATATCAAAGCATTCCCCTAACCTACAGAGCTAGTTAATTTTCCTCAGACATATAACTTTATAAGAGCCCACAATGTAAGTGTCAAAGGTAATCATAAACAATCTACATCCATATGGTAAGTGATTGGTAACTCAACTACTTACTGTTACCTTGCCCTTATCTTACCAACCACTCACCAACCACTTACGGTTACCTTACCAACCACTTATCGACCACTTATCAGCCACTTACCATTACCTTACCAGCCACTTACTGTACAGCACAAATTGTTCATGATTACCATGTACAAATGGCAACACTATGATCTTTTTAATCAACTGCAAGGTACTTGGTCAACATTGAAGCTGACAAGGAAAGTGATTATTAGAGATTGTCTAAGGCTGTAGATAATATGCACACAAAAGGGGAAAACAAAATCACTTCAATAATTATGAAATTACTTAAAACTCTCCAAAAATGCAAACAAAACCACCACCACCACCACCACCACAACAACAACAACAGTACAATGTGCTCAAATTTTATTCTTATCACCCCAAATGGTAAAGGCACCTAAGTTCCTGCTCCCTGGAACTTCCAATTTTGTTCCAACTCTGTGATTCTGTCGTCTTCTCCCTCAACTCGATGGTATGGTATGGATATTTTCTAGGACTTAACAGTACAAATTTTACAGGTGGATCTTTGCTGACTTCAATGTTTACATTCTGCTTCATTAGCATGTAGTATGTTAAAAATCGATGAAATTACAAACTGAGTCCAAAACTTTTAAGAGTTTTGTTATATATAGAAATCTACGAAATTTTTAGTCCTTTCGGTGCAATATTATCATAATATGCAAGTATCAGCTTCTGATTTTCTTTCACATTTCTCGGTGGCAAAAGCGCTAATGAGCCCATACTCTGTAAAATTTAGAGTTTTTAAAACTGCATCACGCACAAACTATTGTTTGTGTCACGCTCAAATTTTCAAGGAAACCTAATTTTGCCATGCCCTTTCAACATTCAGAGTTAATTTGGTGTTTATTTAGTTGAAAAGAGAAATGCCTATGCTAAAGCGCAAAAATTGTAAACAAAGATCCGCCTATAGTCCTCACTTCTTCGCCATATGATCAACTGTAAAATGTAATGCGTATACCCTACACAACCCTGCAAGATTTTGAAAACTCTCCATATCTGGGTCTGGTTGTTCAAAATGTGGTTTATGGGTTAAAAGCAATTGTTTCCTTTAAATATAATTCTGGGTTAGTGCTAAACTTTCATTTTTGGTGCTGAACATTGGGAGTATTTTCTGTCTCCGAATTGAGCCGCAACGCCAACATTTTCCGAACCAATTGCTCTTTCCCCCTTCCCCCAGAACTTAGTTGTCGACCTTTTCAGTAAATGTATTTTAATAAACAGATGCAAAAAGGCCAGTACCCTCTAACTCCTAAATTCTTATGACCATAATGCTACTAACAACATATTATCACTTTATTATTCAACCTATGTAGCCTTCTTACAATTTCTCATTTTATCTGCAGTTCTGAATACTGTGTTTCTCCACAAAAACAGGCGTAGCTATCTTATTCATTTATAGTTTCTTATTTTATCTGCGATGAATACCGAGTTTCTCCACACTAACAGACGTAGCCAATCTTATTACAGTTTCTTATTTTATCTGCGATGAATGCTGAGTTTCTCTACGCTAGCAGACGTGGCCAATCTTATTACAGTTTCTTATTTTATCTGCGATGAATACTGAGTTTCTACACACTAGCAGACGTGGTCAATCCTATTACAGTTTCTTATTTTATCTGCGATTTATAATGTTTTTGCTCCACACCAGCAGACGTTACTCATTAATGAGGCCTTTTAAAAGGGCAGCGCCAGTAGCAGTGGCGGTAGTAATAACATCGATAGCAATGATGTCGTCCACAACGACGCCAGCCACAGCGACGGTGTTTATGACATCCACAACGATGGCGGCGCTTTGCTACGTCTAGAAATGAACAAAATGTTTAAGCCATAAAATCGTACTTCTTAAAAATCGTGTTTCATCTTTTACGGCGCGACGTACGGTTTGTTTGTTTGTCTGTCTGTCTGTCTGTCTGTCTAGCCTGTCTGTCTGTTTGTCTGTCTGTCTGTTTGTTTGTTTGTTTGTTTGTTTGTTTGTTTGTTTGTTTGTTTGTTTGTTTGTTTGTTTGTTTGTTTGTTTTGGCGGGGGAGGGAACCTGCTTTAAGCTTTATCCTGGTTCACACATATAAGCGACGCATGCAGACATAAGAGCAAGCAACATACAAGACTCACTAGTGTGCTGTTTGCTTGTTTATTATCACAACTATGTAATCTTTGCACATCTAGCTTGTGCTTGTGCTTGCGTCGTTTGCATGTGTGAACTATAGGTTTTACAGGTCAATTTTTTCCCAGCCAAGCGCGTTCCAAATCTCTTAAAGCACAAAACAAAACATAAGAATTACCTTCAATTTCAGATTGCTCTTCTTGCTCGTCATCTGCTGCTTCTCCGTGCTGCTTATCTATAAACAAATATTATTGCTTCAATTCATAGCAAACAAATGATGACTAACCAAGGAAATACATGAAAGCACCAAGTCATTACTTTTAGTACAATCAGGAAAAGGTACACACGATGGCAAGTTACTAATTTGAGCATTCGAATCCCTTGAGGCTACTTCAGACTTGATTTCATCGTTTTCCTGGGAAGCAGCTACGACGAGAACAAGAATAGCAAGCACGACAAAGAAAGTGAACGGCTTCATACTTGCAGAACTTGACGACGACTGATACAGCATCAACGATGATTAGGACTTATATGCATGTGAAATGAAATGTTTTTCAGACCTGAAGGAAACACGATGAGTGGTCACAGCAAAGACAAAGAATTAAACCGAAAACGCACTTTAACAAATAAATCAAGTTGAGCTCTAAGGTCCTTTGCTTTTTAAGGATTACCTATGTAGTCTTCCTGTTTTGTTCTGTTTTTGTTTTTTTTCCTCTGACCCGTTCGTCCTTTTCGTTTCCATCTGTATTCAAGACCATCACCCCCTTTTCACTTTTTTCCCTCCCCCATCCCCGGATTCAAGTTTTAAAAATATGGTAATTTTTTCCACCGCTCGGTTGCATGCGCTATTTTCAAACCCATTAATATTTGCCATCAAGCTGTTAAGCTATATGTTACATATTATATAGGATTTCTCAAAAATCCCATTCTGAAGGGTGTTTCGTCATCAAGAAAGGTTGTGAAACTAATTAATCTTCTTCTTGATATATTTGTTTCAGGATAGAAAGCAACAAAATAAACAGAAAAGATGACTTGATAATTAAACAGGAAACTGTAGAATGAAACTGAAATTTATCCGATCAGCACTATTTAATGCTTTTGACAGATTAACGAAAATGAAAGAGATATACAAGTGTCCGCTACAGCAAGAACTAGAAGCTGAAATGAGTCTAAGGCGGAAAACCTGGCGCTTAGGCCCGATCAAACGAGAACGCATTATCACATCAAAAAACGATAATGTTAAAGCTTCAGTGTTTCAATATACAAAAGATCATAGTACTAGAATTCGTAATACTTCGCACAAAAGTTCTTAGTTTCAATGTCAGTTTTACTTATACAGTTTTTATACAATAATCAAGAAACACAATAGCCTTTTCCTTTTCTTTATTTTTTTCTTTTTTTCTCTCCTTTTCTTCCTTGAATTATTGTATAAAGAACGGCATAAATAGGTTTATGACACTCGCTCCTCTCACTACTGAAGATGGCATGCATAGTATTGCCAAAACATGTTTATTAAAATGCCATTGAAACTAAGAACTGTTGTCCTAAGTATATGAATTCTAGTTTCACTAGCGTTACTAAAACCATTTGGTAACATATTACATCAGATCATAAGACTAGGAGAGCGAAACTAGCATTGATATGTCTGTGCGATGTGCTCAGTGGTGCTTAAAACCGAGCATGAATTTTAATGAAATGCTGACTCGAAAAAACAAATAAAAAGAGGAGGAAATCAAATAAAAAGAGGAGCTAGGGGGTCACCGTGCGTTGTAACGCTAGATGGCGGTAATTCAAAGCATTCTTGAGGCCGTGCCCCAGCAATATTTTCGAAAATGGAAAATCGAACAGAAGGCACTCGCCTGGCCTTCTGCATCAAGTCATTGTCAGCATTCAAATGTTGAAGTCATTCTATCTTTTACACATTGAACAAAAAAGACCAAAAGTAAACCTAAAAAATTGCAAGAAAATTTAACTGTTGTAAAAATGGATATTTCGACACCAGTACATACCCTGATAATAGCTTGAAAACAGCTTTCTACGATAAGTATTTGAGAATATCTCGAAAACAGATCATAGATTTTTGTTAAAATTGAAATATCTCATAGGTTACCTTACTCTTGTTGATTTGATATAATAAAAACGATAGGTAACCATGCTTGTTTTTGAGCTACAACTCGCTAAAGTACGAATTTTGTCCTCAAAATGGGCTTCGACAGAGAGAGAGATTCGTGCGCAGTACAGCGTGCGCAAAGTGCATAAGAAGGGCTTTGAGGAAATTCCCTAAAGTGTCTACTACTTCTGAAATGATATAATTAACGTTTTTCTTATGTAAATGCAAGAGTTTCCAATGAATGCCACTATTTGTTAATGTTTTCCCCCTGACCTCGCACGCGCAAAACGTAAAGAATTCGGGGAAACTCCGGGATGGTGCATTTGCCGAAGAAGAAATGGTTTGTATTTGCGCGCGCGTAAAAATCAAATTGGATTGTTTAACCGCCTTGCGCACGAAATATGACTTCAACGTCCTGTTACTAAAAGTAACCTAAGACTTAAGACTTTCAATACGTCCAATTTGTCTGTAGGAACATGAGTAAAACGTTCATAATATACGTTTGGGACCACATGAAGTGTTCGCAATTCCGTACTATTTATTTTATTTATTAAAAGGGGGACTAGCATCTAAATTGTTCAACATTCAATTTAGCTGAAACTTCGTTGAAACTACACTGAGAGACTCTCAAAGAGTTGTTCAAAAACTAGTTAGTTTGTTTTCTAAAAATTCCCATAGGAAGTATTAGATTTTTATGAATCTATCAGTGACGTCATACACTCCACACAAGCATTTTAATAGTTCCATACATTTTTTTGTAATTTGTAATTGAAATATCTCAACGTAAATGTTCTACATTGAAGAAAACTGGTCAGCAAATTAATCCTTAGCCTAAACAATGTAAGAAAACTCCTTCACACAAATTTTTAGTGTTAAAGAAATTGAATTGTTTAAGAAACAAAACATGAAGAATTAAATTCTCTCCAGAATTCCGATATTATAAAATTCAGTACAAAAACCTCTCAAGATCTCTTGAATGCTTGAATGAGAAATATAATTGACTTGCCTCTATATGTGTTCGTTTAGCAACATGTAGAGTGAGAAATTCGTGGATTTCCAGCTCAAAGCACACAGTCTTTATCGCGGGAGCTTCGTTTCAAGTACTCCATTTAGAGTTCGATATTTGGTCAAAGTATTGGAGATCAAGCTCAAAATAACAGCCCATTTTGAAGCTCTTATAAGTGTCTAGGTATATCTCGAGTTAAAAGCACCACTTAATGTTGTTTTACTGCTGGAAGAGCCTGTATCTGAAAGCTATTTTTTTGGTTGTCCGCCATCTTGCATTCCTAAAGTTCCTGGCTGGCGTTCACTACGTATACGAAGAGTTCGCACTCGCTCAAACGTGATGAATGAAGGGCATTGCGCAAGAATGGCCTTTTCTCGAGACGAAATCAGAAAAAAAGAAGGAAAAAAAAAAACCATTTGTAGTTTATAACTCGTTCCCGGCCTACGGGATGGGGACGAAAACAAATGAGAGTGATTTTCATCGGACTGTGAAACAATTACTATTAGTATGCACCAACATAAGGGCTATTATAAATCCTGCATTCTGATTGGCTCCCTAACCTCGGGCTATTGGTGATAGCCCGATCAGTTGAGAGGAAGCGCGAGTAATAATATCAATAAAACATTTTTCTCTCTTTGTTTTGTTTAGTCTCATTCACCTTTGGCCCAATATGTTGGTGAATACTAAAACAATTAGACCTCTCGGCCTCATGGACTACGAGTTTGAATAGCCCATTCGGCCTACGGCCTCATGGGCTATTGACTCGTAGTCCATTCGGCCTCGAGGTCTAATTGTTAAATAGTCAGTGTTTAATAGTGTCTAATAGTTGTATTGCAACAAAAGAAAACAATGGGTGCAGAGTCTATTATAGTCTCCTTCGCAGCCGTTATTAGGGTCGGGTTCCCTGTGGTCATTCCTCCCACTAAGTCTATTAGTGTCTATTAGCTTAGTAACTATTTCACAGTCCGGTGAAAATCACTCGATTTCGCGCTGTTTAGTACAATTTAGTTAGCAAGCTATTTCATGGTTAGAATATTTGCACTCTAAAACACTCGTGTGTAAAGAAATGATCGTCATGGTTATGATTTCCATTGTGTTATCCTTATGAATTATTAAAAGTTTTTTAACACCAAATATAAAGTCATTTCTTTTGATTTTTGTTTTAAAAGATGCTTTTAAATGCACTGACACCTGTAGGCTCTGTAAAAGGGTACAGTCTCAACAAGAACGTGGCTGGATCACTACAATGTGACATGGAAGTTACGCATTGTCACGCTTGTCTAAAAAAAAAAACCTGACTTCAAAAGGAGAAAGTCCGTGACTTTGGCCTCTTTGTATTACATCTGCATTAAGTCGTCCGTGTTCAACTTCTGTACCCGAAGATGAATGCTGTTTTGATAATCTACCTTGCTGTGGCTTTATCTGCTTCAGTTTACGCTGAAAGAGGTAAGTGAGATAGGAGAGATCACTTTTTGCAATTGAACGATATCTTGGTCCACCTATCTGGTTGTCAATAATGTTGTTACTTGTTGTCTTGTGCTTGCAGTTATGTTAAGGCCGATTTACACGGTACGATTTTGCCCACAACTTGTCGCGTACAACTTGTTTACGACTTGTCTTTAGCCTTCACATGATCACGACTTAACAACTACAAAGTCGTTTGTAATCATTTCCATTCTTACAAAAAGAAAATACTTCAGTTGTCATGCACGAGAAATATTTTTTATTGTCTCTTCTCTAAATAAAATATCCACAATTAAAAACAGATTCAAACGATCCAAATTGTATCATTACAAGAAATATAATCATTTTAGCCTGCAGTTGTTTGATAAAATTGCATTTCTACTTTCTAGCTTTATATTTACAAATGTAGACTTCGAGGTCGAATGTTACACTATGGACGCTCGTTGGATTTATCGGTCAAACATTGAGTTTTAGTGTTTATAAAGTAGCTTTTCTACCTTTACCTTACTCTGAAACGAAAGTGTTTTTTAGGTTTTGGATGATTTTGGTTGATAGCTGTCTAAATGCTCACTCAGTAATTTGGTATCGTCATAATTTATGCCGATTTTCAAAAATCTCTCAACCGTAAGTAAATGTCTGCAAGAACAATAAGCATTCTACGCGATGAGGATTTTTTCCCTTTAGAGTGTCTTAGATAGGGTCAGGTTTCTAGAGCTCCGGTGACACACTCCTATCCAAAAGGGGGCTTTTATGTTTTCAGACCGCACCGCACATTTTTATTTGGCGCAATGGACAACTTAATGCGCACCAATGGACTTGGTTTCTACACCAAATATGAGCATAAGATTGAAGTTTTAAATGATGTTATAATTAAATCGATCAACGTTTTTAAAATAACGAAAATCGAACATCGTCAAAAATGGTTTTCCTCTAATATCTCGCAAAATTGATGAGCTTCAGACAAGCGGTAAACTGCATAGAAAAATTCAGACAAATGCACAACATTTCAAAGTGATTTTAAGAGATTTAATCTGTTTGATTTTCTTTAAATCACCAAAGTTTCCACAGATGCTGTATTTTTATTCTTGGATATAACGACGTACAGCATAAAAATACTCGAAATACGCAAAACACCACGAGAACACTGTGGAAATATTGCTAAATATACACTTACCTTACGTGAAAAAGCCGACTTTCAACTCTTCATCGATGTCTAGATATCTGTTTTTCTTTCCAAGTCTCTTGTGAGACATTTTCTCCGCAACTTTGTACATCAGAAGTTGTTTTTGAAAATCTCAAAAACGCAGGATTATTTTTGCTTGGCGTTTAAGTAGGGCATTACTTGTTCTATACACAGCAATATTGCAACAGCTCATTCAAATACAAGCACTAAAACGACCCGAAACTTAAACCTGATGTTGATCCAAACGCCAGCTCAAAACTTGCATTGAGACAACCATTCGACTCGCTAATTAGCATATTGCACTCGCAAATTGTTCACAGCATGTGCACGTGCATAGCATAGAGTTCCACGCTACATGCATCAGGAACCGGAAATATAGAATTCGCTTTAGAATAACTTTCACTTCTAATATTTGTATGTTTTTAGGTTGGGAAGACATGATATTTTTTTAAAAAGAGCAGGCATAATATTTGGGAAATAATATCAACTAATTAGCAGTAAACATCACCAAATAAACAAAAGAAAAGAATTTAATCTTACGATTATCTTCAAAGCTCTTTCCAAAGGCATCTACAGAAAAACTTACGGCTTCACCCTTGCGTAACGAATGGCGTCATATTTTCCGCGCTCTTGTGCTATTGTGCACGTTCTTTTAGAATTGTTTAATATGAATAATAACACTAATAACACTTACAGAATTGTCCATTTCTACTTTGAGTTCAAATATCGACGAAATCATGACGACGAATCGAATTTCTACTTTGAGTTCAAAAAATGGACGAAATCATGAAATTCAAGACTGGATTTCTCATCACACTGGAAGGTTTTATTAAAAACGACAATCCAAAAAGGTGAACAATCCAGCAAAAAAATCATTTCTACTTTGGTGTTTACTCTGATCATGTATTATTTTTCAAGGCGTCCCGTCCAAAGGCAAGTGTTTTTTATCCACACAAAATCACCCATCTTATTTTCATTATCACCAATTTTACGCAAAAAACCTGTAATGTGATTGGACCAGACGGATGTTTTCCTTCTAAGCTCCAGTCCCAAACTCGGAAGGATATACTCCATTTTTGTTACGACTGTCGTAAGATTTTGAATCATGATTGAAGATGCTACGGATCGATGCTACGGCAATTTTTTAGGCCGAGTGCGTCTGTCGTAGAGATGTTTGACTTTGTGTTACGTTGTGTCGTATACGTCGTATACGCCAAGACGCGCGCGACAATCGCACCGTGTAAATTGCTTAGACAATGTATTGTGTGTGTAGCTTGTAGGCAGGTTTTCAAACCTTACGCATGTCATTTCCACAGGAAGCAAACCCGTCGGCCCACCAAGGGATGCAGCGATGTCTCACCAGCAAGATTGTCCTCGGCAATGTGTCGAGTTTATGTCTGTGACTCCACCTGCCTCACCATGTCCTGATGCATGCATGCAAGCACGATGCTGTGGAAATGCTCTTTCTCATCCACCACAAAAAAGAACGCTTTTGACAATTTGTCCAGCACCGTGCCCACGAGTTTGTGCTCCAGCTTGTATGGAAACTTGTTGTACTCCGCCTCCAGGGCGATAGGATAATAATCATCAGAGTTCTTTTGAAAATGTAATCAAATTAAACAGAGACTTAAAGAAGCTTTTTATAGCAAGGCTTTAAACGCTGACCTCAACATTCAAGTCAAACATGCATTTGAAAACGTCGCTTAATGTTAGTTAGGTCCTGTGACTTAGTTTGTACACTTAGCCTGTCTTCTGTTTACGCTTCAGTATTATGTCTCTTTTAAACAAACGCATGTCAATCATTTTATAGTTATATATATATAGGTTTGTAACGACCTTTTGTAATCATTCTCCTGAAGATGGAATAAAGTAGCTATTTCGAACTGAACATGCCGAGATTAAAAGGGATTTTTTATTTTATAAGTTATTTTAAACAGAGAATATTGATAAATTACCTTCATTCTCTGTAATTCTGCCTTTTTGTATTCCGGCTCCTAACGTTTTAGAATGCCAGATATCCTGTTAGAAAGCCCGAAACTGACTTGGTGTTGAAACACTACAAGACTGATTAGAGCGCAAGCGCATACCCAACAATGTTGAAAGGGGGTGGCAAACGACTTCAACTTTGATTCTCAACAAAATCGAAAGGATGTTGAAACAAATGTTGAAGTCGTTTGCGCGGGCTTTAGAATTCGAACGGTTCATCGACCCGATATCCCCTCGTCGGTATATTCAGTTTAGCGTAAACGTCTTATCAAATCCCCAAAACTAAATCATTACCTATCTACAGCTTGAAAAATCTTAGTCAAGGATTACAAATATTGATGAGGGTCCTGCATGTACGTCCTGCATGTTTCGGTTGTAGTTAAAAAATTCATTATTTGTTTGTTGTCGGTTAAGGTGAGTCAATCGTTCCAAATGGCCGAATCGGTCATATCGGTTTTTGGCTCCTAACTTTGACTCCCTTTGAGCAATGACCGTCAAACAGCACCAAAATCTAAAACAGTCATTCAGCTATAATATAATATACACTGATCGCGTTTTATGTCAGTAATTTGTGATATATACGGCATTAAACGAATGAGCTGTTGTCACAAAAACTCGATTTTGTGGAAAATCTAGCCGTTTTATTTCGCTGAAAAATTTAGAATCCTTTTAGCTAAACATAACAGACAACCCGGCCACGTTTTAAGAAATTCGTCGGAAGTGAAGTCTCGCAACAGAAGCGAACAGAAAAGGCACCTAAATTCTATATTGTCATCATCTTGAATGTTGTGAACGAAATAGTCGCTCCCTAAACATGCTTTAAAGCCGCGGTTTTAGGCTAAAGCTGGCGGCAATTCATTATACTTTCGACTGTCATACCGCGATTGTCGACCAGACTGACCGTTTTAAAGTATTTTAAAGTTGTATGAATGTAATAAAATGCTCAAATACCTGCCTAGGTCCAAGAAGTTGCGTTTTCTCCAATTTCTTCGTACTTTTTTCAAATTGTTCTGTTAGAAGTTTCCCACATAAGCTTCAAAGCACTGTGATAAATTATTAACCAATTTTGCTGCTGTTCGTGGTTTGGAATAAGAGAAATTACGTTTTTGGTTGAGCTCAGTTCCATCTCCTCGCTCAAACCAAAAGTTTTGCTGCTTTGTTTTTGAATACGCAATGAGGCAAGGTGCAAGATATGTCAAGAATTCGCACCCTTGTTGGGGGGAGCTTCTATTATACAGTATAACACAAACTATAATGCAATATGCAGTTTGTCGGCATACTGTATAATAGAGGCTCCCCCCAACAAGGGTGCGAATTCTTGACATATCTTGCACCTTGCCTCATTGCGTATTCAAAAACAAAGCAGCAAAACTTTGGGTTTGAGCTAGGAGATGGAACTGAGCTCAACCAAAAACGTAATTTCTCTTATTCCAAACCACGAACAGCAGCAAAATTGGTTAATAATTTATCACAGTGCTTTGAAGCTTATGTGGGAAACTTCTAACAGAACAATTTGAAAAAAGTACGAAGAAATTGGAGAAAACGCAACTTCTTGGACCTAGGCAGGTATTTGAGCATTTTACTACATTCATACAACTTTAAAATACTTTAAAACGGTCAGTCTGGTCGACAATCGCGGTATGACAGTCGAAAGTATAATGAATTGCCGCCAGCTTTAGCCTAAAACCGCGGCTTTAAAGCATGTTTAGGGAGCGACTATTTCGTTCACAACATTCAAGATGATGACAATATAGAATTTAGGTGCCTTTTCTGTTCGCTCCTGTTGCGAGACTTCACTTCCGACGAATTTCTTAAAACGTGGCCGAGTTGTCTGTTATGTTTAGCTAAAAGGATTCTAAATTTTTCAGCGAAATAAAACGGCTAGATTTTCCACAAAATCGAGTTTTTGTGACAACAGCTCATTCGTTTAATGCCGTATATATCACAAATTACTGACATAAAACGCGATCAGTGTATATTATATTATAGCTGAATGACTGTTTTAGATTTTGGTGCCGTTTGACGGTCATTGCTCAAAGGGAGTCAAAGTTATGAGCCAAAAACCGATATGACCGATTCGGCCATTTGGAACTATTGACTCACCTTAAGCCTCGGGGACAGCTAATTAAGTTAATCAGTAATATTAAAGTAATGTTTAAGTGCCCCTAACCCCTAAATTGAAATTTTGATAAGCGTTTGTTCATGAATGGAAAAGCCTAATGGTTAAATATTTTTGGATAAAATTATCAAATTTCATTTGAAATCTGAAAATGCAAATACGATGATGTAGAAAAAGGATTGTATTCAGAGATATTTCATTAACAGTTAAATATTTCCATTCATGAAGAAACGGTTATCAAAATTTCAATTTAGGGATTAGGGGAACTTTAAGGGCACCAACAAGTACCAGACATTAACCTTAAAGGTGAATGTATCTACTGCTGCAGTTTGTTTGTTTGTTTTTGTTTTCTGAAAATAGAAACCACTTGCTGATCATGATTGAATTTCCTTTTGCAAGAAATTGAGTGGCAGCGGTCACAAATTTACATAACGTTTTCAATCTCACAATTTTTACATCTTTTTTTTAAATTTCAATATCAGACTTGATATTTGAAATTTGCAAATGCAATTCATAGTGGATGGGAAAAGGGGTGAGCTGAAATTTGTGTGTCCATTGCTGTTTAATTTTTGTTTTCTATAAATATAATATCATATTTTAGTGTAATGTATAGATTATGATCTATGCCGGGCTTAGCCTGCTTTGCAGACTCAATTTTTTACGTTCAAAAAATTTTGCCCAAATATATATTAAATTTGCTGAACCGAGGCACTAATTAGTTTACATGAGCTATGCATGATCTATTGTTTCAGGACTGGCCAATCAGAGCGAACTTCTTATATCCCGGGAAGTAGCTTCTGATCGGGTTAGTCGAAATTCAAAATATCCTGAGATTTAAGGTGACTCGAAGTAGTTGTTTTCAGACCGCACCGCACATTTTCATTTGGCGCAATGGACAACTTAATGCGCACCAATAGACTGGACTTGGTTTCTACACCAAATATGAGCATAAGATTGAAGTTTTAAATGGTGTTATAATTAAATCGATCAACGTTTTTAAAATAGCGAAAATCGAACATCGTCAAAAATGGTTTTCCTCTAATATCTCGCAAAATTGATGAGCTTCAGACAAGTGGTAAACTGCATAGAAAAATTCAGACAAATGCACAACATTTCAAAGTGATTTTAGGAGATTCAATCTGTTTGATTTTCTTTAAGGACGGTGCCCTCTATTGTCAGCGCGCACTGCGTTCTGCGCATGGCCCTTCATAGTAAAAACATCGTAAAAACAAAGCAGTTTTGCGATATTTGGATAAATACAACTTACTTGCTTGTAGAATAAACATTTGACTGTTCCTGTAGTAGAATTAAATTCAGTATTGATGAATAAAAATCGCTTAAAAAACACTGTTTTGATCACAAAGACTAGATTTGCCTATTGGCCGCCATCTTGGAAATGTCCCATAATGCGCTTTGTAAAATCTGTCTAGACTCTGTATGGAGGGCTAGGGAATTCATCGTATTTCGTGCGTTTATCGGTAAATAACTTCTTAAATCGCCTGGATACCCCTCTTTTTTCCTTTTGTAAATTATAAACCAAAGAAAAATCTAGAATCATATAAGCTTTTTATAAATTTATAATTGAAGAATGATAAAAAATATCATATTATATTTAGCAATCATAGACTAGAACATCCTAAAACCAAGTAAATATTTAAAAAAAACATTAATTTTCTTTGTTTTCGCGGTTTTATGGTATTGCCCTACCAGAGAATTATGCTTAGAGTGTTTTAGGAAAAAAAGTTTGAAACTTATTGGAAGTATAGAGGATTTTTAATTTTTTTTCTTTGGGTCGTCAAAAATGCATTTTCCGTATCAATTTCCGTAACATTTGATGACGTATAACTCATTAAAATGCGTGGTGACCCCCAATTTTTTTCTTGGCTTCTAACAGCCTACAATGGGTTCTTTCACACCCATATAGATTTTAGAGAAAATAATTACTTTCACATTAGAGGGCTTCGTCCTTAAATCACCAAAGTTTCCACAGATGTTGTATAAATTCTATTCTTGGACATAACGACAGCGGTAAAAATACTCGAAGTACGCAAAACACCACGAGAACACTGTGGAAATATTGCTAAAATATACACTTACCTTACGTGAAAAAGCTGACTTTCAACTCTTCATCGATGTCAAGATATGTATTTTTCTTTCCATGTCTCTTGTGAGACATTTTCTCCGCAACTTGTACATCAGACGTTGTTTTTTAAAATCTCAAATACGCAGGATCATTTTTGCTTGGCGTTTTAGTAGGGCATTGCTTGTTCTATACACAGCAATATTGCAGCAGCTCATTCAAATACAAGCTCTAAAACGACCCGAAACTTAAACCTGATGTTGACCCAAACGCCAGCTAAAAAACACTTGCATTGAGACAACCATTCGACTCGCTAATTAGCATATTGCACTCGCAAATTGCTCACAGCACGTTGATCGATTTAATTATAACACCATTTAAAACTTCAATCTTATCCTCATATTTGGTGTAGAAACCAAGTCCATTGGTGTGCATTAAGTTGTCCATTGCGCCAAATGAAAATGTGCGGTGCGGTCTGAAAAAAAACTACTTCGAGTCACCTTAAAGTACGTAAATATTACATAAATTCCCTATAGATAGAGCATGTGGTTCAAGGAACATTCCTTTTAGTCACCCAGGAAATAGAATTACCCCCCCCCCCCACCTCATATCATTGGACACTCCTTCTAAAATAAGTTCCAGTCCACAGGCTCTGATGCCCTTTTATCGTGCTCTATATACCATATATACAAGCCACTGAACCATCCTTTTACACCTTATATATTACATGAAACGTATACCAGTGAAACTCGACTTGCTCGTTATTTCAGTCTATCTCATGAAATAATCTTCTATACATTATAAATTGCAAATCGTCTCGTGTAACACCACCTTAACAAAGGTTGTCAATATGGTAACTATTGTATTGTCTTCTCTTGTTAGGCACTGAGAAACAGGAGCCCAAAAATGCTTTCAAAGTGCTTCCAATGCTTTGTACCAGTGTTCAATGTTCAATTTATTAGTTGCCAAATATAATGAATACATTATTTACAAATATACAATACAGTTTTATTTCAGTATTGTTTTATTTGCTTAGTGAAGCTAAACTATTGTCTTGTGCGGCTTCAAAGTAGTTGTTCTTGACTATGTAGCGTATACACTGTAAAATCACATTATTCTCGTGTCTGATTTGTGGTGCTAATAGCTGAAAATAAAGTACAATAAACATAAGCAAGTTGTCTTCCAGACTCCACATCATCATGAAAGCAAATTATTAGTCATACAATGTAGATCGAATGGCTTCATTTACCTTTTCCAGTAGAGTAACCTTTTTCTTGGGATGTTGAGTTGCATTCTATAGGATGGAGATAAGACTGATAAACAGTATGTAAAGACTACGGCTGATTGGTTGATTTTTAACAGCAAGACTCTGCATATTGGGCCATGGAGTAGAGATGTGTGAATAGAAAAAGAAAGAAAGCTAAGAAAGAAAGAAAGAGTGAAAGAGCGAAAGAAAGAAGGAAAGAAAGAAAGACAAAGAAAGAAGAGAGAAAGAAAACGATAGAAAGGCAAAATGCAAAACAAAACAAAACAAAAAAAAAAACCCAAAGACTAAAGATGTGTGAATAGATGTGTGAATAAAAAAAGAAAGAAAGCTAAGAAAGAAAGAAAGAGTGAAAGAGTGAAAGAAAGAAGGAAAGAAAGAAAGAAAGACAAAGAAAGAGAGAAAGAAAACGATAGAAAGGCAAAATGCAAAAGAAAAACAAACAAAAAGCACACACACACACACAAAAACAACAACAACAACAAAGGAACAACAACAAGAACAAAAAGGAGCAAAATGAAAAAAATACACACAACCCAATACCTTTGAAAAGTCTTGCTTTCTTTTTCTTGTTTTCTTTCCTGACAAAGACTCCTGTGTTACCATTGTCTTTTTAGCTGGTAAGTTTTGTTTAGGTGTGTTGGCCACTTTATCATTGTTATTTACCTCTGTAAAAGTAACATTATATGTACCTGTTTCGAAAAAGGCTGTCCTTGATTTTGGTGCATACTGCATATTGAATACTGCATACCAAGACTGAAATGTATTATGGACAATTTGTAATTGGGCAACAAGAGGCTTTACTAATGTTGATTCTCTGTTTTCTCTCAGGTTGAATCTAAGTAGACTTTTTCCGCAACTTTTCTACTTATAAAAATTGTGAAAATATCTGAAATTTGATATCCACAATGCATTTTGGTCTTGGTATGCAGTATTCACTATGCAGTATGCATTAACACTGAGGGCAACCTTTGTTGAAATAGGTATAAAGCATTTTAGTACTCAAATGCACATTGACTGTGTTAATGAGGTATAAGGTGTGAAGATTCACTCAATGTGGACTTATTGCAGAATATCCACTCTTGGCTACTACCTTTATTTACACAACAAAAATCATTGTGATTTGTTGCATTTTTCCAGCTCAACATTCTCAGTTCGCTTCCTTTACACCTGATGAGGATAGCAGTAGCTGGGGTGGGTGGAGATAGCTGCTGCATCAAACACAGAAGATCAAGATGCATCTCATATGCTTCTTCTCTCCCCCCTCCCCTGCCTCAATCATATCAGGTTGCTTAACCCTTACCTTTATTCATGTCACCCTCATCACTTGATGAGTCTCCACCATATGAAGCAGATAAAGCCATAAGTGCATTGGTGCTAGAGATGACAGTTGACGACGGACGTGATAGTTGAACTAATGAAGGCACATCTGATGGCTGAACGGGTTCATTATCACCTAAACACAAACACAGTTCTTGAGAAATACGTCCTAGAATACAGCTGCTTTTTTTCTTAAAATAAGTTTTGCAAATACACTGCTATTGACAAAGCACCACAACTACAAATACTGATAATCACATCAGAACCTACTTATATTTATCATCATGATGTTAACTCTTTTTTTATGAAATCATTGATACTGGTACAGATATGCACCACTTCCAATTTTATATTCATTAGTGCATTGTAAGAAGCTGTAGTCAGTAGCTCTTACTAGTAGAAAACTTCTTAATTCTGAATGTCAGAAGAGTGTTAATATGAGTACAATTTGACAAAGATCTATTTCTTAATCTGACTTACTTTCACTGTTATTTTCACCAAGCAGTACAGCCAGTGGGTCACCTACTTTACTGTCTTCATCTTTTGATTGATCTGATCTTGTTATCTGTTGCCAGCCTTCTCTATTGCTAGTACACTGGTTTTGAGGAGTTGAATCTCTTTGATATCTTGACTGTTTTTGATTGTTATTAGGTCTGTCTTTTCGTCTATTTCCACGATATCTATTATAACAATTTCAAAGACAATGCAACTTGTGGGTGTTTTCAAATAACATTTACCTCTTTAGATACAAGCTCATGTACAGGCCATTCAGTATAATGCATACACTTTGTCATAAGTTTTCATGTTCAAAGCCACAAAAAATCGATAAGATTTATCAATAAACTTACAGTACGGGTCCCTTTAGTGGACTGGAGACTTAGTCTGTGTACAATTAGTCACGAATGTGAAAATTATAAATGTTTGAGATAAATACATTTTTTTGATAAAACCTTTTAGATGTCCTATTGGATCAATTGAAGGAGTGAAATGTTATCACCTGATGTCATTATAACACAGGAAATTCAAAACATAGAGTATTACAACAGAGCACATTTTTATAAAAAATATGATTATACACGACTTTCATAATGGCCGCTGCTAATTAGCATAAATAATGAAAAATTACTATTTCTGGAACTGTATCAATTTGAAATTATTAAGATTGTTGATTTTGATAATTTGTGCAAATTTTCAAAACAAAACATTAAATCCTTGACAAGATATGGGGATTTAAAATTCTGAAAATGCACCAAAACGAGGCTACCAAGGCTTTTGGTCAAAATTACATACAAAACTCTCTATTTTTGACAGTGCATAACTTTTTTGATATTGAACAAAAGTGATAAAATTTTCTGAAAATATTTGTCTTGAAGTAATTTCTCACATAGCATTGATAATTTTTTGCACAAGGCCCTCATTTTCTCTACTGGAAAAAACTGAATTATGAAAGTGGTCTATTATAAGTAATACCATGACCCTGAGGGATATTAGTGATTAATTGTCCCCGAGGCCAAGTGAGGTTTAGTGGAAGTCGGCCTCGGGACTTTTACTAAACCTCGATCTGAGGCTGAGGGGACATTTAATCACTAATATCCCGAAGAAGTCATGGTATTACTTTGTAATACCATGATCACCGAGGAAATCAACGAAAATATACTTCGCTGTTTGTTCATCCAAAACTTGAAAATATTATACAATTCTTTTACCAATTGTGCGTAATCCTGTTCTCTGGGTGGCTGGGTGCCCTTTAAAGCAGAATGATTAGAATTTATACCTGAAATTTTGAGTTTTTGCTATTTGACCATTTTCCAGCCTTGCTTTCTGTTCTTCTAGTTTCTTTTGAACATTTGCTGCTGTTGGGTAATTCCTACATAATTTCAATATTTGAGTACATTAAAATACATAAGAATTGTCCTCATATCGCAATTCACATTTTACAACAATGCATGATTGCCTGCAACAGCAAATTGCATTTATATATACAATACAGGGTTTTCATAAGTTCTTGAGTAGACAGCTAGAGCATAAAAGTATATGTCAGCTTTCACTGTTCATTCAGGTTTGTTTTCCACCCAACATAAACCAGCTGTTGACCTTCGCAACAATCCCAAGGTCAACCAATCAGAATCGAGGATTTGAAAGCTATTTTGATTAGCATTTCTTTGTAATACTTAGCTTCATACCTACCAAGATAATGGATAAAATACGAATGCCTCATTTTCTAGAATGTTGTAAAACTATTTTTCTATTATAAAAGACATAATAGAGAGTTTCACTAAAATATTTCCGAGTCTAATAAAAAAAATACGAGAAATTCGCGCCTTTTCTGTTAGCGGACGTGCTGCCCAGTGGCGGGAAAAAGCATTTATTTTGACGAAACGACAGCCAAAGTCCTTCAACTTGTGAGTTTGTTTCCAACTAAATGTAAAGAAATATGATTGAAAATTACATCATTGCTTCAATTTGCCGATCTCTTTGCTAATATGATGTTCTCTTTGAATGGAAAAACAAAGTTTTGGAGAAGTTTGGAGGAGTAAACAACACTGAGTTTCGGTGACTGTGGATGTTTGTGGTTAGTGAGCCGAGGAGATAGTCTTGAGCAGAAATTTACTATAAATGTGAATCTGAGGCACTTGAAGTCCACAATTTCAAACAAAGAAATGGCTATCGAAACTACTTATTATCATCTTGAGAAATTCTAAGTGTTTCCAAGGATGTAAGCGATGTTTTCTCTTGGCTGATTCCTGCGTTTTTACGAGAGTCAGAGCATGCATCAAGCAGACCGTTTTTGAGAAAATCTAGTCAGCATTTCAAGGTAACGAATATAAAACTCATTATGTATAAATTAGTTCTCATTTTTGGCGATGTTATTTCTAAAGAGATGATTTATAAATCGTTTATTTTATCAAAGCTATTTGTATGGAAGCTGGTCTTACCGCGGTAGAGTTTAATTTCAGCGAACTGAGTAAGTTAAAAATGGATAAATTTGCTGGTGTTTAGGACTTTTGCTTATGCTGCAACGTGGGCATGATGTATCATTAGTTGATATTGATATACAAAAATAGATTTTCAACTGGTAATATCACAAAATGTTTTTTTATGAAAACCACGAATGATTTCACTTTCTCAAATCAGATTAGGAAATCCTAACCAAAATAGCTGGAAGCAGATGGCTCAATATTCAAAATATCAGTTTTTTAAGCTGGTTGCTAGCACTTAATGAGAACCCTGTGCAATAGACACTTTGCACCATCACATGACAGCAGCCATGACAGGAGGCAGGAACAATAGAGTCTGGACTAATCTGGTTTACATGAGAAAGAATTCAGTTTCCCAGGAGGGAAAGACTCTGTTGTTGTGCCCCCTGTCATGGCTGCCATCATGTGATGATGCAAAGCCTCTATATATAAAAAGTTTAAACAGAGATATTGAGAGACTATCATACTTCCGTCTTTGTTCTCTCCATTTTTCTATTTCTTCTGGAGTATCAAGTTTAATTCTCATTCTACCCTTGGCATGATTCTGAAAAATGATGTAAATAACTTAATGATTGTAACCAGGTATCTCTGAAAGTCAACAATTTTTTTTTCACTTACAGTACAAATAAGCACATATATGTGGATTATATATACATGATATTAACATTGATTTCTTTAATATTCATTTTTTACCTGAATAAAATGTAGTTTCATTATCTTTCTGGGGGCTTGAAATGTGCAGCCTTCATGATCACACTTTAATAAATAATTGGATTTTATTAAAAAATGTATGTATATATATGTGTGTGTGCTATCTGCTTAATAAGATCTGTAGTTCAATCCTCATAATGCCAACCGTTGTTGACAGACATCATAATAATAATTTCATACGACTCCCAAGGATACCAGACAAAGTGGAGTCATTCTGTCTGAGTGTAACTTACTTTTACATGAGACTGAAGGTGTGCCTCAAGGATCTTTTTGGTTTTAAAGGACCGCTCACATACATCACAAGAAAACTCTGTTGAGCCTGCCGATTGAATGTTCTCATTTCTTTTAGATTCATTACACTGAAAGAGTAATAAATAAAGATACAATGTTAGTAGTAGAATAAAAACATGTCTATATTTAAATGACAAATAAATCAGGGGCGGTAAGGGGGGTCTCGGCACAATTCACGAGTTTCTAAAAACGGGTCGAACGTTTCACGAAAATTAATTTTTGGTTTTCACGATTCACGAAGTTAAAAACTTTCTCAAACCAAATTATAACGCGTTTAATAATTGGAAACATGTTGAGTGTTGATCGCGTACGCTTTCGTTCCATCGCTCTTGTCCAAGCGGCAAAGTTTTATCTCAATGCATTGTCCTAAACCTCTCTTTTCGGCTTCTTCCCTTAGACCGTAGTCTCCCTCGCAGCCGTGTTTAGCCTCGTCACGCAACCTACTTAGACCGGCAAATTCGGCAATCTCCTTGTATTCAGTCCACTAAACTCAAGTCTAGCTTAAGGGGAACTCTTATACGTTCTTTACCACCAACAAACGTTTGGGCAACCGAACTACCGCATTTAGGGTCTACAAAGTAGACAATTCCATCTATCATGTCCATCTCTACCTGATCGGTCCGATCGCTACAGCGTGCAGGACACCTGATACCTGTGATACAGTAGATAGCCAACATATAAAACTGGTCAAACAGGTCAAAGAAGACCTGGGTATGAATTCCTGGTCTCAAGTATCACTAACAGGATAAATCGGATTAACAAGATGGCTGAACGACGCTGTTATCGTGACACCTAACAGAAGCACAGGGAGCCCCAGAGGAGGATGGACACTTCCCATGTGATACGTTAGACCAATCAAACTTGCTCTTTCAAGGTCGCTTCTGGCGTGACAGATTATTCACTCGAAATGCATACATAGGCGATAAATACGGAATTTTTCTTTTGAATTTAGTTGAAACTTTGCAATTTAAGTCTTCAGAATCAATGTTGAGTTATCAAGGAATCGAACTGACATTAAATATCGGAAAGACAAGTGATATTTTCAGTTAAACTTTTGTCATCATTTTCAGTCACGCATGATACTTCTCGCCGAGATAAACTCTGCAGAGTAGGTACTTTCAAACCATGTGAAATCACATATTGTTAGCGAATAAGCCAACAAAATTTACATATCTGGAAAGTTCAAGAACTGAACTTTGATTTTAAGTGGTTGTCCCCCTTTGCCCCATCAGCGGTTTCAGAGATAGAGCGGTTTGAAAACTAAGAAAATTTGCCATCTTGTTCCAGAAGGTGACAAAAATACCGCGTCATACTCAGGTCAATGTCAGGTTTCCCAATGGCAAACTTGGAAAATCCAAGGAAACCTTAAAATACTAGAGGGGATATTATTATTATGAAGCTTCATTCACGCCTAAAAAGCCTTCCTTTTATGTTTTTTATTAGTATGAACGCTTCCAATTCAAAGCAGAAGCAGTCTGGTCCATTAATCTTGTTCGTCGGAGAGTCCTCATGGCGATATTTAATAATTCCATCGGAACGTGACGATAAACCCCTGGAACCCAGGGTAGAAGTCTACAAAAAGCAAATATAATAAACCTACGTCAAGAAAATCCCTGATTCATTCAGCATCAGTTTTACATATAAGCTTTGCTAAATTTGCCAAAAATATATTTCCGCTGTACGGTTATAATATCGGTATCTCGACTTTCATAACTGATAACGAATCAAAGCTATGAACTAACTGATAAAACATGCTTACAAAAGAGCTTATCTGAAAAATAATGCTTCTGTGTACTCTAACAAGACTCACATGGAGAGTTAAGGTTTGCAACTTTTGGATAGATGTATCGCACGATGGAACGACCAGAAGGCGCCTTTCTGAAGGCGAATATATTTACAAAGCTGAAATGGCAGTAGATGACTTTCCGGCATCGCCAGGGAAGGTAAACTTGGTGCTGTCAATTCGAATGGATATGATGGATCGACACAGTGTATTATTACTAAGTCGTTATTCTCGAAAATCTATATTCTTGATCGATAGTGTTATCACCTCGGTGGTTGGAGTCAACTGAGTTAGAATTTCATTTTGAACCATGATCCTTTGCGCGCCACTGTCCATCCTCCTCTGGGGAGCCCGGCTTTTGATCCATTTAAGCGCTGTATGAATATAGATAGCCCCCTGTAGTGCTTTTAAGCCATATGTCACCGGATACGTGATTACCAGTACATATCTTGACCTTTAGCTGAATGGCTTGTGTAATCCGAGCAAACACGAGGGCCGTTGGCGTGTAATAAGATCTCAGGGGTAACGCACTCCCATAGAGTACGGTAAGAACTTTACTCTTCTTGGGGGATTTAGAGAGTGCGTTACTAAATTCAAATTCAATTACCCCCTGAGATCTTATTACACGCCAACGGCCCTCATGTTTTTAATGCTCGGATTACACAAGCCATTCAGCTAAAGGTCACTATATGTACTGGTAATCACGTATCCGGTGACATATGGCTTTTAAAAAAGCACTAGGCTATCTATATTCGTACAGCGCTTCGTAATATAAGAAATGGATCAAAAGCCGGGCTCCCTGTGACAGAAGTCACGATTCACGTGGAAAAACAGCAATGTTTCACGATTATCGCAAAAAATACATTGATTTTCACAGGTCACGACCGTGGGCTGACGCACGATTCACGGCTTTTATTTTTCTCTGATCACGGTTCACGAAGAATTAAAAAGGGTCTTCACGGCTTCATGAGAAAACCCCTTACCGCCCCTGATAAATGCATAAATAAATATATCCTATGATATATGGATATGGATGGGCAAATCTGTTAGTCAAGGAGTGAATGAAACTGGCACATATACGAATAGTAAACTATATGGGTATTTGCACACGGAACACTAGCTAATAAGACTTAAGCTACATTATTTTTCTGATCAACTGTCTGAACTAGATACACTGACATTAATTGGCTTACCAGTGGTTTTGAGTCCACAAATTGTTCACTGGACAAAGGCGTATAAACTGATGTTTGATATGGTTGTGTGCTCATGTACGGTTGAAGTGCATTCAAACCATGACTGTATGGAAATTGCTGCATGAAAGGCAAATGTCCATAGCCATAGTTCGGTACAGCAGAAAAACAACCATTTTGGATACTGTTTGTAGGAAAATTCCAGTTTGGTAAAGGTAGGCGACTCATACTGAAATATAAACTTGAAAATCAAGCTATAGCTGATGGATAAGGGTACAAAATACTTCTAAAATTGGAGAAACTTTGAAAAACAACTTTCCACCATTACTGCACCGAATTGAACCACGTGTTTTAAAGAGATGCACAGGAAGCCCACCGTGATTTCAAGTGTTATTGATGTTTGTATAAATACAACATTTCTTCTTATAAATGGCTTAATTTCATTGCGGATTTCTCCTAAGTTTTAACTAAACAAATTTTGTTAGAATTTTATACAAGATTTCTCTGATTTCAAAGCCACAAAGTACTCTACGTTTGGATTTCCTGTGTTAACCACAGGAACTCCAGAAACTACATTAAAAGTTAACTCAGAAAGTTCAAAAATATAAAAAAGCACAAGTAAAATATGACGATGAAAACAAGGATTCTTTTGAAGAAATGTGTGAAAAAATTTAAATAATTCACAAACTTCCAAGTTGTTTAATTTCGATGTTTTGAAAACAACTATACCCAGCCCCCTTAACCGTTAGTACGTACATTTCAAATCAATTCAAAATGTCTTCCTTTCGAAGATTGGTTTTCAGACACATCTATCTTCATCCTATTAGGGGTCTTTTTCTATTGTTTGTAACCGTTATTTTTATGATAATACTCTTGGCTGGAAATATAGACAAAGAAAGGAAAAGGAAATCAGTTTATCCCGATGAAAAAGCCGTCGAACGCGATTCCCTGGAATCCACTTCCAAGACAAAGGGCCAAGATTTTGAGCGGAAAATTCAAAGAAGTGCTTCCAAGAAGAGCACGTTTTTGTTCATTATGATTCTTACTTCTCCTAAAGGAACAGAAAGAAGAGACGCGATAAGGAGCACTTGGTTAAAGGCAGAGAATTTAGACTTTATGGCCAAATTTATAATCGGTGGGAAATCCCTCAGTAAATCAGAGCGGACTTTGATTGATTCGGAGAATGAGAATTTCAATGACATTGTAATTATTCCAGATCTTAAAGACGGATACTTCGAGCTTTCGAATAAGGTTTTACATGGATTTAAATGGATAGATGATAATATAGATTGTTCATATGTTTTTAAAGCAGATGATGACTCGTTTGTACAAATAGACAAGATCATATCTGAATTAGAGGGTCATTCCAAGTCAAAGACAACCAACCTCTATTGGGGTTTCTTTAGGGGAAATGCTAACGTCAAACGTAAAGGCAAGTGGGCTGAGAGCAAATGGGTTTTGTGTGATCATTATTTACCCTATGCTAATGGAGGTGGATATGTACTGTCTGCCAAGCTTGTGAATTTTATAGCAAGAAATTGGAAATTACTACAGTTGTACAACAGTGAAGATGTATCAGTAGGTAAGTGTGTCTATGGTGTGTAAACTAGTGCAGGTGGACTGGCATTTAATTTTGCTGACTATCAACTTTGCCTATGGTTACTAGATAAATTACACCTGTAACAAAGGTTTGTGCCCTTCAGGCAAGGTACACGTATTGGCAAGTGTGGGCATCTTCAAATTTGAGACCCTGTTTAACTTTTATATCTCTAGAGAACACTGGTGAGAACTTTATTGGACCACCTTTATAGGTGTTTATCTTATGAGGTGATGGTGTTGCTGGTAGTTGCATTAGAAGGGGAGGGGTGTGGGGAAGTCAGGTGTAACAGGAAAAGAGAAAGTGGGACATTCAGAGAGTTGGAGAGTTGCACTGTCAGTGGGTTTGTAAGGGCTGGGCACCGGACAATTTGACTGGCCGTGAAAATGAGTTTGCAGATTTTGCCTGGGTGTACTTCTCAAGAAACTCAAACCAACTTGTGATATAAATATCTCTGGTCTTGCCCAGGTGTCACATAAGCCAGATGGCTTCCAGTTTGAAATCTTATGAGGTCCTCTGACTCAGTACACCTGTGCTGATTACTCTAATAGTTTTGTTCTGTAGCTTTATTAATAGCTGATAGCAAATCACTTTCATGTGTTAAATTTTCACTTGCTCCAGAGAATGATATGAACAAATTGTGCAGTTCCAGAAAATATCCATACCCCCACCATGGAGGGAATTTGTAAATGCCCCCCCCCCCCTCATCCTCTGGAACTTCCATTTTTCTTCCATACAAACTCAGTAAGTTTGTTTTCTCTGACCCCCCTCCCCTCCAGAATTTCAAAATCCTTCCGTGGTAGGGGTATGAATATTTTCTGGAACTACACAATTCACTAAAGTACTAAAAAGATTTGCTTCCCATTTTCTAAGTCTTTATTAATATTTTAGGAGCATGGTTAGCACCTTTAAAGTTACATCGTCAGCATGACACAAGGTTTGACACAGAGTATCGTTCCCGTGGCTGTAATAATTTACATATTGTAAGTCACAAACAAAGCGCACAAGACATGTATACCAAGTATGAGACACTTCAGAAGACAAATAAACTTTGTGGTGAAGAGGAAGAAATTCATAAATCATTTGAATATAACTGGAATGTACCACCATCTCAGTGCTGTAAAAGGAAGTTTGGAATCCCATGAAGATTATTCTGAGTGTGATTTTATCTTTAGTAAGATAGCTGATGTCTCAAGTAAGTTATACTATGCTATTATGTTCAAGGGGAAATTCTTTAGAAAAAACTGGGTACCAAAAACTGAACATTGAAAAAAGGAAAAGGAAGTGATTCATTGCAGGAACATGCTCCACAGAAGATCAGCAATTTTCTTCATTTTGTCTTGGATTATAAACATTAAGAATACTAAATACAAATTAGGCAAAAGCAATTGGTTTCAGGAGCATGTCCCTGCATTCCAAATCATTCATTTTTTATTATATCTATTTATAAAGCTTTCGATATAGCCACTCCAACACTAGAGTGGCATGGCCCTCACAACAGAGCGAGGCTCCATTCATGTGAACTAAAGTTATTTTTGGTTTGAAAATTATCAAATCAGTTTGATTTATATAAATTTTTCATTGTCATAGACCTCCTAAATTATGAAAATGATTATCAGAGAATGGAAAAAACTAAAAATCCAACTGCATGGTTTTAAATGAAATATTGCTAACCAAAAAAATTTCAAATCATAACAAAATAATAATGGACCTCAAATATTAGGTAAAAACATTGTCTGCACAGTCTTTATATCAAAAGATTTATATATGAATAATATTTTTATTTGCCTTTAGAACTAAAAGTAGGGGCATTGCAATTTGAAAAGTGGGTATAACGGCCAATATTTGGCTGATTTTTGAAATGAACGATTTCAATTGATGTTGGAATTACATTCTGACTGGTTTTCATGTGAAAAAGCATCTGTTTAAAATAGATAGGGAAAAATCACATGATCATTAATAATTTATTTATTTATAAGACATTGCAGTAACTGAACCAGAATAGTTTCTTACTAGAGCAAAAAATGAATGAAAATAAGAATGTTGACAAAAAAATATTTTAAATTATGATCAATTTTAAGATTGAAAAAATTATTCCTTCAAAATCATGAATCCTAGATGGGTTAATAAAATTATTATAATTTGTTCCTTATGGTTTTGTTACTGTTAAACTCATCAAACAGTCATTACACTAGTTTTCAGATACACTGTCATAGGTACAGGGTCATACAGGGGGGGGGTCTTTGTCATGGATCACGAAAAATAAAATCGAAAAATCCTGAGTCGAGGGAATCCACAAGAGTGGAGTATTCTTTTCACGTGTCACGAGAGAAGTGTCATGCATGGATCACGAGAAATGATTTATTACAATCCCGAATCCCGAAAAACAAAAATGCCCGATCACGCGTCACGAGAAAACCCCTGTAGGTAAGACTTTTTAATTAGAAACATATATTTGGACCCTTTATTTTTGTCAGCCAATGAGATCTAAGACAGAAATTTCAACTTGCATGAACTATGGGAACCTTTTATGTGAAGCTTAAAACTATGATGACTATTATTTCTTTTCTTACTATTCATCAATAATTAGCACTAGCTTAGCTTGGCTAATCCTCAACCCAGGCAGAAATGTGTGAATATATTAGTATGATAAGGTTCCTCTGATTCTGAATGGATAGCCAGCATTCCCCCTCCCCCTCCCCTGTTGAGAGCCTGGTTACGTGGGCTATGATTGGATGACAATCCCGGCAGATGGCCCTAGCTTTGGGCCCTGTGCTGTAAATGTTGTACCATTGTATTATTGGTGATTGTTTGCAGACATCAGTAATAACAGATGTCTGCTTATACAGAAACACTACAATTAGAAAAACTGAGTATATTAATACTTTAAATAACTTTTATTTAGTAAGAAATATTTTAATTTATTAAAACAAAGCAACGTGATATTTATGTCTATAACAATATAATATATATCTCAATAACTCAACGATATCAACAAACATATTTATCCCTTGAGTAAATTTGTATTTATTAAAATGTAAAATTATAGTGCTACTTGGATAAAATTGATAAAAATGGCATTATAAATGTCTTATTGACTTAGTGGGAGGGCTGGATGGGAAAATATTTGGCTTGAGGTCATCAACCATTCAGATGGGATCTCACACAAATGACCAAGAGCCAAATATTTCCCCGTCTGGACCAATCTAACTCAGTCAATAAGCATTTTATCATGTGAGTGTTTTTTCTTTTAACCAACCCTTTATTAGTATTTTTTGGCATGTGTACAGGTCTGGGTCTGGATATGAGTTTTTCCAGACAACCTTCAGACAGCTGTCTGGCCCTGCTACGACACTTTTCCGAAGGTTTTCTTATGAGCATGTGTGGGTCCACATATGGGTCATATGAAAATTAATCTTTATGGACCCAACAACCTCCTATAAAGTAACCATTTTGTTGAAGTAGCACTTTAAAGGTTATATAAAACTGTTGACAGAGAATTATCTAAGGGTTCAGAATATGATGACTGACTGTACTGTACTCTGCCACTAGAGCAGATTTCGTATGAGTGTGAAACGGACCGCGCCGTGCCGTGACCGTGTCAGTACCGTAATGTCTATCAAAATCATTTAAAATTCCTGCCGTAACCATGCCGTGATGGTGCTGTTTTCACAGTCATACAAAATCTACTCTATTGTAGCTTAATGTTCTTTACAAATTACACTCTAAGTACTCAATCAGACAGTAGTTAAAATAGCATGTGAACTCACTCAGTTATGAAACTAAATTTCCTAAAACAGAAAATCTGTTCTTAGTATTTGTTGCTATTTGGGTTGCCATGGTAGCTAATTATAATTATCTCACTCAGTAATATTACTCTATTTTACTTGGAAATGTATATTTAATGAATGGATTCCATTTTCCATGCATCTGTAATCTAATAGATGCCAATGTCAGAATGTGGTGAGAACAAAAAAGTATATCAAGTGATGTGACTGTTGTTCTCACAAATTTGGATTGTTTTCTTTTTGACATTCAAAACTTGGTTTAAGAATTAAGCAATGAAGAATGCTGGTCTAAGCTATGCTTCTATCACACTGTCACATACTACTAATAGATAATGCTGTAGCATTGCTTGGCTAGCCTCATATCAAGGCTGCAGTTAGAAGACTTTTCCAATATAAATAATAAAAGAAAGAATTTTTAAATGATATTTGTTTTAAATTTTTATGATATCTATTTTTAAATAGATAATTAAAATTAATTATGTACTTCCAGTATTGCTATCTTATATTAATATATTTATATCTAGTCATCTAGTAGACAATTATCCTAACCCGCCTTGACTAGCACAATGCTATATAAACTTGAAACTTGAACTTGAAACTTGTTCCTATTTCTAATGTATTGTAAGTCTGGTTATCATGAAGAAGCAGAAGTACCATATGCAGAATCAGTATGTGATGAATGAAACACTGGATGTTGTCTTGTTATTTGTGCATGCATATGTTGCTCATCAAATTTAGACTTGTGATCCATTGAAGCTGAATTGACTGCCTAGAGTTTGTTTGTTTGTACTTTGACGGTGGCCCATCAGTTTCATTGCCTCTCAAAAAGACACATTTAATTACAAGTGAATATTGTTATATTGGTTACAAAAAGCTGAAAATTATAGAATTTCTTTATATATTTTTGGTTTTAAGAAAGGTTTATTTGAGTGGTTGCAATGTATAGAGCAGACTGAGTCCTCCATTTAATATGTAAAGTGCAAACAGTAATATCAAACTCTAGGTAGTTGTGCTTTATGAGTTTGGTGGAAATATAAATTTAAAAAATCCTAATCAGTTATCCTTCAATGTCAAAAATAAAAATATTCTAAAACGCATATATTAATATGAATTTATATTATAATAATATAGAAATAATATTATTGTTACCATTTGTTGGAAATATTGAAAGGCTTATTAAATATTAAAAACTAAAAAAAATGTGGTAGCTTATAGAGTTGAGGTGGTGCTTTGATCTGCTTTAACTGCCATTATGACCATGAGTTGATCACTTGATACCAGGCCACTGGGATATACAATCTACAAATTGAAAAGACATAATGAAATTTATCCACAGAATCTTTTGATTGATGTCCATGAAAACTCAGTTTTTGATTATAGAGAAAATAATTGTGAGTGGATATGTGCAATTAAAAAACCAGCAGCTGTAATTCAAATGTGTGAATGAATGCCTAGAAATGATGAGTGTCCATTAATATAGCTGGAAATGTATATAGTATACTTTTAAAAAACCTTTAAACATTCCCTAGAGTCCAATGGTTTCTCTGTTACTTACCTCCATTAAGTCATCAGGTGAAATGTCAGTTAAATCAACAAAATTTGATAACAATGGTTTGGCAAGCTCTTCAATGCTCACACAACAATCTGTTAATTAAAAGAGATGCTTTATTTAGATTATTAATAGATTGAAATATTGGTATGGTTGTATGGTGTGGGTTTATCTCCTCAGTCTGTCCAAACATTGAAGATGTGTCATCATTATTCAGAGCTGCCCTATTCTGTGGATGCACTGTAAAGTTACTGTAATGGTCAGGTCACAGCTGTGCAAAAATGACAATTTTATCCACTGCATAAAGATTTCTTTAACATAAAGCACTATTTAGCCTCTTATGCAAGTAATAACACTTGCAGTTTGGGGAAAAGCTGCCCATCAGGTATCTGGTGTTGTCATTTCTTCAAGTAACAAAATGCTTGGAGACTGCTCAAGGTGATTGCAACAGAGTATGAGTGTTGGGATGCCGGGACTGACTCTTATTGGTTTAATCATAGATGAGGCTATGTTGTACAATGTATTCAATTTCTTACCCATCTTCATACTTTGTTGTTTAGACCACTCCACAATAGCATTAAACTTGGAAATCTCATTTCCCTTTGATACAAAACAAAAGGTCAATTGCCATAGAGATTGAAAGTGATCACAAAGACATCATTCTGCTATAAATACATAGCTGTCCAACCCTCGAGCACGTTTTGTCCCACTTTGAGTCTCCTCTCTCACTCCCCCCACCCCCACTGAGCTGTGAAAATTGAAAACCCAATTCTAAGGAAAAAATGTTGGTCTCCAAATATGAAAGCCTTGGGGGTTGGCAGCTATGTAAATAGTTCCATGAACTCACCTTTGTTGTTCTTGATAAAATGAGTTTTAAACTTTTCTCAGACAGCACACTTGTTGCCTTGACATCTAATGTGTGAATATAATTTTCTTGTAAAAACACATCAATCTAAAATATAAATGTAAAACTTACTGTTACCCTTAGGTTCATAATGAATTAAGAAAACTGTTGCAGTCAGCATATTTCCCAGTCTAGGTGAACTTTGGTTTCAAAATTGAAGTTGTCAGATTACAGTATAGTACAATCTTGCCACTTTTTTGCAGTCTTTTGTACAATTCTTAGCATTGAAAACCAAGAAAATAATGATGGATGCAACGACGATTTTAACCTACTTTGATGATCAATACCTTATTTTGTAACATCTGTTGCACTTCAGGATAACCTGGACACTGCTCTATGGACTGTAAAAACGTATACACCTGAAAGAGAAACGTTTGATAGAACATTGTGCATCACTTTGATAAACGTTCCTTTCCTTACCAAAAAAAGTCAGCAGGTTTTATCAGAAATGGTAGCATATTCGATTGTGTATTTAATTCATCTGTACTGTAAAGTGCTGATGGACACCTGATGCCACTCAGCTAGTCACTCAGGCTATTGTAATGTGGGCATGCACTGAGATGCATGGTTCAAGGGAGTTAAGGGTGCACTGACGTATAAAAATTGCTCCTTGCTAGGCCGAAATTTGATTTAGCAATGTATATTGGAGAATTTGAAATACTTTACATGAATCTTGAGATCAAGGTGCAAAATGCCAAGCATATATTTCCAATAAATTTAATATGATTTTTTGAATGTCCCAATTGAGCGAAATAATACAAATATCTTCCGTATTTCTTTCTTGATTTTTGTTAAATTCCATGCTTGCCTGTAAATAAAATAAATATTTAAGAAACACTTATTTCTGACAAAAACCACCAAAGATTATAGCTTTTTATAGAAACTGGAAGTAAAGTGTCCCACGTATGCACAATAAAAACGAAAATGAGTCCTTTTTTAGTCAAATGATTCCCGCCAAAAATGCGCGCGCGTGCACCTATTCAATTTTGTTGTGTCTACCTTGGGCGCAACAATTGCAGGTTTAATTAGCAACATTTTCTTCCACATTGAATACAACATTGCAGGGCACTGAGGACACAGTACAACTGTGTTACGCACAGTAGAAAGAGCTCAGTTACGCTTCACGTACATGCGAGACAGCAGACGGCAGAGGGGATCACATGAACGGCTTTTTTCGCGTCTTGAGTTGTCTTTTCAACGCGGTGAGTCATTTTGCGTTTTCCGTAAACGTCAGATTAAGTGTCAAACGCGCATCGCCAGTAGCGAAAATAGCATGCAAGACGCGTGATCCTCTTTGCCGTCTGCCGTTTCCCGTTTCCTTGCATGGACATGCAAGGACTACGAACGTGCTCATATTTAGTGGTTTGAATTTGTAAAGGTTCGGGACACTTGTGTTCAAGCCTTTATAAACAACTGAATGTGAGCACGTTCGTAGTACTTGGTAGTCCATGTAAGAAACTGCAGATCAACGCAAGATGGAATGAGTATTTGTCCGATGTCCGGTGCCACATTTTTCCAATTCATATACAGAATTTGCTCCCTAATAGCATCCATAACACATTCTAGGTCTTACCGTAGTGACGTCTAAGCAGAGTTCAATGCTATCTATGCACACTTGTTCAATCTCTTGTATGTCGTAACGTTGAGCAGCACAAAGCAATCCTGGTAGAACTTTTGCAGTAATGTGACAAGAGCCCGTATGGAGATACATTAGTAGAGCTTCAAACTCTTCAGGCTCGAAATCCTCGACAATGAACTACGTAGGAAAGAATATGTTTTTTAATTACTTTTCCCTACTCGGTCTTTGTGTACACACAAAATCTCACAGTAATGCCCGAACGCGCAGTCAATTTTCCTATATGACACTAAATTGGTGTCGCCTGTATGGAAGGCGCGCGCGGCCAGTTTAATTGTTTGACAAAATATTTATTCAACAATAATCAATTGCGCGTTTTGATGATGCAAAATCAGAACTGTGCTCCGTTCTCTGATAAAGCACAGCCAATCAGAGCGACAAGGGTATGTATAAATAAAAACCAATGTGATGCATAGATAAGATTTTTAAACAATAATACACCCAATGACGCAAACACACATCTATAGTTATTTGTATATATTTTCGCACGCGTCTTTAATTTCGTGATTTCCGCGATTCAAAAAAATCGCAAAATTAAAGCCTCGCGGAAAGTAAGCCTCGCGAAATTTACACACGCGAAATTTACACACGCGAAATTTACACACGCGAAATTTACACACGCGAAATTTAATACCCAGATAAGAGATTTGCAGCGAAACAATTTTATGAACATGACCAATAAAAGAGTGAGAGAGACAATGCTTCTATAGAAATTAATACCGACTGCCATCTTGTTCCTACACGTTTGTATAAAATTATGTTTACCATGCATGGTCTGTTCACAGTTACGCCTAAAGGCTCGCTAAAATACTGCGTGACTCGTAAAATATCCAGCCATACTCCACACAAAACTGTCAAATAAGATATATTTATTATACAATTCTCAAAAGAACGCACGTATAATATGCACAAGAACGCGAAAAATATAAGACCGTATTAGGTTAATAACATTTGAATGGCTTCCCGGTGCAAAGCCGCGCGCTAATCAAAGTTAAAAGTGGCAATAAAAACGACATAATTTGTATTGATTTTTTGCAGAATTGTATAATAAATATGTTATTGGTCGATTAACCAGGGAATACAGCTGTGAATTTTTACTTGTCACTTACATTTTGGCTCGCCTAATGGCTCGCCAAAATACAGCGTGACTCGTATAAAAAATACAGAGCCGTATCAGCTGGTTAGTCGACCAATAACCTATATATACTTGCAATAAATTGCTGTTTGCAGTTTTTAGGTGGATTAGGTGGCCTTTAAACTCGCAAGGTTCGTTGACAACCATATTTATAAGGTTGTCCACCATTTATGTTGTAAAGCAGTACCTCTTGCTGCCAGGTAGTTTCTTTTCCACCATGTTTACCATTTTTCTGGACATGTCTAAGCCCTGAAAACGACGACAAAACCACATCATCTTCTCCAGTACTTTGAGAACGGCTCATCTTGTTGAGAGAAAACTTTCTGCTCCGTGGTCCGCCAGGTAATATAGAACTAGTGATGTTCCAGGACGAACTACGTGGAGATGTAGGTGACGTTACGCCATTTGGGACAGGCTTTTGTTGGGTTTCAGTGGTAGTAGTAGTGGTAGTAGTAGTAGGACTATTATCAATAAGTAACTTTCGAAAAACGCTGAAAAATTATGTATATACTGTTAAGCTAGGCTTGGACACACCGTGCATGAAAATGTTTCTGTCACATTGCGTGCAACACGGAGCTTACACCGTGTGTCCAACCCTGCAAAAATGCCGTGCAAAGCTGCGTGTATGCAACAGATGCAGGTTTAGAATCGAGTCCTATTAATTTCTGTCACTTTTTCTGCAACGTTGCACGCAACATTGCGCGGGAGGACACGCGATGAAACTGTGCTGCGTGCAATGTGGAAGTTCGGAAGCACGAAGGGAGTTTAAACGCATTTTCTGATTGGCCAATGAAGTACAATAGGATTCAGTGCATGTTTTCATTCGCCGTTTTCAAAAGACCATTGCTTTTTTAAACCAATATTCCCGCTCCGCTTCAAGAGGGTTTCGTGCTTCCCGAAAAGTTGGATCGTGTGTTCGGGTCTTTAGTTCCATAGATACACTCTAGTAGTGCACTCAGTTTTGATCTCCTTGCTAACTGTGCTCTCAGTTCTTTATAGTCTGCAAGTACAGCCCCTCACATGGCTCACCTTACCTGCTTCGAGCGGCCATTATCGCTTTTACCCCAAGAAACATTTTCTTGTCTGTCTTACCTGAAGTATAAATTAATGGCAATCAAAGACTTGAGAAAACAAAGCGCTTTAGGGACCCCATCGTAGCATACTATTGGCTTACCCACAATAAATCGAACATCAGCTAAATACTTTTGTTTTCCTAATATCTCACTGAAATCTTTGGCAAGTTGGTCAGGAGACTCAAATGTCTCTTGTAATGGGTCTTGGAGAGAACTGAAAAGAATCGACAAAAAGTTCATAAGCACACAAGGCGAGACAGGAATAACTGATTGTATCTGATATGTTTAAAAAGACACCTGTTGTTCGATTGGCTCCATTTTCCATGCTCCCTAGAAAGCAAAAAGAACTGATATAAGGGATTTGTATGACACGATAGATGGGAGTCTCCATGCACCAAACATCGTAAAATCCTTTGATTCTGCAGCATCTATAAATTCAACGATCTGTTTTTTAAATTCGCGTTACCTTTATTTTATTGCGAAATTTTAGAATATTTGAGATATAACGCGCGCGCTGATTAGCGGCTACCAATGTTTATATCAGAGAACAGAGACATGGCTTGCCCAAAGAACGCCGAAAATATTTAAAAAAATAAATATAAAACGATCGCTTATGTCTCTGTACTGTGATATAAACACTCTGAAAGATGTAGAGCACTCGAAAAGCAAGAGAAACACTCGGCTACGCCTCGTGTTCCTAAGCTTGCTTTTCTCTTGCTCTACGTTTTCCATCGTGTTTATATCACAGCACAGAAAAGTTTGCGAACATTTTGTAATTTGTCATAAAAATGGTTGATGAATTAGTCCCTAAGCATGTATTTTACCTGAAAGGAAGTGGCTCTCGTTTCTCCCTTTCAACACCAGAAGATTTTTCAACGGAGTCCAACAATTCGTTCATCAGTTGGTAGCGTGTTCGTTGCTGTGCAGAGGATAAGCTTTTATTAACTTAACATACGCTATATTTGACTCTTTCTCAGCCATGGTTTTATTAGCGACACGAGCACCAGCGCAAGCATATGGTCGGTTTTCACTGACATAACATGAACGCAAGAACAAGCGCAAACACAAGAAAAGGAAGGTTTTGCTCCTTGTGCTTGCGCTTATGCCTGCATTGCTTACGTTTGCTTCGTAGTACAAACAGGCTGTATCTGTGTGTTGACATTAATTTCCCCGGAGTTTCAAAAGTCGCTAAAACATCAAAACAATATCACAACCAGTGGCGTAGCGAGGGGGGAACCAGGGGGGGGGGGGGGGGGGGGATCGGAGCGATTGTCCTCCCTAAAATTTTGTACTTGAGCCTTCATCTGAAGGATGATGTCAATGACCTCATCACTTTAAAGTTTTTCCATCGCCTGCCCCCCTTTTGCTCGGGCCTCGCTACGCCCCTGATCACAACTGATCGTTACATAGACTTACATGTAATTTTGCGAAGTTCGGTGCCTTATGACATGCAACTTCTCCATTAATGACCTTATTTAATATCCATCTTCTGAATTCTGGACCCTGACATAGACATGAATAGAAAACTGCTAAGAAACAATATTTTAAAAAATACGTTCTTCTGTGGCTGCCTGTTAGCGGAAGGTCTTAAGAAGGTCCAGGAGATGCTGACAGTTTTAAATAGAATAAGATGAAAGCGCGAGTCCGAATATATTCATTTTAGGTTGATATTCAACCAACAAATGTTATAAACAACAAGTGTTATATTTCGGTTTTATTTCAAAGCCATCCTCAGGCAAATGACTGGAGTTACAAGCGCATGATTGAATTGATAATTAGTATGATTTTTACCATATAGGCTTACCTTATCAAAAGAGTTCTCTTCTGTGAGAAATGGACCATACAAGGGAACTTGATTTCTGGATACGACTGATACCTGTACGAAATAGCAAGTATACATCGAATGAAGCCAGAGGCTGAAGAAAAAGGAGTAATAAAAGCGACAACAGTAGAAAGAAGGAAGGAACAGTGGCAAGGATGGGAGGAAAGAAAAAAGAATAAGAGCTAACAAGGGACAAAAAGACAATTCATAAAGAGGAACAGGTCACGCACAGGTCGAATAAGACAGATCGTGAATGAGTGGACTGTGGAATGGACAAAGTGAGACACTACATGATCGAGAAGAGGAAAGGTAGAAAGGCGCTACTACTAAGGAAGCACTCACGCGCGTACTGCAACTTATGTAAATCCTAGCCTAGTAACATTTGTATCGCTTGCTACAATTGACCTTTACGAACCAATGTTAATTCATGGAGATTTTTTGTAGAAATCAGTCATTTGAACGGCGCTATGGACATGATAATAGCAAGGAAGCCTTTCTTAAGAGAATATGGACTGAAGATAGTCATGCAATTTTACGAAATTTACGTGCATACTGACCTTTGCAAACAAGATAGAAAATGTAGAAAAATGTGTTCACATCGAAATCATTAACGCCATTTTTGTCTTACCGTATATCTATGAGGGTTGACTTCAATATCAACTTGAATTACAATAAACGTATGTAGAAAGTTGGATTTGATGCATTCTGGGTCAAATTTAGTGTGAATGCCTTCCAAGAACACGATGCAAACGATGTCATTTCCAATGTGACGTTTTCTTTGTAACTAGAAAGAAAATAAATGGTGGAGTATGATTAAACGTACTATATTTCATGTCTGGTTGGCTCAGTTCAATTGAGCCCTCGTTTCTTGCGCGTTTCTTGGAGTTTAATCCAACAACACTCGGAGGACGTAAAACAGTCCACATATCATTAGCTCCTCAGTAAAAGTAAGTAAAACAGGTAGATCCCGATGTGTGGTCTGTCTGGTCCGACGAAACTCAGGTCCAAAGCAATTGGCGAAAGCTGTTGTGTCCATGCCTTCCGTACGAAGGAAAAGTTATATGTAATACAACATTTTTTGAAAGAAATTTAAAAAGCCATCCATCAGTTATTTCGATTGTTCCTTGTGATTTACAGCAAGCTTCCTAATCGCTTTAAGCTAGTCGGAAATAAAACACCGTATGAGATAAAACACGTTGTGTGTCGCATTGGTGACTTAAGCGTGAGTAGAGCAAGCGCTAGCTTCCCAATCGCATTTAAACTGCGGAAACTGAGAAGGGATAGACATCGTGCAAGAACAAGTACATTTTTCGTAGTTGCGAGTTGTAGTGGGATGTTGGTCGTTATTACTGAGCACACCCTAGAAATAGCTTTTTACTCATCATAGCATAATTTGAGGGTTAGTACTTTTCATGCATGCTACGTAGATCGCGCGATTTTGTCCGTGCATTTTTCCCTGAAATCCTGAACCAAACGGTAAGATGTAAAAGCTCTTGGCTAAACAACAACAACAACAACAACAACAAAAATACATCAATAAAAAATACCAGTGACGCATTATTAAATTAAAGGAATAAACCGTATAGGCTTATCAATGCACTACAGGGCCCACAATAATTGCCTGGCGAGAGCTAGCTACTGTGGCCGCCGGGTGTCCCTGCCTTCGTACGAAGGAAAAGCCTTATGTATAATAAAACATTGCGTATGTATGAGCTAAATATCACTTTTTGAAAGATAAAAAGCTTTCCATTATTCAGAATGTTCTTTGTGAGTTACAATGACGCAAGCTTCGTAATCGCCTTTGCTACGCGGGAAATACGGGATGAAACATCGTATGAGATAAAGCACATTGCTGCGCCAGTCAAACCGACTCACATCAGCAGGACAGGCGGCAGCTTCCCAATCGCATTAAAGCTGCCGAAACTGATAAGGGATAAAACATCGTGCAAGAACAAGTACATTTTTCGTAGTTGCAAGTTGCAATGAACCGATGCCATCGACCAAGTTGGTCGAATTAAATTATTGAGCACATCTTAAAAATAGCTCTTTTACTTATCAAGGCATGATTTGAGTCTAGCTGTTACAAGCGCCATTGTTGAAACGTCTTATCATGCAATAACAGTTGTTGCGTGAGTGATGATACCTTAGTCTTAGTAATTTTCATGCATGTTGCATAATTCTGTGAAAATTCGTGAATTGTATCTATACGAGCTCGAGCGATTTTCTCCGAGCACTGATTTCCCGACTGTAAGATGCAAAAGCTTTTGACTAAACAAAAATTAATAAAAACAAATAAATAAATAGAAAATAACCGGCCATAACGCAACAAACAATAGGCTGGTCAGCCGTGTACATGTTCAGTCGGAACTCTGCATGATTATGATTATCCGCATTAGAGTCACGACGGGAAACGACAGTGAAAAGAAAGCTTTCTTGCTACGGTTAGGCCTTCGATCTGTCCACGCTAAGATTTTTTTCTTTTGTCTAAGAATTGAAACACCGTTTTCGAAAGCTCAAACAGAGGGAAAAGCGATGTGTTTTAAACTTAATACGGATCAGAGTGGTCGGGCACAGCCTGCAGGTACCCTGGTCTGCTTTAATGCAGTATAATTGTCAGTTTCAGTACATAAATTTCATATTCTATAATCTTAATTGTCGCAACCTTTTTCTCGCAAACTTTTTAATTTTCGCGAGTCATTTTCAGTTAATATCACGTGAAAATTGCGTACGCCCCCAATTTAAAAGACAAAATAATTGTATAGAAAAGGACTAGCAACATCGTACTTTAACTTGCCAGTATCAAAATGCGACAATCGATGTTAGGCGACAAGTGATATTATTTTTATTATCGGGCTTTTTGCAGCTTCAACAAATAAATTGACGCTTGTTTGTCAATTTGGCGGCGTACTGAGCTGTAAAATTACATTTCTCAAAAGGAAATCCTTAAGTGCCAAAAAACATCGAGTGTGAAAACATCATTCAATGCGTTCATTACCTTTTGTATGTCTTTTTGTTCAAATGGCAACAGCGTTGAGACATGAAACATGATTTGTTTGTTGCCATAACTTGCATGGACTGAGTGAGTACCAGTAAGGTCATTCACTGTGTCTAAACCACCACGGTATTTACCAAACCCTTTCAGTCTTACTCTATCACCCAGTAAGTCTAAAAAATCATCAAATGCTTGGCTGTGCTCTTGATTGTTAAACAGCTGCTCTTCTGTTGTTTGGCCTTCCTTCATGAAAATGATTCCAACTTTATACTCATCTTTTAAAAAGACCTAACAAGATTTAAAGAAATGATGGTGGTGATGAAATTGGAGGCTAGCCTGATGATGATGATGATGATGATGATGATGACATCAAAATGAGCAATATGTGTTGCGAGCAACAAGGGATGTAAACTATGATCAACTCAGTACAATGATAACGTAATGATGAAAATAACCTCAAAACAGTAAAGTCTGGTTTCTACAAGTGATGGAAGGAGAAGTGGAAGGATCCTATGCAGACTCAGTATTCACTGTCCCACTGTCCAGTCTTTTTTCACACCTAGGTGAGAAATACAACACTGAGTCTGCATATGCTGCTTCTGCTTTTGCTTCATTCCCTTGCTCGTGAAAACCAGCCCCAAAAGTGCATTGTTACAAATATTGGTGGGGATAATTGGGTCGAAAAGTGGGAGTGGCTTGTGTAAGGAGATCCTGCTTCCCCTATAGGTATAGGGCTGGCAACCCTGCTTCCTCCTATAGGTTCAGATTTCCCAATTCCATTTCCAACGAAAATGCCTATCTCTATTCATCTATATTTTCTCTTAATATTCATTTCCTGAATTCCACCAGCACCCACCTTGTCTATTTTTAGCAGCTCTGTAGGGGCCGTTGGCAGAGTGATGGGTTTCAACTGTGATTGTAAGCCAATCTCTTTGGACAAGAACTGAACAACTTCATCATGGCCATAAGGACTTGAAGAAATATCTGTCACAGGAATCATGCCATGGATGAAATGTAGACATGAACGAACCATCACTCTTTATGAAATGAATAACACGATAAAAATATGAAATTAGTCATTTGTTTACACAAGCTATTTATTTTTTAGGACACTTTGTTTTCTTGGGACTTATATCGAGCTTACGCACTTTAGCAATATATTTCATTGTTAAATTCTTTATATTCAAGGATTATTTCATATTTCATTGTTTGTCTTGATATTTCGGTCAGTACACGTCAATATAATTCTTGTTTTACAAATTGCTTTGAAAAGCAGAATTAAATCTTATGAATAATTTGTTTTTATCGACGCTTTGTCAAAGGGAGCTTAAATCAATATTTATCATGATCCCTGAGCTGTCAATAAAAGAGGAAGAAACATCACGGAAAATAGACATGTACTTTTATAAGAGAACAAAATTCCCGAAAAAAGTCACAAATCTTCCTCTTTATCGAATCACTGTCGGGCATGACAAAGGTATATCTCGTTACTGGATATTGAAGTGTCAAAACACTGTTGACCGCAAGTGAAATTGAATGCCATGTTACCAATTAAATTCGTTCTTTTGTCAAATAGCTAAAGAAACTGCAGAGTGAATGCGAAAGAATTTCATTTTCTAAACTATTTTCGAAAGCTAAAAGGGTTTGAGGTTAACCCGACGAAAACCTCAAAGTTGATAGAGAAACAGCGCTGTCGTGGTGTGCTCTTGATGACAAATGTAGCATTTGAAATACTAACAAACAATCTCCTGCAGGCTGCGGGGTTATTACACCACGGCGAGCCAAAAACCTCTTTTGTTAATAGGAAATTATAATAAGCGTGTTGAATGCATAATGTATCAAACACACTGGTCTCCAAGCACGTGTAGTATAAGTTCTAAGAAATTGCTTTTAAACCAGTTAGGGGAATCCAGAATACAAAAGGAGTCTTCGAGGAAATTGCTTCATTATAAAGTGTGAATATAGAGTGAAAAATTAAACACACAGTTACAAAAAGGCAGATCGTTCACAGTAAACAGCAATGTCAACAAACTCTGTTAGGCAAGGATTATTTCCTTGTTATATATGCATTATATATAGTCTGTGATGTGGACCAACAACAGTATTAAAACTACTTCATGACAACACATTATGGTTAGGATATTACTACTGAGATTTTAGAGGCAATTTAAGGATATCGGTCAGCGTTTAGTGTCCTTTGTAATATGGCTCAACGTTCGATCGTGTATAATGTTTCAATTATACGACCACCGCTGCAGCTGCACTTACCTCAAAAAATCCCTAGAATGACGAAATTCCTGTTTTATAGTTAAAATAACCGGTCCAATTTTTTCCTCTCTCGAATAGTAGTTCCAATGTTTCGATCCGTAGAAATAATTTTCGTAGATTTCTTCAGGCAGGACTTTGGTAATTTTTTTCTCGCTGGAACCAAGGTCTAAAAAGCTGTTCACCAGTTTATCGGTTAATTTTAAAACCCCTCGTAATTTGGGACAATTTTTATTAGTACACTCAACCCAGTGTCCAGATTTCTGTGTAATGAAAGGATGTTTACTGCAAAAATTACAGTTTTCGTCATTTTGTTCTTCATCGCGGAGGTCGTTGAAATCGACAACACTGTCACTGACAGATAAACAATTGTGTCTGAACTCCCTCAGCGTGGATAAAAAATCAGAGCTTTCATTCCTTGTACTTCCCCCATGAAGATGACATAATAGAGACCTATTTTCCATTAATTTGCAATTTTTTTCGTCGAGAGCAGAGCCACAGCTTGCACATGTAAAACACCGTCGATGGACGTAAACATGAGTAAAACTGGCGAACAGTGTAGCAACATCGTCCTCTGCTATTATAAACTCTTTGCATACAATACAGTTCTTATGCATCTCCATTCAAAACGTCGGTGCTTTTCTGTAATTACTCAAATTTAGTCCTATATATCCACCATCGGTTCTCTTTGTATTGATGAAAGCATGGCTCTTCAGTACGTAATTACGTCAATTCGTATCAACTCTGAAAACTCCCGCATATCAAAACATTCAAAATTGTTAAACAGCTGAAATGAGTAAATATTCCTCTTTGTTGGGATAAGTCCACATTTGCTAATTCATATCTCGTGGCGTTGAAACAAACGATGTCAAAAATGCAGTCTTCAACCAACCTTCCCGCACCATCAAGCTAACCAATCACAGCATTAGTTTTGTTTGTTTGTCGTAAAGCTTACTTCCTGTTTAACGATTGCGGTCCATGTTACTGGGATTCCTGTGGTGTGAGTCTAAATATATTTTTCCTAAGATCCTGTCCTATCTATATTAGTTTGGAATTAGAGTCAATACCAGTGTTATTGGAGAGAGACTATATAATAAGTGCTTTGAATTTAGATTGTATGGCTACTTTTTGTATCCTAATAACCATGTCAAGGTCGGTAGATCCGTGAAATAATTTAATTATGTTTGATAAGTTCTCAAAAGAACTGGAACGAGCCAATCTCCACTTCTTCCGTCTACTCGGCTCGTACAAAACTACAAAAGAAAGATTCCCTTAAATATTCTAGGCTCGTGCTAATACTATATTAAGACGTTTTCAGCTCGCGTACTACTTGTAATAAGGAAGTGCACTGTCAAAGCATTCGTATATCCCACTTGAGTCAGTATTTATAACAAATATATGTACATAGTAAAATGAGAAAAATTCAAATCGCTAAAACTCACTCAAATGAGCCCAAAATGGCTTGAAATTTCACAGAAATACACAGAAAAACTGAAGCACAACAGCATTATGAGTTAAAATTATTTCTTTATTCGAAATTTATTTTTTTCAGTGTATCGTTCGTGCAACCAAGACCATAACTGGCTACGATCGCCATCGCGCGCGCAACGCTCTTAGGTCCCGTTCGAACGAGAACGCAAGACAGTGCAAGCTTTGACTTGCGCGGACTTGCCTTTGACTTGCGTCTTCGTTTGAACACCAACTTCCATGGACTTGCATCTACTTGCATTGACTTGCGAGCGGTTTGAACGTGCTCAAATTTGACCGCAACGGTTGATGCAAGGTTTGGTTTGTTTGAACAGTCACCACGCTAAACTTCACAAGTTGTTTTTCCTATTTTTTTGTCCGAACTTCTGCACATTTCCTCTCTTACAAATAATTCAAACAAAAACAAATCTGATTTTCTCGCTGTCCTTCAGCTAGCTGTTTTTTCCTTGAAATTTTTTGAAAATTTTTCATCGACTTGCGTGGAGCGGTGTTCAAACGAGGACGCAAAGTTTCAAGTCAAAACTTGCATCGACTTAACGTCCGTCCGCGCGCACTTCAAAAATCAAATTCTAGAGTAGATTTCATATGACTGTGAAAACGGCACCGCTCGGTCACGGCACGGTTACGGCAGGAATTTCGAATGTTTTTATCGATATCACGGCACTAACACGGTCATGGCACGACACGGTCCGTTTCACACTCATACGAAATTGAGAGCCTTGCGCGTGCGATGGCGAAATTACTAAAAATAGCCTTAGGCGTCGCCGCGAACATCGCACAGCGACTTCAATACCGACTTTCGCTCTCTTAGTCCTCAGAGTAGATTTCGTATGACTGTGAAAACGGCACCGCACGATCTCGGCACGGTTACGGCAGGAATCTCAAATGTTTTTACAGATAGAGCAGATTTCGTATGAGTGTGAAACGGACCGCGCCGTGCCGTGACCGTGTCAGTGCCGTGTTGTCTATAAGACCATAAGAACACTCGAAATTCCTGCCGTAAACGTGCCGTGACCGTGTGGTACCGTTTTCACAGTCATACGAAATCTACTCTATCAGGGCACTAACACAGTCATGGCACGGCGCGGTCCGTTTCACATTCAAACGAAATCTGCTCTAATATTACCGGTATGGTCGCTTGGTGAAATCCCATGCTCAGCTTGGGCTACCTGTGCCACCACAACCAAAAATCCACAGGAAGTCCATCGTTGCAAGGCTTACTAAGCCTTCTGGGTAATTATGTTTGAAGTTTCAAAATGGCGGACGAAGAGGGAGTGAAGGAGTACACGTTTTGTGCTCTTTGCAGGAAAAATCACAACCAAGGAAGAAAGCATATATATTCTAAGAAACATAAAACTGCCTTAGAGAATGTACTTTTGAAATTTGGGAAAAAAGTAAGGGCTTTGCAATCTATTTGATGTATTTTTAGTTGCACAAAAATTTTAATTTGCATGGCAATGGTGTTGTCCAGTAACTTAAGTTATTTGCAATAATTTTCTATTCAGGTTGACGAAGTGCTAAAGTATCTGCGTAAGCCAAGTGTGGAAGATGGAGAGCTAGAGCCAGGAGCTAAATTTTGGTGTCATTTCTGTCGAGAAAGTCCATACAAACATGTGACAGACAAAGAGGTGTCTGTCTATTATGGTGGAGTATTTGAACACTTTGCCTGGTAATTTCTCTCCCCATTTATAGAGTTGGCTCTAATTCTAGAAAATATTAGTTTAAAAAAAGAATAACATAAGAGTTCCCCTTATGGAGTAGATTTCGTATGACTGTGAAAATGGCACCGCACGGTCACGGCATGGTTACGGCAGGAATTATATATTTTTTGTGTAGACGACACGGCACTGACACGGTCACGTCACGGCACGGTCCATTTCATACTCATACGAAATCTGCTCTACAATCTCGGACATAACTGTTAGGACTAATTTCGGCCTTTTAGGATCTTCTCTTTTTGGTTGCTCAGGATACTTCCCACCCCTCCCCCTCCCCATACAATGTTGTAATGGTTGTGAATGTACTCGCAAACTGAACAGCCACCATTTGGCTTCAACATTGAGAGGGGGGGGGGAGAGGGGGATTGCATGACAAATGATTTGAAAACCTTGAATTCTTCCAGCAATTACATGAAATATTGTTAGAAACTAAAAAGTCCTAACGGGTTTTGTCCAAGATTGTAGTCCTGTCTATAAGACAAAATCATCAAGGGATGTACACATTAGACTCGAGGTGCCGTTACATGAGTGCATAGTTTTTTGTAACTTGTCTTGCAATGGCACTGCAAGTTGCATGAACCATTGCAGTATGTAACATACTCTGAATCATGCAAAATCATTGGGAGAAAATGATTGCAGCAACATTGTTGCAGTGTTCCACTGTGTAACAGATCTTTAATTGTTCATGCATGCAACTTGTTTTGTGATGTCATTAGTGACAATTGTTTTGATTATTTTAGTCAAGAACATCACAAAAATGTGCACAAGTTTTGGAAAGATCATGGTGCTGAGAAAGACAGGAAAAGTAAATTCTTAGTTGACAAAGCACAGTTTATCAGATTTAAGGAAGGTGTTGATAAAGCCTTGAGAGAACACGAAGCTGTTATGGACAGCAAGCTACAAAAGGTAAAAATTTTGATATCATTTTGATAATCATGATATAATAATTCTTTCCTCAACATTGAATTTCTCTATTATTTCAAACAGATAAACTATGTGACATTAAAATGAATAAATGAATGAATGAATGAACAAACAAACTAATGTCAGAATGAGTTATAAAATTAAAGAAGAACAAGTTTTATTGGAATATAAATGTTTCTAGTAAAGGTGTTTTGTCTCTTTCAGGAAGCAGAAAGAATCAAGCAAATAGAGATCAAACAAAAGCAAGCCAGCTTACAGGTCTGTCATGGTGAATACCAGTATCCAAAACAACAATAATTTCCTTGAAGCTTATACATGTGTCATTGCCAGAATTAATTCTTTGTTAATTATTTTAAGTTTACAAATAAAAATGGTGAACTATAATTCCCAATAATATTATATTTTATAGTTTCCTAGTTCACTAGTTCACATACTTTAATTGTTCCTAATATTCTATTCAGAGGTCTTGAAATTTTAAAAAATGGCTTTCTAAGTCTAAACTAATGCTTTTGCCTATAAGGGAACCTAGTAGACCCATCCTCAGGAACCCAAGGGGTATTATTCTGTAGCTTGTTTCTTTTGCCTAGAAAAATACACCTGCAGGGGATCATTTTGTCAGAATGTGTTCTGGACAGGAGTATAATTTTCTTTTGATGTTGATTGGTTTACATGATTTGGTTGACCAATTAGCATCCAGTATACACTGATGAATTACAATAACCATTAAAATGCCACTATAAGGAATGTGAAATGAACTATTACTTGTGGAATGAGTTTGAAAAGACAACACTCCCAGATTTTTTTTTGCTTGATGTGAGAAATTAGCACCAATTGATGGGTTTATCACGATATAGTAGGCCAGGTCATGTGCACTGAAAACATCTTGCTTTAATACTATTCCTGAATAGTCTAATTTGTGTCAAACTTAATGTTTTATTTTGTTGTGGGATTACTGGCCCACGGTGTAATATCCATATTTGGGGTTTGATCAGAAGTCAATTACAGGTACTGTCAGTAATGTCTGGAGCTCTTCAGTTATCATCAAGTGTTAAATTCTCAGGCAAAAAATCCTCTCATTGGTGTGGGTCCTCTTCTGTATTAAAGAAAGACTGTTTTTTTCAATTTAGATTTTAACTCATTTTCTCTTATATTCTCACTGATAATTTTTCCATTATGTATGGAATGATTCTCTCACAAGTTAACTTACAGAGTTATGTATAAATGCATACTTGAAAATGTTGTTTTATCCTGAATACTACAAAAAGCCACCAGAGATACACAACCAACATCAGCAAATCATCTATAAAACAGTACAGAATGAATATGGAATCTTACAGAATCCAACTGGATGGTTTGTATTCTAGTAATTTTATAATCATAACTTTTACATGTAATTAGTCAATGATGTCCATGGAAGTGAAGAGGAGAAGAGTGTTCATCCTAAAGTAACTACAGATTTCGTTCTTTCATTAAACATTGCAAGTTCTTTTGTAACCTTATCAGGGAGCATTCATTTTTTAGGAGGGGGGGTTGGGCCGTAGGAATTGCAGGAATCAAATACAAAAAAATGCAAGCCCCCACGGTAAGGAATTGAACTATATTGATGACCCACCCCACTTCCAAATATGAAAATGGGGTCCCTTGACCTGGTTTAACTTTCGGAAAAACATGACCCACCCCCTTTCATAGAGTAAATTTCTTTTGGCCCACCCCTCAATTCCTCCAACCCACCCCCCCTCCTAAAAAATGAATGCTCCCTCAAATGCACTTAGCGTCATCACCATTGTCGTCATCGTCATCATCAACATCGTCATCATCATCATCATTATCATCATAGATAACTGACAGAAATAATTTTTTGTTTGAAAATGTTCAAACCAGTTTGATTTTATTTTCTATTGTTCTAGATTATGCATAATAAATATAACAATGGCAGTGAAAAATCTAATCAGTTTGAAAAATTTCAAACCCAAAATAATTTCAAACCACAACAGTAGCAACAAACAGCAACACAAAACCAAAAAGAGTGACAATAACAGCAGCAACAATAGTAACGACATTGTCATCAACAATAACAACAACACTACCATCAGCAGTAACAACAACAATAGTAAAACAAATAGAAAAACTAACATTTTAATATATTTATTGGGTGAAATGAATGACAAATTTAATGAAAGCTTATAAGATAAAAATAAGTCACTGAGAGAGTCACTCATCTCTTGTGTATTTAGTGTGTTGGCACAGGTTAAGCCTTCACAATTTACTCTGACACAAGTCTCATGTTTATTTCGATTAAAGCATGATTAAAGCATCCGTTTGAAACTATATTTCACAGCTCAAACTCTCTCTCTAAAACTCACTGCAACATGCCCCCCAAACTTGCCTCTCACGTTTCACTCTACTCTCAAGTTACAATGTCATGCAATACCACTCACGACAAGTGTTAAATTTGTAATTATTGTTCTAACATGTACAGCAAGGTTTCAAAATGATTGGATTGTGTAGTTCCAGAAAAAAATTCCATACCCCAACCACGGAGGGATTTTGAAATTCTGGAAAGGGGGTCAGAGAAAGAACAAAATTACAGAGATTGTATGAAAAAATTGGAAGTTCCAGAGATTGGGGGGGGGGGGGGGGGGTTCCATGTACAAATTCCCTCTGTGGTGGGTGTATGTATATTTTCTGGAACTACACATTCCTCTAAACATTTAATTTTTGGTATTTTCTTCAGGCATGAAGGTTGCAGAGTGTGGGGAGGGGGAATATTCAAGTACAGGTAAGAATCAAAGTAAAAGATCTAAATGTGTTTCAAGAAATATTAATGGTCAAATGGTTGGTCAGTGATGAAATGGAATTCTTTAATTGCTTTTGTGTTTCCTGACTAAAATAGAAAATAGGTATTATTAGTTCAAAGTCAAAACATGTCATTGAACTACCATGTGCAACCAGCTCCCTTAAGTGACCACCTCTGTAATGTGAGACCAGTTTTCATAAAATACCAAAAGTTTCCCATACAAATGGTTTACAGTTAACTCCCCCAGGGACCGACTCGCTGGTGTTAACTCACCTATGCATTTTGCCAACTTGCCCCTATGCATATAAGTTACTATCCAGTTATTGAACCAACCAACCACCTAGGAAATGAAATTTTTTTCCAAGCATTTTCAATCCTACACAAGTTACTATATTTATTTATCCAGTTATTACTAAATACTTTGACATACGTATTAGAACCATAGGCCTCGAAATTGTAACAATACAGTTGCACTTGTGACCAAAATTTCCACTCTTGTGATTAAAATTTGTGACTGCACCTTAAAAGACCAGTAAGCAATATCACCATAATTGGTAACTCATGTAAGTGACCACCTCTCGTAAGGGACTGCAACCACTATTAGAGCTGGTAGATTGTCATTGTAAAAACAATTGTTTTTAAATTCCTGAAAGCAACCACTTGATACACAATCTGTCCTCTTGCCATGCAAGTTCCACCACTTTGTTATCATCTATTTGATGATTACTTTTTAATACTCAGTATATGCTGAGGAAACACTCTTATTATTAGTAAAATATGCACAACTCTTTCATAGAGAATGAGCTTTTATCATGTAATTCCAAAAGTCACCGTACAAAAATGTAATTATCATAGCTGGAAAGAGCACATCAAAATTAGTAAAACTGTGAAGTTTGAATGAAGTAATTTCAAACTCACGAAGATGTGAATTTTCCAAAATCGAAATTTTGTATGACAACATTCGCTGGTAGGCAAGAGATGCCTACCAGCAAAGGTTTTCTTACAAATTCACACTTTTCAAAAATTCATATTCTCGCAAGTTAAATTGGATAATTTTAATTCCTTCAAACTTCACCATCTTGTTAATTTTAACATGCTCTTTCCAGCTATGGTAATTCTTTTTTGTTTTACGAATTTAAAAATACCTGATAAAAGCTCATTGATGAGAGTAAATTGCTTGCACATGACTTAAAATTTAGACCCTAATAGTGTTAACACTAATTGTAGATGACCGTGACTACCAAAACTAGACATTTTGGGTGGTTGCTTACGGGAGGTTTGACTGCAGCATATTTATCTTTGGACATTCTATGTTGTTCACCTTAGTTTGTATATACAGCTACCTACTAGATGTCAGATTGGTGTATAATATTTGCCTTTAGGATATTATGATCATAACATTCATTATAAATGGTTTGCAAATTTATTGTTTAGTAAAACTAAATATTATTGAGGGTTCCAAAAGAAACATTTCTTTTAGAACCTTCAATAATTATTGAGTTAGACTAAACACGGGCTAAATTTGTGACTATTCAAAATATTCAAAATATATTTGATGAAATCTGAAGAGACTGTGAGTTTAATGATCCAGATGATGATGGTGATAATTTTATCTTTTAAAATTTTTTTGAATATTACAATTTCAGACAAGGTTCTGAACAGTGGTTTCCCTGGGAAATGGATTTATATGAAGGACTCCCAGGGCCTAGCAATGGTAAGTCAATAAAGTTAGACTGAATACTGCAAATTACACAGGGAGCCCAGCTTTTAAGAATCGTAAATGAATATATAAATCAATTTTAATTGATAAAAAAGTACCTTGGGTTTCCTGTGTTGAGATTTGAAACGAGATGCTGATAAAAGAGAGTTTCCGGTAATCGTACCTGCCAGTAACTTGATGGCAGATTTATATAAACGTATCAGTGTAATGCACTCTCTAGCACAGGCAGCCCAAGCTCATTATCTGTCAACATTAAACAGTTAAAATACACGCAAATGCATGGAGTCTAAAATACGACTTTTGACGAATAAAATTACAGAATACATTAGTATGACATTCTATGTGCCTTGTAAAGTTATTATAATTGTAAATAAAGCCTTTTTTAAAAAGATCTCCCTCCCCCTACTAAGAAGAGGAAAAGGCTGGAAGCTTCGCTTCGAACGAGCTCCAATCGTCTGCACATTTCGAACTCAAAAAATACCTTTCGCTTGACCAAATAACTCCAACGCTCGTCTTCATCAGCATCGATAATTGTTCTAGCCACCCTGTAAACCTCATTCTCCAACGACCACGTCTTACGGAGAAACAAAATTATTTAGTTCGAATCTTCGGTCTCCTGTGAGGCTTGAAGCCCACCTCCACCGCCACTTTCAACACAGGCAGCCCAAGCTCATTATCTAGTAGATCTTAAAAAACGTGAAATAAGGCTTTAGTTACAATTATAATAACTTTAGGCACATAGAATGTCATATTGATGTATTCTGTAATTGTATTCGTCAAAAGTAGTATTTTAGACTCCGTGCATTTTAACTGTTTAATGTTGTCAGATAATGAGCTTGGGCTGCCTGTGTTGAAAGTGGCGGTGGAGGTGGGCTTCAAGCCTCACAGGAGACCGAAGATTCGAACTAAATAATTTTGTTTCTCCGTAAGACGTGGTCGTTGGAGAATGAGGTTTACAGGGTGGCTAGAACAATTATCGATGCTGATGAAGACGAGCGTTGGAGTTATTTGGTCAAGCGAAAGGTATTTTTTGAGTTCGAAATGTGCAGACGATTGGAGCTCGTTCGAAGCGAAGCTTCCAGCCTTTTCCTCTTCTTAGTAGGGGGAGGGAGATCTTTTTAAAAAAGGCTTTATTTACAATTATAATAACTTTACAAGGCACATAGAATGTCATACTAATGTATTCTGTAATTTATTCGTCAAAAGTCGTATTTTAGACTCCATGCATTTGCGTGTATTTTAACTGTTTAATGTTGACAGATAATGAGCTTGGGCTGCCTGTGCTCTCTAGTAACAGTCAATAAGAGAGAAGGGCTGAAACAAATTTCATTGCCTATTTTGAAACCCCTGTTAACATAATTCAGCTGAGTTGTTTGCCGGCATATCTGACACCAAATGATCACCTGATAAATAAACCTAATGACTGCATGTCTCATTGATAGAAAAGTGTACTCAAACTTGATCGTGTGATTTTCTATACTAAGCAACAAAGGGAAATCAGAGAAAGAAAAACAAATAAAAACAACAACACAAAAACTAAAGGTGTTTACAAGTCCTTTGCATTTCAATGCTTGCTGCTCTTCTGCCAACTGAGCTCTGAAAGTTTTGGCACATACAGTTTACTTTTTATCTGCTACAAAGACAATCTGATTAAGAATTCAAGGAAAATTCATAAGAGCATTTTCAATAAAATTGGTAGTTGCACAGTCAAGTGATACCGTCATGCAAATGGATTTTTTTATGGTGCAAATGAAAAGCCATTGAGAATATATTTTCTATTTTCCTTGTCAGTCTCTATGGATAGTTTAACTGGTGTACAGACAGATACAGCTTATAGTCATGATAATCTGACATGTATAAAACCACCTAAACTTAGACCTGGTGAAGGAAATGTACATACTGGTGAGTTATGCATAAATTCATTTATTATTTTAACTCCTTCCTTCCTTGCTTGCTTTCTTTCATCATCCCTCCCTTCCTTCCTTCCCTCTATCCCTCCAACCATCCATCATTTCTTCCTTCCTTTTCATCCATCCTTCCTCTCTTCCTTCTCTTCATCCCTCCATCCTTCCTTCCTTGCTTTCCTCTGCCCTTCTTTCCTTTCCTTCATCCTTCTTTCTTTCCTCTCTTTCCTCCATTCTTCTTTCCTTTCTTCCTTCCTCTCTTCCTTCCCTCCCTCCATCAATCCATCCTTCCTTAACTCCCTCCCTCCCTCCATCCTTCCTTCTTCCTTCCTTCCTTCCTTCCTCCCTCCCTCCCTCCTTCCCTCCCTCCCTTCCTTCCTTCCCTCCATCCTTCCTTCCTTCTTTAATATCTTCCTTCCATCCATTATTTAATCCTTGTATTCATTATTGTCAGTTTTTGTCAGTCATTTACCACTAATATTTTAGTCGCTATAACTTTCTATGTCAATTTGTAAGGTGCTACACCACCATGGCTCAGAGATGATGATGATGAAGAAGAAACTAATAAAATGGTATGTTTATACAGGGCACTAGATAAGATACACAACTTGTGTAATATCCTTGAATTATCCAGAGGTTGCAATTCAGGGGCGGATTTAGGGGAAGGGTGCAGGGGGTGCGCACCCCGTCCTGAGACAATGATGAGTCCTTTTTTTTCAATATTTTTCCAAAATAAATTAATACCCTCTCGGCAGTTTCCAATTTATATGATGGTGCACCCCCTTCTGAAGATGATGCACCCCCTCCTGAAGATAATCCTGGATTCGGCCCTGCAATTACATTACCTCTTTATGTTGTCTTATACAGACTGGATACGAAGACCAATAATTAAATAAAGTCTGCAAAAAGAAAGTTTCTTTGTCTTCAGTTTTTGATGAAACCTTTGCATAAAGCTAGTAATCATGCAGATACATCTTGCAATTGACTCATTCTGACTCAGTAGAACACAAAGATCCCTGAATGATGCCATTGTTTAGCTGAGTCAGACTTAGGCTAAGGATGTATCTACATATGGTTAAATTATTATCAATTTATTTTGTAAAGGTTCTCTCAGCCATGATTGAACCCTACATTTACTTCTTGTTGAACATGAGAGGCCAACACTGACTTGGATGAAAAGAAAGAGCAAATATCCTGAGTGGGATATATATATTTGACAACAATAATGAAAAACAAGTTGTTTGAACTTATTTCCTTATACTTTCACAACTCTACCATGAATATCCATTTCACAAACTGCTTTTTTTCATTGTGATAGACTTGTTCTAATATAGAAATAGGTCCTTCCCTGGAAGAATTCAAGAAACATGGTAAGACATGTATGGGGCATTTTTCATTTAATTTAATTAATCCCACAGCAGATTGCTTTACAGATCATAAACTTCTCATCGCCAAATGCTGTTTCGTGGTTAAGAAGAGAAGAAAGACAAAACCACCATCAAGACCAGACATCTCACTAAATCCTGAAAAGAAAGAGAAGCTAGAACATTTTCTGGAGGAGAAGCTCCCCAGCTGTGAAGAATCCTGGGAAGATTTGAAGGAGGTGCTTCAGAATGCTGCAAAGCACGTTTTTGAAAAGAGAAAGAAAAAGAACGCTGACTGGTTTGACGATCAAGACGATGAGATTCAAGGACTTCTTAAGGACAAGAAATTACGTGGAGACAAGTCCGAACTCAAAAAAGAAATCAGAAAACTTAAGAATGGTTGGTTCCAACAAAAGGCAAGTCTAGCAGAACAATATGCAAGAGAATCATAGAGAATTCTACGCAACTCTCAATGCTATCTATGGGCCCAAACCTAGAAATCTTCACCCAGTGAGATCAAAAAGTGGTGCGCTTCTCTCATCAGCAGAGGATATCACGAAGAGATGGGTTGAGTATTTTAATGAACTCCTTAATCAACCAACAAATGCTGACTGGGATATCCTTGGTGAGATAAAGATACATCCAACCCTTGAAGAACTTGACGCGCCAATAACAATGGCAGAGGTTGAGACAGCAATCAATAACACTAAACTCAGAAAGAGCCCTGGGCCAGATGGGATTTTACCAGAGATCCTAGCACATGGTGGCAGTGCTCTGCGATCTTTCCTGTTGGCCATCTTCAATCTTTTGTGGACAACAGAAGACTTGCCATCTGACTGGATCGATGCCAATATCTGTATTCTGTTCAAGAAAGGAGATTGCAGTCAATGTGGGAATTACCGTGGAGTGTCTCTCCTCAGCGTCGTTGGAAAAGCCTTTGCCGACATCCTTCTACAGCGACTTCAGCATCTGGCCGAGTCAGTTTACCCTGAATCCCAATCAGGATACAGGAAAAACAGAGGCACTGTTGACAGCATCTTTACCCTGCGCCAAATAATGGAGAAAAGTAGAGAGCAGGAGCAGAACTTGTATATAGCCTTTATTGACTTCACCAAGGCTTTCGACTGTGTAAATCGAGAGCTTCTTTTTACCATCTTAGAAAAGCTTGGCTGTCCTGCCAAACTCTGCCGCGTGATTAAGAAATTATACACAAACGTACATGCAAGACTAATAATTGATGGAGAGCTGTCTGAGCCTATCAAGTACAACAGTGGTGTAAAGCAGGGCTGCAAGCTTGCTCCCACCTTATTTGGTATATATGCAGCTGTACTGATCTTCCTTGCCTTCAAAAATATCAGCCCAACATACAGTATCAACATTCGTTTCAGATATGATGGTGATATATTCGATCTTCGACGTCTGAAAGCCAAAACCAAAGTAGTAACCAGTTATATAAGGGAAGCCCAGTATGCTGATGACATAGCTATATTTTGCAACGATGCCACCTCACTTCAACATCTCCTGTCTTCTTATAATAGCCTGGCACAAAAGATGGGTCTCCGAATTAACATAAAAAAGACGGAGACCATGAGCATTGGAGAGTGCGCTGACTTTCATGTGAATGGAGAAGGGCTGACCAAGGTAGACCACTTCAAGTATCTGGGCAGCTACGTCAGTAACGACTGCAAGCTAGATAAAGAAATAACTGTACGCATCCAAGCTGCCTCATGAGTTGTAGGCAGGCTCAGAGATAGAGTGTTCAATTGCAGTGAGCTTACAACAGAAACTAAGCTCAAAGTATACAACCAATGCGTTATGCCAACGATGGTGTACGGAAGTGAGACCTGGACTTTATATAGACACCAAATAAAAAAGTTAAGGACCATCCAACAGCGGCATCTCAGATCCATTCTGAAGATAAGATGGGACGATTATATAACAGATGATGAAGTCTTAGACTGCGCCATGGCTGAAGATATCGAGAACATACTTATCAGAAACAGACTACGTTGGGTGGGACATGTTGCACGTTTACCGGATGATAGACCAACTAAAACACTACTGTATGGGGAATTAGCACAAGGATCGAGGAAGATTGGCCGCCCTCTCCTCCGATACAAAGACACACTCAAGGACATTTTGAAACGCGGTGGCGCGCTTCACACATGGAGGGACGCTGTTATGGAAAAGGCCAGAATGGCGGAAGTGTATACACGATATAGACAAAAAGATAGATACAGAAAGAAAAGAAGAAAATGAAAGGAAAAGAGTCAAGCGTCACGAGAAAAGAACAAAAGGAAAGAATTCGAACAATCAAGGAACTGTCTGCAACTAAAGACAAAACGCACATTAACAAATATTTACTATATCTTACAACTCTTTCTAGTAATTGTAATTACCTGCTTCGGGTCCTAGGCGTATATATATATATATATATAGTAGAACCATATGCATCCAGCCAGAAAGACTAGTTCTTAAGTGGTACACCTTGTTTCTTAGGACTGGTTCTGGATAATACCAGGAACCGACTAGTCTCCTTTGCAGCCTTTTTTTGTGTTGTCACACAAGGCTTAAACTCCCCAAAAAACTCTCTTTGGGGAGTTTAAGCCTTGTGTGATGACACAAAAAAGGCTGCAAAGGAGACTAGGAACTGACATGTACCATTGATAACTAAGTATTCTGGTTGGCTGGTTCCATTAGATTTAAAATATTGTTAGATTCATTGATGATAGTCATTGGATATATGGTGTTTAGTAAAGTATTGCTAGATTCATTGATGATAGTCATTGGATATATGGTGTTTAGTAAAGTATTGCTAGATTCATTGATGATAGTCATTGGATATATGGTGTTTAGTAAAGTATTGCTAGATTCATTGATGATAGTCATTGGATATATGGTGTTTAGTAAAGTATTGCTAGATTCATTGATGATAGTCATTGGATATATGGTGTTTAGCAATTTAAAGTATTGCTAGATTCATTGATGATAGTCATTGGATATATGGTGTTTAGCAATTTAAAATATTGCTAGATTCATTGATGATAGTCATTGGATATATGGTGTTTAGTAAAGTATTGCTAGATTCATTGATGATAGTCATTGGATATATGGTGTTTAGTAAAGTATTGCTAGATTCATTGATAAGGAGGGGGGCCTAGGGGGGTTATGAATACCGCAATCCCACACGAAAAATTCGAAAATACCGCAATCCCGCATGAAAAAATGGTTAATCCAGCAATCCCGCATGAAAAATTCGAAAATACTGCTCACACGAAAAATTCGAAATACCACTCACACGGGACCTCACGCGCAAAAACAATAATCACTGAAACATGGAATTTTCTATCGAGCACCGGAAGCAAAATCCCGCATCTCGCAGGGCTCAAAAATACCGGATTTCCACAATTTCAAAACGTTTTCCCTGTAATACTGCATTTTTTTTCTCTGAAAATACCGCAATACCGCACAAAGAGATGGACAATCCCCTAGATCCCCCTCGATAAGTCATATTTATTAGCAGTGTAAATCTAGCTTAAGATTTCATTTCTTTCATTTCTCAGTAAAAAGAATGAAAAAGGCTTCACAAAATCCCAACAGAGTAGGAGCAAAATTTGACAGGGAGAAGGAAACAGATGATGACTGGTACAAACTTTACAACTGTAAAAATTGTTATTATGTGTTCTTGACATACAAAGTACAATATTTGTTAAAAATTTGGTGAATTTGTTATAGGCTACCATCATTTGGGAGGGTTTGGAACCAAGGACCACGGTGGCAGTCGAGGTAACTATGAGATAATACCTTATTTCAAAAATGGTGGTTCTTGGTTTTCTTGCATATTGCATACCAAGACCATAGTGTATTAGAGAAGTTTTTGTATGAGTTGGGAACTAGCTTACTGTACTGTACCATGACCATGTCAGTTCTAGCTTTATGTTTATAAAAACATTCAAAATTATTGTTGTAACTGTACTGTGTTGTGCCAGTGTGCTGAGTTTTCCAGTCATATGAAATTAACTCTATGGGCAATGTATTATTGGGCAACAAGAGGTCGTAACAAGTTAGAGTGACTTTCTACTGCTGGATATTTTTACTTGCTCGATCCAGGCCTATTAACTCCTTAGTATTCATATGAAATTTTTACTTGAATGTCTATGATGATCGAGTTGGGTAATAAAAGTAAATGTCCAAAGTGGCAGCTTCGATGAACTGGAGGGTAAAATAGTCAGTGAAAGACTTGTCTTGAAATTCAGTATTAGATAATATTTTGGAAATAGGTCTATAAAACGTGGATCCTTTGAACAGTTGTCATGTCATCTGAAATAACTATTTATAGTTATTTGAAAAAGTATCAAATATCACAAACTTTTCTGGTTGAAGACTGAGTTCTAGCTAGGGAGCAGGGGCCAGTTTCTTGAAAGATCTATTAACTTTAGGGCCTATTGACATATTTAATAAAGTATATCATCAGGTGTTTCTTGAAGCCCATGTTAATTTCAATTTCTATGATTTTCACAGTTATTAAAGTTTACAGTTGCTTATGCACTGTCTACCATAATTTGTTCTGTAAATTAATGGGCCTGTAAAGTTAACAGGACTTTTAAAAAGCACAACATATATTCCAACAATGTACTATAGTTATACACATATTCTTACAGTCAAAATGGTTCAAACATCAAAGATTCTATTCATTTTTACAAATTTCACATCAAGGTTTGTTTTGAAATTAGCACAATGTAATTGACCAGATGTTTAATTGGCTGTAACTTGTCATTGCTACTTTTAGCAATGGTAGCTAAATAATGTTTATTTGCAATGTCATTTAAATAAACAGATATAAAAATCATGATATTCATTTGCGAGGTAACATTTGAAGTTTACTGCACGTTGATTTCAATAATGCAACTTCAAATGGAATAATGACTTCATTTGTTCAATAATGCAAAAAGTGAATTGAATCTTCATGGATGGGGGTAAGCTTGAGGCGTTTTGACTGTAAAACACTTGAATCACATTTATTGAGTGTCTCATGAAAATGTAAAAAGAATAACCCTTATTTTTTGGGAGAAAGAACCTGCCAAAATTCATACACTGTATGGCCTGATTTGGGTAATAGTCAGGTCCTTCAAGGCTGTCTGTAAATTACCCCAGATGTCACTTGTTGCTATATCCAAAGTTGCTGTTGACACCATCTCTCTCATACAATAATGCGGTCTATCCTTTTCCTGAATATATTTTACAACTTGAAAACTAGGATGCTGTGCGTAAGAAAAATCTAAGTTGCTTAATCATGTTCTTTTCAATTTGTAGACATGAATACAGAAAGGAAAGTGGAAAGAAGAAAAACCACTAATTATTTATATAAAATTAATGTTTCTTTGTTAAAAAAAGTAATAAACACTTCATGGTTAGAAAATGTTTAATGTCTTCATCTTTTTAAGTCTAGTTGTATGTTCCATTAATATTTGTTTGAGCTCTACATGTACATCTATTATATAACTTCACAATAATATAAATGACATCAACTGAGGAAGAAAAAAAAAAAAATCAAAATTATTACTTTCTGTTAAAACATAGAAGCTATCCACATAATTTTTCCTCTCTTCATCAATACTATAATGAGGGCTGATGCCCCTTTTGGTGCTTGTCTGTCAAGTGGTAACTACTTCAAATTTAGGGTTGCTTTCTTTTGGAAAACAATGAACAAGTACCCATACAAGAAATATTCTCATTTGTGAATTCATCACAAAAATGTAAGAAACCATAAACTGTGCAGTGTATTTACTGGCATGTTGCTTTTTGGTGGTTACAAGTGTAAACAGAACAGCAATGTAGAGTTCCAGAAAATATCCATACCCCCACCACGGAGGGAATTTGTAAACGGACCCCCCATCTTCTGGAACTTATGTTTTCTTCCATACAAACTCTGTAATTTTGTTCTTTCTCTGACCCCCCTCTCCTTCAGAATTTCCAATTCCTTCCATGGTGGGGGTATGGACATTTTCTGGAACTGCACAATTTGTTACAGTGATTTTATTCAACCCATGAAAGAATAGGCACACTAATAGCGACTTTATTTAACCTGTGAAGGAAAGAAGACTTTAGTTTGTATTTGTTGATAAAGAACAAATTAAAGAAAATAATAGTCTTAGAGTCTACTACTATCATGCATACTATTTTATTTTTCATGGGTTAAATAAAATCACTCTAAACAAAATCACTATACACTATCCACTACTCAAAATACTTTGTCCTTTTGGTAGTTTCTTAGGATGCACTAACATGGACAATTTCATACTGGGCTCAGTTCACTGTCTTTAAGGGACAAGTTTCAGCTTGGGGCCAAAAAGACCATGTCCTTATAGGTAGAAAATACTTGTGTAACCAAATTCTTCTCCCAGTCTTCAAGTTAATGTCTCATACAAAATTATTACTAACATCATTTAAAACTTGTCTGGCGATGAATTAAGCCCAGAGAAATCCCCCCCTTGTAAACACTTTAGACTGTGTTTAGACTAGAGTATTAGCCTGGAATATGTTAAATGTTAACAATGATCACTAATAAATTGTTCAGCATTGTAAATTCAGTTGAACATTAGTCAAACACTCAAGTCTAAAACACAGTGATAACTAGGTGACTTTCAAAAGTAGGCCGGCTTAATTTGTATTATTACTTTGTTAGAGTTTTATATACATTGTTTAAAAAATCTTACATACAAAGATTACATATTCACAAGGAAAAACAAGTGTACACCAAGCCAATAGGGTATTCTTAGCTTTTCTGACAACTTTCACTGATGCCATGTTGCATTTCCATGATATCACAGATCAACTGTTCCCTTTCCATACCTGCTGTTACTTGGAACTCTGTGTCTCACAAAGTTCATTTACCTTATTGATGTACACTATCCTAAATACTAGATTCTCTCTATAAGCAAAATTTGATCTATTTAGATAACTACTTTAAACACTAGAATGTCCAGTGGGAGCTCCTTGGTTGGTTGGTTGTCCAATAGACACAATAGCTCCAAGATCAATGCCATGTTGTTGGAGTTGGGCTCTTAGAATCACATTTTCTTGTCGCAGGTCTTCATTTTGTTGTCTTAGCAACTCCATGTCGATAGCCAGTTGCTCATTATCTTTTATTGTTTCTCCCATTCTTGTATTGGCTGTTCTGATTTCATTGATGTAGTCTACAGTCTTGGCTAGTATTCCACCTTTACTCTGATTTCAATCAGAAATGCAAATTAATTTGAAGTCATTTTAGACCATACTCAATGGTATTACCCAAGGGTATTATTCTGGTACTTATTTGTCTGGAAATGCTGTGTACAATGTTGTCTTAGATTTTGACCTGGATCTTATTTCTGATTGTTCAACCTAACCAGGTGAACGGAGATTTTATTTTCAACCAATCAGAGCGCGTTCAGCATTTTTGCGAACGGCCCTCGTCCCCAGGCTACTTACTTCACGGTCGACGAGTATTTTGCAACTGGAGTTTATAATAAATTGTTTTCCACCAAGATATGTGGTGAACAACTGGAAATTTAGTCTTCTTCCTGAGCCTAACGTGTAAGTAATTGTTGTAAAAATGTTTGTAAGTTTTTATATTAAATTTTTTATTTGGCATTGTGTACTGTACTTAATTATTCCGTTCAGTTGATAAATATAAAAGTTATTAGCAAATTCGTGCAGGTGTAGACTCGCTAAAACCCTCAAGTATACTTCCATATCGAAAAAACTCATTTTTAAAATCATAGCCCTTATTTACTGTGCTGTTAAGCACGATATTCTGTTTGTAAACCGATTTCCTTTGGGAGACTCGCACTATCAACACGCTCGCCTCGGTCAACTCTCAAAATCACGTATTGTTTGATAAGAAAGATAGCAGCCAAACACTGAGCGTTAAAATGACGATACCAACAGCTTATTTGCTTATTTTAGGCTAAATCTTTCTTAAATGCATTAACATATATTCGCTCATTAACTTTAGTAGTGGAATATTTTCGCAGAATGATAAGTTCTTGCTCGTAGCTCCTTCAACATATCGTGACGGTATTGCGTGACACAGTTTTGATCGCTGATAAAACGATGGCAAAGCGACAGGAACAGTCAAAAATTAAAGGGAGACTTCTTTCAAACTCTTTTGCTAATTTATATGATTAAAAGCTTTCAGAAATAATTTTTCTGATATTTTGCTTGTTCATCAAGGGACCTGGGGACCAGGGCCGTTCATTTTGTCCAATAATGCTTTGCACGCCGTGTTCACCGTTCACCTGGAATAATTGCCTGTTTGCAACAGATGTCATATCTACTCTCATGAACATTTTTCTCAGCTGAATGACAAATTTTCAATAGAATACTGAATGGTTGAGAGCACATGAAGGGTAATGTTTTCCAGTCATGTGAAGCTACATCACGAGATTGAAGGACTTTTATCAGGTGATTGAAAACAGGCAATAAGGTTAACAAATTTGCATAAACTATATGGAGAAAAATTCCAGTAACCATTCAAAAACAACCATAATGAACCTGAGTTTTGGAATACATTAACAGATAAAATTCCATGGGGTATTAATAAGTGGGTTTGGTATTCATGCATCATAGTTTTTCTGGGAAAAAGGAATGAGCCTCAATATTAATACTCCTGGATTTTCAAGGATGAATGTAGACTTGATAACTTGTTTCTGACTTACTTGCCCAGCCTTTGTTTGGTCACAAGCACAGTCTGGCACAACTTTAGCTAACTTGGAAATCCATCCATTTATCTTGTCACGCCTGCGTCGCTCAACTGCAAAACACAACAATATGGTTATTTCAAGGTGATGTACCAAAAATCCTCAACACCTCTGATGTTCATCACAAAATATTACATGTTATGCTTAGTTAAGAACAGTCATTCAATCATCAACTAGTTTTGTTTCTACTCAATTATGCTAACTGTATTTAGGTATTAAACCAAGGACATGTCAAAATCTGGACCAATGAATCATATTTTCATAACTACATGTAGGAGGAATATTGTTGTTTATATTTGATAATCAGACTCTTTTTGAAGTATTAAAATTTGGTTGATTGCAGATACCTCTCATCTCCACTTCAAATATTTCCCAGGATGTCAAGTTTCTTATTTGTTGAATCTCAAGAATATAGCATAGAATATACAGTAGAGAACTCAAAGACCCATTTTAGCAGAAGCTATAAAAGATTTTAGTCGAAAACAAACTTTACTTTCAATTTACTACAGAATTATAAATGGTCACTTCAAATCAAGTATTAAATCGAGTTGTGTGCATTGATTAATTAGCATACACCACTGTTCAACAGACATTACCTTCGTTATGAGTCTCACGCCTTTTGTCATCTCTACCTCTTGTCCCTTCGATTTTACTGGGGAAAGAAATGTGAAAAATCCTTGTTTCTAACTCCATGTATTCATCAACATGTATGTGAATGTCACGGCATTACTGGCGAGTTGTAAAACATGATTCAATCGAGTCACATGATGTCTGAACAATGGATGGCTTAGTCATATGATAGATTCCAATGTTCTAGTAAGTCACATGGCAAAATACACCGAACATGTGACAATACAGAGTAGAAAGTGTACAAAACTTAGGTGTACAGCAGTTAGTGATGTAATTTGAGTACAAACGATAACAGTGGAGCGACTTCCCCTCGAAATCGATTATGAGAATTCAGCAGCTGTTCGCCTCTTTCTTTCAGAAGAGAAGGGCTTTTCATTTTGAGCGACTTTTCTTATTTTCGAAAGAAATGCTGCAACTTGAACAAACGACCCGGATACTGTTGGATGTTGGAAGTTTATTTATCGGGATTTTTGACATTGAGGCAATTTATTTTTTGACTCATTATGTAACAAGAAACCACTAAGAGTGCATTTGCATTTTTGTCCAACTATACATTAGCGTCGCATCGTTCGAAGCTTGTATCACGTATGCAAAACGAATAGTAGAACTTCAATACTTTTGAAGGTTCCTTAAACTTATTAAAAATGGTCGATTTTAAGTTCGGTAAATTAACTTAATACAGCTACTTTTTTAGAATTTCAAATAAAATTGTGCCCTGATTTATCTCGTTGCAAAGCCAAGCCATTGAAGATGGCGGGGGTGAAGTAGTTTACAAGCACGTAACAAAAAAATTGAGCATCCACATTCCCTGAAAAACAGGAAGGACAGGAATTTTGTTTTAGATTTACAAGAGCAGTTACCTCCCCATCTGATGGGTTCTTGGTGCTATAGTTCTTTGAGTTCCAGTTTGCATGACTTCTTGAGGCGACATCATGACGTAAAAGCCACCTTGTAGAAGACAGACAACAAAGTCAGAGGAAAACTCGATAATTCAAATGAAAACTAAACTATAGACGAGACACAGCAATCATACCTGCAGCAGTGCCCACAGTTGTAATTGTCTGAGCTTCCGCCATGGTTATTGTACCTGATAGTTGTGAAGGGGAAGAAGGCTGTTGAAGTGATACAGGAATGCTTCGAACAGCGTACGTGTTGTTTGAATCCATTGGTTCTCCTGTTCCAGTTTGGACAACATTTCCTCCAGCCGCTGCATCAGCTTGAGAATGAAAGTACGTGAATCGGTTGGCGTCTGTGGAAGCATCGGTATCTGAATGGTGGGTAGGGGAAGATCCATTGCTAAAGGGACTTTGGATCACGGTCTGTGCATGAACTTGAGGAGGTTGAGTGACAAAGCTAGTTGGCGTTCCGGCGCCATCGACTCGTTCTCCAACTCCTTCGGTGGATTGAACGTGCACTACTCGAATCTGCTGGCTCCCTCCATCAAATCCAGTGCCCTGAACTTGACCATTGTTGTCTGTTCGATACTGGAACTGGATGGCATTTGGGTCAGCAACGAAGGGCGAGTTGGTTTGTTGGCCAACAAGTCCATGTTCATCGCCCACAGTAGACACTGTCACCGTGACAGTTTCTGGTTCTGGCGAAACTTGTGTTGGATCAGAGCTCTTGGGCTCGTGTAGGGCTGATTTCTCTGAGTCTAACGAGCCATCGAGCATGTCCAGAGTCGGGGATGTAGATTGCGAAGCGCTGGTCATGGGGTCAAATATACTGGTCATGTGAACAGCAGAGAAGAACGACGAAACTGACCACGAGGACAAGAACACATCACATGATAAGTACGTCACTTTTCGTCCACCCTATCAGTCGTCCATGGCAACCGTCAATCTTGTCATTGCCCGAGCCGATCTCACACGTGATTGGACACGTGATAGCAGATGTTTTTCCATGTGACCCTTATGCGTTAACACGTGATAACAGAAATTTATTGTTTTGTGTTTTATAAAGGTTTTGAACACGGAAAAAAATGCTGATTATTTTAGCGCTAAATAGACTCACGCTTAGTGTGTATCCAAACAAAGAAAATACACAAATTTGGAGAACAACAAATTGAGATAAAACATTTTGACCGAAAATCAAGAAATGAAACAAAGGAAATATTTGGTTCTTTGTCATATTTCTGACATTTTTGTCATTTCTTTTTTTCAATAATTTTCACTTGCTGCTTCCCTTTTTTAACTATGGGATTCCTGTGTTTTTTGGCCATCAACGTGGAGATAGGGTCACCCTCCTAGTGGAGTGACCCTCCTTTATTTTTTTTTCGTGGTTGTGTTTACATGTCAGGTAGGGTCACCCTAGGGGTAGGGTTACATAGCTGCCAACCCTCCCGGATAGTCCGGGAGTCTCCAGATTTTGGACCTCGTCTCCCGGTCTCCCGGATAAAGACCTAAATCTCCCGGATAATCGCTCGATTCCTAAAATCGCGGCCATTTTAACTGAAATATCGTCTATCTTTCTTGAAATATCGTCTTTCCAATTCCCTCCCCCCCCCCCCCCACTAGGAAAATCGTAGGAAAATCGACCTCGGAGATAGTGCAGTGTAGCCTCGAGTACGTTTTGTCCCATTTTGAGTCTTCTCTCCCCCCCCCCCCACCCCCCACTGAGCGTGAAAATCAACCCAATTCTAAGGAAGAAATGTTTATCTCCAGATACGAAAGCCTTGGGGTTGGCAGCTATGGGGTTACCCTATCGACTAGGTAGGGTGATCGTCCTTGGAGGGCCAGCTTTTTGTTTACTTAAGCCATGTAAATGCCCAAGGTAGGGTGACCCTAGCTAGGAGGAGGGCTATCTCGAATTACATCAAATTGACAGCCTTGATAATGTCTTTGAGCTATTAGCATTGATAATAATAGGCCACAGCACTGAAAAACTGCAGTCAAGGATGCTTAAATGAGGAAAACTGAATGTAATGCCAAGAGAACGCTTTCCTGCCATTTTGTTGTTTACGAAGCTTAGCGGCTGAGCCATGATGCTAGCCCTACCTTTGACCCTTGCTTGTTGAGTTTGCATGACTAAAGGAGGGCTATGTTTTGACCCTTCCAGTAGGTGACCCTCCCATTAGGGAGTTTATTGCAGTAACATTTGGATTTAGATTTAGATTTCCATGTAAACAGGCCCTAAGAATAGGGGAAGTGGTATGGTATGGTATGCAAAAATTGAATGGGTTTAAAAAGAAGGGGTGCTTGTTACAAGGAGTCCCTTTTTTGTTAGAATGGGGTAATTAATTGAGAGACTGGGAATTTTACAAATCTGTAAAAACTGGAACTTACATCATTAAAAATATTCAAAGTAAATGTAATGAAGCTGTCTGCTTATAAAAAATTATTTTTTAGTCATTCTCTTCATTTTGTCATCAAAAGGATTTTCTCTTTGTAATGCAGAACAAGAAGATAAACCCCTGGTAATGTTGGAGAAAAAACATTCAAATCAAAAGGTGCAAAGGCAATGACTTTTCTGCAGCATTTGTTCTTTATTTTTTGCATGTGGGTCAGTGATGAGGCATTGCATGAAGACATTAAATGCAGCAAAAAAGGAGACTAGACTAGGGAAATATATGCAACTCATTAAAATCCCCACTCCTCAATAGATAGTGGTCAAAATGGTTTATATCGGTCAAACACAACCTACCCAGACAGATATAATTGTAGTCAACTTTCCAAAAGTTTTTTTTCCTAAAAAGTAGACCTTATAATAAACCTTATGTAACTAATCCTAATAAATGTCAAACAAAAAGATTATTTCCCAACAGAATTGCATTAGCCTTCTTTGCAGACATTGTGGTGCTTCCAGTTTCCTTCATTAAATAGAGCTCATTCCTCAATGACTCCACCCAACAATAGGATGCTTTTGGCACCACAAATTAAAATTACATTGAAAAAAAAGTTAAATCTGACAAAAAGAAGCTAACTAAAGCAATGTCTCATCATTAACTGTAAGTTCTAATTTTCAATGCCTTTGGCCAGCCAGGGTTTTGATCAAAAGTTTGATCTAAAGGTGAACAGCTTAATTACATTATGACATTTCTTGGCCCGGAAGTTAGAAACGAGGTTAATTGCACTATAGTTAGCCTGGGCTAAATTATCTAAAGAAAGCCATTACTTTTAAACAGTGGAGCCCAGCTATACTAGACATTGGTAATTTTATTTTATTTTCTCAATAATAAAAAGAAAATACAGTTCGTAAAATATTCTTCTAAACATGTACCACACCTAATTTAAAATGCCATTCATTTTGATAATTCTAGACAGTTTTGATTGAGGGCAGCATAAACCAGTTTAAATGTGCAGTTCTTTCTTGTTTGTTCACTATTCCTGAACATGCTTTCTGACATAGAGGCCAAGTACGTGTTGTGGGAATATATGTACAATGTATGAAGTTTACAACGGAATACAATTATCTGATTTAAATACTAACTAAACTACTTAGTAATATTAACAGATGTAGATACTGGAGCTGCACTTGATGCTCCTGTTGCCGAGGAAACTGGGGTTGTTATAGTTACAGCTGGACCTGTAGGGGTTGTTGGTAAAAGTCCTGTTGTCACAATAAGAAGTGGAGGATTTGTTGAACCTGGAGTTGTTGGTGTTGTAGGTGTTATTGTTGTAGTCTTTAAAGTCAATACATTTGGTTTCATAGCACTCAATCCTTGTCTAAGTTGAGCTACTTTGGTACATAAAAGGCGACCAATGCTGCCATAATCTGCCTCAAATTTCTCTGGGATGTCAGGTGGGTGCCTCATTCGTATAACCACACCAGGGCAGTGTTTCTAAATGATAAAAGCAAAGTTAAACCTGGTTCACAGCAATCCTTATGACAGGTGAACTGCTGCACTCAGAAATTGTACACATGCACACACACACCCTGGTGATTGCAGTGACCACTGCAGATATCACTGACAGAGATGAATTTTGTTCTATCTTGGATGATTGCTGGAGTGTGGTTGATATATACTGCTAACTGAGTTTTTGGCGATTGTTAAGCAAATCAAAAGTGAGCCAGGCTTTACAAATACTGAAACAATGAATGAACAAACCAAGGAGCAAGTGAATCAACAAACAAACAAATAAATAGAACTAGTAATAGGGGCTGGATTAAAAAGCCAGTTTGTGGCAAGTGAGAGAGGACAACATATCTCACAAACTCAGTTCATGTACATGCATTTATATGTTTTGGGCAAGATCACTCAATAAGTGGAGTGTTTCAAGAAGACTACTGTTTTACTTTACCACATTATACATGTAATGTATTTAAGGTGGCTGGACCCTATTTCGCCAGTGCGCGGGTAGTCGAATTGAAGTGGCTATTAATCGCGTTACAGAATTAAGTTGACCAAACTTTTTACGCACACCTACTACAAATGGACCAAATTTTATAATGATGCCATATGTGCATCTCTATTCTCCGAGTTGTTGCCGGTATTTGATTATGCATGCCTGCATGCGTGTTGCTTTGGCACCTTGTGCAAAACATGCAAATACATTGAAGTCTTCCAAGTTACCTGGACTGGTGAACTACTTTTCTTCGCCTTTTTAGCCTTTAATGTGTTTTCCTGCAATATTTCACTTCTCCGTTTTCTTTTTGTACAAGGAAATACCATAGTTCTAGAAACTGTAGTAAGGAACTGCTACGTACAGCGTTACTCTGGATATCACTGGCGTGACTTTCCATGTATATTTGCATTTTTTGCACGAGGCGCCAAGGCGACACGCATGCAGGCATGCATAATCAAACACCAGCAACAACTCGGAGAATAGAGATGCACATATGGCAATGTTTAAAAAATTATTTAATGGTCTTAAAAAACTTCAATGCCTTTGTAATTTACACACCTTACTGGTAAAGGATTGAATATTCAATATCGAGAAATAAAAAAAAATTCATCTACTAGTTTTCAAGAACCAGTATTATTAACGTGGATGTCGAAATTCCGAGATAAACGCGGCAATTTAGTGCTTTACGCACAGTCGTCTCAACGGCAATCAAAAACTGCAAATACGATGACATATTCACAAAATAAAGAACCATGCCTTGGTATTATTTGGAACCAAAAATATTGCTAGTTTTCTTTGGGAAATTATGGTTATAAAATTACCAAATGAACGTAAAAGCACTAGTGTAACAATACACTTGAAATATATGAAAAACTTTTTAATAGTCACAGACATGTCTGTGACTATTAAAAAGTTTTTCGTATATTTCAAGTGTATGGTTATAAAATTACTTTAGTAAAGCACCCACGGATTTAAATTTCTTCAAAGTTAAATAATTGCTCCGTTTTTACTCAAAATCGGCTTAATAGAATTTCTTGAAACGCTCTCACATTATAGACAAACATTTGATTTACAAAGTCTCATAAATCGTTTTGCTCGTCGAGGTCAGGATTTTGAGAAAATTGGCAAAATTTCAAATCAAGTGTATAACAATTTCGATGTTAAAAAAGCTCCGATTTCAACCAAACTAGCATCATTATTAAATTTGGTCCATTTGTAGTAGGTGTGCATAAAAAGTTTGGTCAACTTAATTCTGTAACACGATTAATAGCCGCTTCAATTCGACTACCCGCGCACTGGCGAAATAGGGTCCAGCCACCTTAACATAATGTTATACTGTAGATTCCATTTTCCTGTGTGTTTGCAAGCACTCTAATAGATGACGTCAAAAAATATGACACAAGATGAAGTCTAGTGACGTGATTTGTTCTCAACACATTTTGAGATTTTCTATGTATTTGTACAGACTCACGAAAAAATTATCATATTAATTTTATCAAAACATTTCAACCAATCAGGGCACACATAAAAATCAGTGACACCATTATTTTATGCATTACAACTGTAATCACACATGGTTCTTGACCAATAAATAAGTGCATGTAATATATCCATTATGTACATGTAATAAAATAATAACACAACTACAACTACAAGTATTTACCAGAAGTAAGTTCTTCAAGTTTTCAGCAGCATTTTTTTCCACTGGATCAGCATCTTGCAAGGCTTTGTACAGTAAGGCACTCTCTGTTTTTAGTCGTGGTATAACAAGAACCTTGATTACTTCTTGTCCTAGTTCAGCAAGTCCTGTTATTGCTCCATAATGTGTAGCTAGGGGAGCACGACTTTGTTGAAGAGCCTATCATGAATATAAAACAAACCTCATTGTTACAATATATCAAACAAATTTGTCAATCTTATGTGACATACTGTTATGTGATTCAGTACATACAACTTATTCATAGATATTTTCTTGTGCATTGCAGTACTGCCTGGAATTACTGCTACATTTGTACCTGCTGATATTTTATGAGTCCTGTATAAAAGGCTTCAATGGCAAAACATGAGTGATGAGTAAAATGTCAGCCTGTAATACACCAGAAAATATCTAATAAAGGATTTAGTATATAACTGCTTCTTAGTTTCCCCCTATTTTTCAATAATTGTTTTACATAAAAATATGGCAAACCAGTTTCCAACTAATGTAATGCATACCACTTATTACATATCTTCTTGTGTATTACGGGCTGATATTTTACGAGTCGCGTACGTATTTTGCCGAGCCTTTAGGCGAGGCAAAATGCGAGCGATGAGTAAAATGTCAGCCCGTAATACACAAGAAGATATCTAATAAAGGATTTATTATATATTAACTGCTTCCTAGTTTCCTATTTTCCTATTGTTTTATGTAAAATATGGCAAACCAGTTTTCAACTATGTAATACAGCATATAATACGGCCTCATATTTGCTTAGTTCTCTCATCCTTATATGGTAAAATTACGTCATAGTTATATAATAAAGCCTCATATTTGCTTAGCTCTCTCATCCTTATTTGGTAAAATTACGTCATTAATAATATTATTAATGTTTAATAACAACCTTTGAGTACGAGAAGTACTGGCTATATACTGTAGGTTTTATATGTCACTTGGCAGGGGTGTTGTACTTGACTTTAAGTCTAAAACATGATAATACAATGGGCCACTTTTGATACACTATATTTTGGATGATTGAAAGCTGTCAATGTGGTCAGAGGTGGGCTCAGGAAATAAAATGAATGCCTTCACTCTCCCACCCAAGTCCCTGCACCTCCTGAGAGATATATATCACATAATAGTGCAGCTGTAATTTACCTTGCAGTAAGTTTTGGTTACTCTTGTTTGAACACTGTTTGTGGTTGAATTAAAAGATCTGTAAAAATAATTCAGATGATGACAAATAAACTAAGAATCCATCTATTGTTGGTCTCTTCCTCATACATGTACATGTGAATGTAATTTCTATGGGTTTTTGAGACCCTAAAAATAGTAAACCTGCATGTTTACCTTCCCTCCCCCCAAAAAGAAACTATTAAGAAAAACTTTCAGGGAGTGGCCTAGCTAAGAGCTCCCTCCATCATTTATTTATTCCAAAAGTACATTACAGTGATTTTTGATCTTATGCAAACTCTGACCATCCAACACCTGTTGAAATTCGGTGATTTACTTATCTGTTATTCAAAACCAAAAATCTGAAAAATAATCTTAATAATACCTAACAACTTTCCAAATGAATTAAATAATATGTGATCATTAGATGATTTATAGGGCTAAATATTGTTTTGGTTTTAATAGTTACATGTATTTGTATTCATGATTTTTAACTTTTTTGTTGACAGAAGAGAATGACCAAATTTGGTTAATAACCAAATTTGGATGTACATGTACTAAGTGTAGTGGATCTTATAGTGATTTTCAATTGGAAATCAGTCATAATTGAAACAGTTCATTGGAATTTATCTAGACTTGACATCACTAGCCAATTCCCCTGAGTGTTGAGAATTTACAACAATTTGAAAATAAAAAAAAACGTACCTACAAATCTGAGCAATAAGTCTTGCTCCAAAATCCCTCAAAGCCCAGTGATTGTCAACCTCTGGTTTTGAACAAAGCTTTTTGCTGACAACACAAGTTACTACAGCTGGAATAAGTTCATGAAGCTGAAAACAAACAGAGGTTATACGATAAGACAGTACATACAAGTTTGCATCAATAGCTGACTTCTGAGATGCACTTCACTTGCCACAATAGCCTCATCTTCAGATGATGTTTTTTAAATTTGTAAATATTATTCCAGAAACATCAACTGAAGATGAGGCTATGTGCGTAAAGCTCAGTCATTCATAACAAGACAATAAAAGTTTTAGCAATGTAGCCTTGTTCTAAATCTTTGTATATGGCAGGTGAAGCATATCAGTTGGAACTAAAGGCCCGGTAATATGAGCAACAAAATCGTGCAACTTGTCTCGCAACATTGCTGCGAAACGAGTTGAAGAGCGATGCTGCACGTTTTTCCACCCGAGAACAAACTTGTCTCACAACAAAATTATTTGTTGCAGGTTGAGAAATTTTGTTGCAGAAAGTAGAAGGTTGTTCTACTTCTTGCAACAAAATTTTAAAATGTTGCTCGTATTACCACCTCAACTCAACTCGTTCTGCAGCTAATGATTTTATCGGCCAATGAGCATACAGGATTCTCTCAACCTGCAACAAATAATTTTGTTGCGAGACAAGTTTGTTCTCGGGTGGAAAAACGTGCAGCATTGCTTTTCAACTCGTCTCGCAGCAATGTTGCGAGACAAGTTGAGTGATTTTGTTGCTCGTATTACCGTACCTTAAGGTTTATATGTACAATTGGTAATTAAATTAAAATTAAATTTTAGTCCAGTTCCAAGAGATACTTCACCTGCCATTTAAATTAGGATAAGTCTACATGCATAAAGCTAATAATTCATGTCCTGTTATGAATCAGTCTAAGCTTTATTCATGAAGCCTCATCTTGGGTAAAACTAAAAGTTAGAATAATGTACAGAATCAATTGTTGGGTGACAGTCGCCCAACAGATCATCCAGCAGACTTTCATCTACTTTTTGCAGTTTGACAGTTTTAGATTCCTTTGAAGTGTCAACTAAAGTATGACCTGGGACGTTGCCTACTTCACCACCAATGTTGTTGTACATGAGATACCACAATAATTAAAAGAACAAGTTACTCATTAGGACTATGACTTACATATTTCTCTAGAAAAAGTGTTGAGTTGTCTAACAGTGCTTTCACCATTCTCATCAGGTATATCAGTAACACCAGATTATTCTGAGCAACATTAACACGAACCTGGAATAAAAAAAATTAAGAATTAAAACTGTAAAGGTTGGCAAACTAATATGTACTGAGGTTCATATGACAAACCATCTGATGTTCAAAAATTGTTACCACTTTTATGTAATTGAATTCTTTTTATCTCTGTCAGCATTTACGTCAAAAGATCTAAAACACTTGGGCTTCAGACTGACAAGTTCTGCTAACATCAAATTTATTGTGCTGAAAGTCTGATACATATATTTTATTTTAACAGTTGAGTCAAAATATTAAGTTCTATGCAACTGGTCCCTGCTTCCATCCTGAAAAGGGAAAGGAGGAAAGGGATGATCCATGAACAACTGAATATCATGCTGAATATAAAGCTTGATTGTCATCACTTAAGTGAAAGTAATTCCAACACTGAGATTTTGAAATAAGATTTTTGAGTAGGTAATTGATTAGCTTACTAGTATTTTCTAATTTACCCCTTCTGAGATGAAAGTACAAAATCTTGGTAGCATCTGGTACAAGCCTGGATCTGTAGCTAAGCTTTGAAGTGCCTCCTGATGATAGACAATAATGGTAAATGAAAGAATGGATATATTAAATCAATCAACAAAATGAAGATTTGGTGTATCAATTATATATTAAGACCATTTAATTATACAATGCGAAATGAAATAGGATGTGCCTTGTTATTAAGATGCTTTATGTAAGGTGCTTAATTTATATTGAGAGGTTTACTCCTTACATAAAGTGTGTCTTATGTAAGGCACAAACCTCTTAGTAATATTAACCCACACTGTTATTAATAAATAAATAATAAATGAATATTTTAGTCAACACTCTCCAGAAGGGGATTTTCGGTGTCAATCAATTCATACTCATGAACTACAGACTACATTAAATGTAGTCTGTAGTTCATGAGTATGAAGTGATTGACACTGAAAATCCCCTTCTGGAGAGTGTCGACTAAAATTTTTTGATATACTATAAATACATCACTCAACTCAAATGTTGATCAAACCCACACGACAGAGGTGAAAGGTGAGTGGTGAACATCTACACCACCCTTGCCACCCATTTATTCTATTTTAATATACCATTTAGTAGGTATCCAGTGTTAAACACAACAACATTTAACCAAATGAATGCTTTTTCTGATGGGACTTACAGTTCGTTTCGACTCGCAGGACCCCACACAGGCCTCTGTTATCTCTCTATAGTATAACTGTTGTTCCTAATATTTAACAAAAAAGTACTTTAATTTAATTAATCACAAATGTGCAATCAATACTACAACATTACTAACAGCTGGTTCTGTATGAATTGTCAATGCGTGCCATAGTTGTGGCTATATAGCACATAACATCAACTTTTGATACTTGATATGAAACTAAAATGAAGTGTTTTTCAGTCAGAGTGTCATAACATCCAAGTAGAACATTTTAAGAGTATCTTTTGCTACTTACAACAGAAAGCTCATGTGTTACAATTCCTTTAAAGTTCTCTTCTCCTTCAGTATTTGCTTCACCTGTCACAGGTGTTTTGACTGGGCGAATTGGCTTAGACAGTGCCTTTTTGGCTGATGATTTTGATGTGATTTCAGATATTGTTGTAGGTTTTTTCTGTGGGACACTTTGGGTTGCTCCTGTTTTATTGTCACTTGTTGGTTTGGTTTCTTGCTTTTGTTGTTTAACTTGGGCTTAAACACAGAGATTATTTAAGGAAAGTTGAATTGTATATCATGATTTTACACAATTGATTTCAGCAAGTACTTTTGGAACTCATCAAAATACTGCAAGATTGTGCTGTAACCAAACCAAACAGCTTTACTATACATAGTTAACTAAAAGAAATTTCAATACTGTCTTAGGGGTTATTGTTGTTGTTGTTATTCACTTAAGCATAGATCTATGTTTACAACAATACAAAAGACAAAAGAATGCATACCAGGTGGTGGATTTTCAGGAATTGCTGGTTGAAGTCCCTCAATACTTAACCAATGAGCTATAACAGATTAAATATATTTAGTTATCAATCAAAGAAGGCGAATTGAAGAATTGGCAAGTCAACTGGCAGGCAGTAGTCACACTGCTCACAAAACTGACTTAAAAATTATGTAGTATAATTCTTCGTTTTGCTACCACTTTGTGACTGTACATGAATATATCTGAGATTCTTCACATTTATTTGACAGTTCAGTTAATTGATTGTACTTTACTAATTTGTGACTTTCAGTCTTTTGTCTCCAGGGGCTTTCATTTAAAGGCCCAACTGGATGAAACCCGAAGAAAATTAGAAACTGTTTAGTTTTATAATGAAGATTAAGATAGTTAATAAATGACTAGCTAATCTCTGGCAAAAAAAATTGATGGCATCATTTACTTAGATTGTACAATAATATTTAGACCCTAAAAACGTTGCAATTTTATCCTGACCATTTCTCTTTTGGATGTGACAGAAAATGTTGCTTCATGGTGATTATTGGTACTGTATAGATAGGTTTCACTTTGTTTCAAGTCATTTTCAATTTTCATTGATTTTGATCAATCCAAGATAGTGCCAAACTTGACAGTAAATAGGCTGGATTGTTCCATGACTCATTGTTAGGGTTCCCTATTTGTTTTTACCAATAAATTGTAGTATTCAGATGTAAATTATATCTAAAGTTCTGGGGCCGGTTGTACGAAAAGTGAGCTATCCAACGGATAAATCCTTATCCAGCGGATAAAATCTATACAAAATCTATACAGTGGATGACTCTTATCCAGTGGATAACTTTATCCAACCTCCGTACAATCAGGCCCTGAGCAAAACAAATAGAAGAAACGAGCCAATTTTTATTTGATCTTGGTTCTTCAGGGTATTGATGACCTATCTCCTATTGCCTTTGACAACCTTTTTCAAAGAGGTATATACAGTGTATCTGAGTATAATAGCTTATTAATTTTGTATTTGGTGGTGGTGAATGAACTCTTAATGTTCCCCGGGTCTCTTTTTCTTCCTTGTTTGGGGAGAGGGAAGAAAAAAAGCCTCTGCCAACACGTTGAATCCTGTGTGCACATGTCATCATTCCAAGCCAACTTATAACATTGAAAGAGTGTGTTTCTCTCACCGAAAGTCTCTACAGAGCTCTTTCCAAAATTGTTTTAAAAAATTACAATTTGCTAAAAAAATTCTGACAGAATTACCTGATTCTGACAAAGATCCATTTGTTTTATGCAGAGCCTGAGTTTCAAGGTTATATAATACAACTTTATTAATTTGTAATTAATGGATTTGTATTATTTTGTATCAAAATAGTTTCACATCCTGCCAAGGTTATTTGGTAATCTACAATCTCAAAATAAATAATGAACATATATTTCACATGATCTACCTGAGATAGAGTTGAGCAATCTTGGACAGAACAGGACAGAAATAGAAATGTAAAAATACTGATGAATGCAATAGTTTTCAAGAGTTGTATTCAGTCTTAAAATAAAATAAATAAATACTTCATGGGATTGCATAAAAGTACTGTGTTATCCAAAAACCAGTTTCAAAACCTGTTTTCCTGTCAAGACTTGTGGAGGGTCAAGCTAGAATACAGAATTCAACAGATGTTTGGCAGAGCCCTCTTTTCTTCTCTCTCTCCAAAGAAGGAAGAAAACAAGACTTTGCCAGTAGGGAATCTTAATGCTATTAACAATACAAATGGCAGGCTTGTAACATGGTGTATGGGATCAGGGATCAAGCCCCAAATTATGGCCAGGATCAGGGATCAGAGGCCAGGGCTCAGGGATCAAATGGGTAGGATCGAGGATCAGGGACACTGGGTCAGGATCAGGGATCAGCTCAGTTTTTTGCACCAAGGATCAGGGATCACAAATTTCTAAAGATATGGACTCAGGGATCAAAATTTCCTTCAAATCCCAGAATCAGTGAGACGAAAATATACCATGTTACGATCCTGAAATGGTGCAAAAAGGAATTAAAACATTTTTTCTTACCCTTTAAGGTCACATCAACTGGTATCCGTGGCAACTGTGATGTGATGATATCATTAAGGTCAATTTCAGGGTCATCATAGTAATACACCTCTCTACCACCACCACTTGTAAACTTGAATGGGATAAAATCTGGTACACGAAAACCATACAAAGGCTACAAGAAATCAAACATAACTCTAGTAAATTCTTAAGATTATTCTCATAAATTCTCAAAATTCTCAATTCCAAAGATGACATAAGCTGCATGCACAAGCTTTAAAAAAACAGACCACTGGGCACCTCTGCTAGCTTGGGTAAAACAGAAAGTAATTATATTGTTTAAATTTCAATTTGCTCAATAATATTATTGAGCAAATTGCAATTTAAACAATATAATTACTTTCTGTAGCAATGTTTTTCTATTTTACCCAAGCTAGCAGTAAATAATTATTATTTACCTCAACATTCTGTACACGGAGAGCATTATCAATGTCTTTTGTATTCAGCTTTCTTCTCTTAGAATGCTGCATAAACTTTGCTGACTCCTAGTTAACATACAAATCTACACTAAATACAAACATAAAAATCCTAGATAGCACAATAGAGGGTCTGGTTTTTCAGAATAATTATTAATGTAAACAATCACCAACCATTCCAAGGGAGTTGTATTATATATCAGCTGAGCGACCCATTTAAGAGTAAATTTCAGCATAATTAATTCCCGGCATGGACAATCGATGAAATCGATAACTAGTCGATGACAATCGATATCAATCGATATCAATCGATACCAATTAATTGATTGATATTGGAAATCGATGACCAATCGATGGAACAGAAATCTGTGACCTTTATCGATTGATATCGATTGGTGTTGGCAATCGATGAAACTGATAATCGATGAATACAATACCAATTGATATCAATCGATCACAATCAATCTATGGAATTTGGGAATCGATTGCCAATTGATAATAATTACCATCGATGGCGATCGATTTTCCACGTGGGGAAGTACGCTAACGAATTGCTCACATGATCATATAAAAATCAAAGACTTTATTAGATTACATTATCCGTACTTAATTATGGTTTTAGGCCGCTCAATATTATGCAATACAACCTACAAACTATAATAAAATCCGTAGCCATAACTGATTGTAAACAATTGAACACCTCTACTGTTAGACACTCGAAACGCTCGTCCTCTTGGACCACGTTTTCTTGTTGCTAGGAATTCTTCTGTGGTGTGAACTTCAAAATTACATTCGTGGTATCCTTTGACTACACAATTTACAGAAAGCTCTGCATTTCCCTTGTGAACGGACATTTTGCTCTACTAACTTGCGCGGCGCACACGTGTTGCGAACTGATCAACCGAGTCGTGACCCTAAGTTATTTCGCATCAACACTATATAATAGAATTACAGCCTACAGGAAGTCAATTGTCATTGATCACGCTTATGCATGCCACCCCTAAGCTTCCTTTGACTCATGGCTTCAGTCACTCGACAATCGATATCAATCTATGACTAATCGATATCAATCGATGACTAATCAATAACAATCGATGACGGACTTTTTCTGACTATCGATTGGTCATCGATTGACCAATAACAATCGATATCAATTAAATAATGCTATCGATTGAGGATTTCCGATCATCGATTTCATTGATTGTCCACGCCGGGTTAATTACAAACAACATGATGAATGTTACCTGCGTGAGTTGTTTAAGTCTATAGGTGCCTTCATCCATCAATAAGCTAATAGCATCGTTGCTTAAGTTCGCTATACCTACAGACTCAGCAATTACTTTTATACTCTCTGGAGTCAATTGACTGTCAACTGTTTCTTCTTCGATTTCTGAAGCCTCAGCCATTGAGAAATCGTTTCATGCACAAGAACAGTTATTAAAAAAGAGTTTCCTGTTGTAAGGTTTGAAATTAAAAAAGAAAAATATGTGGGAAAATTAACTTTTTAGATTGACACTCAAAAAAAAACTCTAACTGGAGATCGCCATTTTGAATACGAGGCCAGGCTGCATGTTCAGAATCACCACAGGTAGCCCAACAGTTGCCTCACATTCTCTCACACTTTCACATAGTTCATGTTTTGTTTTTCTTTTTCAGGTGTTGCATTTTCCAATGGATATTTTCTTGTACTTCCTATTTTTGGGGCCAGAACACAAACTAACACTTTTAATTAACACTTTTCGAAGTGGCTGTACGAAGGTGTTCGAGTAGGAATGGGAACTAGTGCGTGTCGCAAGGAGTTATGGGAAGATTTACTATTTGTGCAACGCAACTTGTCGGCTGAGTGGTGGGCTTCACATCCAAGGGATTTTGTGTATTTTTTTACTGGTTAGTAACTGATAATGAAAAATTATTTGTGTGCTATGTTTATTTTATGTTATCATTTTTTTTAAGAGTCGTAAGTGCAAACAATACACTTGAAAAAAATTTCGTTGAGATAGCCAAAAAAAGCTCGAGCTTCATCCGTTACGAGATGTTTTGTCTTGTTTCTCCGGATTTTTTAGGGCTTTATATATACTTACATGCTACAACTTATGTATCCACTTCGGGAAGTGTCGAGTTGATGAATTCTTTTGTCGGAATGGGACCGTCGGAATGAGGCACTTCTTTTCGTCCGCCATTTTGAATTGGGGCAAACGCGCCAAAATTTATAGAAATCTAGATCACTTTGGCTTATCATAACTCGGCTCCTTTTTATCGTATTTTTACAAATTTAACTTTTTCGAAACGATACTGGTTTTGTTATTTATGACTGTTTACATGATAGATATTTGAAAACTACAAGATGAGAAAAAAACGATTTAAGGACGTTCGGGATCCATAGATCCTGCCGATAGGATATGTCATGGGCTTCAAGGGTGCGTGCGTGCGTGCGTAATTCGGAAATCCCCGAAGTAGAGCCGAATTGTCAAGCTGAAAGATATGCGAACTTCGTGCGCCCATCCGAGGGTGTTGAAGTCGATTATTAACGACACGCACTCGTGCCCATGTAAAAGAAGCCCAAAATCGGCTTAAAAAGGACATTTAGATTAGCTGCCGCTAGAGTAAGAGCGATTGACATGTTGTCATTAATAAACTTTTTAACAAGATGCACGTCGAACCGTACACTGGTTGCCTGTAGTTCAACAAGCCTCAGTAGTAAAGATCTTTAATTTGTCTGTCAACAGCTATTAGTGTTTGCCTTTGTCCTTTTATTATCATGCATGGTATTAAATATCTCACATGCAAAAATATTCCCTGCAAATATACCAGTTTATTCAACTTTTTATTTCACTATATATCTCAATTGTTTGCTGTAAAGACGTCTACAAGTTCGGCGTTTTTGACACAATAACAAATTGTGTATTTTTTCGTTCATGTTTCAGATGTTTTATCCATTACGTGACCAAACGCATCAGGTCAAATAGAACATAAAAAATATATTGAATTTCAATAAACTTACCAAGGGCACTAGGACAAAGTCGGTGTGTTATGCACTAGTTGAAGTGAACCCCTACCCCCACCCCCAACCAGGGACAAGCCTTGAAATGTGTCTATATCTATATTTGGATTTGAGGCCAGTAACCACATGGCCTCATAGAGATCTATTTTTTAAACTTTGTGTAAACCAAGATTGATATACGTGATTCTCAAAAATGAAATAAAAAATTGGGGTCACCACCTTCGTTTCCGTGATTTTGAGGGGTAAACTTGGGGTCTTTTTTACGAAAAATTTGAAACAATGCAATCATTTGATTTTTCCAAAATTAAGTGTTTTTCAATGAGTAACAAAACTGTGCTTTAAGTTAGAAAACAATTTGTGTAGAATGGGTCTTCTGCTAATGTTATCGTTTCTTTCAACCTTAGAAAACTTACTAATTCCAGTAATACACTACCGTCTGAACAAGCGCTCTGATTGGCTATTTCTTATTCACGGTTGCAAAGGTTGCATCCAATCACATATCTCCTGGTCGTTCGATCAGCTCCTCTGATTGGCTAGTTACATGTATATGTCAAAAGACTTAAACAAAACACAGGTCTGCTACAACTTTTCAGCGTTCCGTTACAGAAAGTATTTTACTTCATTACAAACTCAAGACTAAAGAGATCTATCCATCGCGAGTCGTATCATTCTATCCTTTCTTTTAAGTAAGTATTAATGTTTTTTTTCTATTTCAAGTTATGTTTGTTTTTTCTGTGTATGAAGTAAGTTAATCCTGTGCATTTTTCGCAGATGACAACTCAGGTGTGAACTGTGTCAGGTTCCCGAATACGTATTAACTGGCACCGTCTCAATTTGACTACAAATGGCAAGTATTCTTTTTCATTTTATCCTATGCTGTATTAGATTTTATTTTGGACAGTAGAAACTACTAGTATATGGTTGCTAAGGATCCGACTGAGAGTATGCAGCTCAGAGTATGATCATGAAATGTCAGATCAACAGTTATATTCCAAGTTTCAGCTCCAAAGTTTACAAAGATTTGTGGAAAACCATGCACTGTAATTATCATTAAGTTAATACAAAGGAAAAAAACTGCACTTGCGAAGGATAAAGTTATTCTGCCAACTCGGACTTTCAAATCTGGCTCGCTAATTTGCATTTCAGTGATGAATTACACTTTATACTATCATGTAATTTTTATGCTACCGAAAAAAAAAATTTATTCAATCCAATAAACAACAAGTATCATCAATTTTCTGAACTTAATCATTCAAACAAGATAATGCTCCTCAACAGTGTATAGCTTTCGTCCGCCATCTTGAACTGGGGAAAACAAACGCGCCAAAATTCATAAAATTTGGATCAGGCTTTCCATAACTCTGCACATTTTTATCTTTATATTTCTTAACTTTGTTTCTTATGCCTGTTTACATGATAGATATTGGAAGACTACAAGATGACTAAAAGAGGATTTTTGTTGAGAAAATAAAGAGAAGCGTTCGGCAAATAATTTAACTTATTATAATCATTTGCGAAAAAACAATTGTACGAGTCATTCCGACATCTGACATGCATGTCTGGAAATTAAAATCATTGAAGTTTCAATTTTGAAAATCCGACGAAATCGAGCCGAGTTATGGTAATTCAAAGTGATCCAGATTTCTATAAATTTTCACGTGTTTGCTCCAATTCAAAATGGCGGACGAAAGCGTGAAGAGTGGCTTTAAATGTTTAAAATTGTGTGAAAGCTTTTGAATTTATTCAGGTTGAGACATTTTATCGTAGATGTTCTTAGAAATGAACTAAGAACCCCTGTTCTTTCCAAAATTGGAAAGAACGGGGTTAGGCGCACTTTAATTGAAATGACTTATAAAATAATTTTGGATTCCTAAATCTTCATGTAAGAATTTTTTTCCATACTAGAATGTTCAAGGAAAATGGACAAAAAGAGGCACTGGGAGTTGTCCCAACTGTCAAGGGACATATCACACGGCTTGGAAGCCGAAGTTCTGCAAGTCTTGCAAATATGAAATTGGTGGGAAGTTTGTCCCAAAGCCCAAGAAACCAAAGCTAGAAAATCCTGGCTGTGTCATCATTAGTGAGAGCATATATTCAGTGCGGACAAGCCCAAGAGGAGAACTTTGTTTTGTAATTGCTAATGATGAACAAAAGTTTTGCCACTATGAAAAATGTAAGCCACTCAGGGCTATAGATGTGGCAAGTCAAGTGTCATTGGCTGATTTTACATGTCCCCATCTTGACCTTGTGAAAACTGCACAACAGCCATTGCAGGAAGGCTTTCTGACTGAGGAAAAGATTCATTTGAAAGTTATATGTCAGACATGGAAACAAGGAATCAGCTGCTAAGATTATTGAACAGTAAGACAGCCAATAAAAATCACCCATCAGTGAGTAAAGTGGGTACAAAGGTGTATGCTGTTCGTAGCATGCCAAGTTCTTCCTCACCTCTTGGCTTTGTCCATGTCATACAACAGGACAATGGACAACTGAAGTGTTCATCAAAAGACTGCAAGTCTTTTGTTGGAGCTGGCAAACAACAGAAGACAAAAAGAGTATGCCTACACAAACATGTCCTTTTGTGTTCTTCCATCTTGGGCACCTTGCCACCTGTACCAACACCTCTTGTCACAGACATACCAACCACCCCACCTTCAACATCCACCTCTACCTCCTCAGCAGGCATGCCTTCCACAAGCTCTTCAGTTGATGAAACTGCCACAGCAAAATCTGCTTTTGACACAACTGTGCTCCTCAATATGGAGCGAACTCTTCCATACCCCATTCCGTTGATGTTCATCAATGAAGCGAAGAAAAGGGATGCAGCCACTCTTGTTGGGTTAGAAGAGGTATGATTATTATCATGTGGTAATATTTATTAGTACTTGTTCATGGTGACTCCAACTTAATTTGGCATGGATTTTGGGAAATTCCTTCCCATTGTACTAGCTTGAAGATTTACTAGGCTTTTAACAGTGTATGCGGAATTTCATTTTTACCATAAAGGGCCAATAATTATTGTCTAACACTGGTATTTCAGAAATTTCTGTCTCTTTTCGCAAACAAATCCATTGATTTCCACAAAACTTGAGATTTTGGATATATTGTTATGATTTTCTCTGATTTTGGAGAAAATTGTTGCAGCAAGATAGGAATCAAAATTGACCATAAAATGATGCACATTCTGGTTTCTTGCTTTGAAACAGAGGACGTTCCAACCAACTGAATTTGAATAGCACAGAAAGGAATGATAAAACTTGCTGAGGCAAGTGACTGTTTTTTATTCTTCAAATGTATTTTCAAAAAAAAATTTTTTTGTGATGTTAGATTTTCAATTGGTTGTTTTACAAGCGGTTCTGTTGCTCTAGTTAATTCAAAATTACTCAGCAAGTTTTAAAGCCACAACTTAATAGTTGTCCATTGCCACTTTTGAAAATGGTTTACATGGGTTGCTGTTCTGTTTTCTGTTTTGTTCGATTTTCCAATGGTCAAAACTGAACCAGTTATATAGATGTACTCAGATGGGACAATCTGGAATTGATGTAATTTATATCCTGTGAACAGGCTCAGGGGAGAGGAAGGAGTAAAGGGGCTTGGGGAGGACTTTTTTAATTGTTTTATGAAGTGGCTTATAAGTAAGGACCGAGGGATATGAAGTAGCTTTTTCAAAGACTGAAAATGAGGTGAACAAAATGATAACATCAAAAGCTGTTCACCTTTGACCTATCGATCAAAAGATAAATTTACTGAGAAAACATTTGCTAGAAATCGAAAGGCTATATTTTAATCATTGGCACATATATTTGGTGGATTATCTGGCTTTCAAAATCTCATTAGAAGTTTTAAAAATAAGTAAAATGAAGTAGAACTTTTTAAAAAATCTGAAAACAAGCTGTGTTGATCATTTTTGTGTTGAAGCCTATAACTTTAAACTAACTATAACTATAAACTTACAGGGAAAGTGGCCTCTAGAGTTTGTTCCAGAAGAAACGACTTGTAAGTTGTGAGGAGGTCCCTTGAAAGCCACATCCTGGAAGTCGTGGGAATTCTTACTTGATGACAAACAGTCACCCATTTCTCAAGTGCAAAATTTTTGTAAAGTCATGTAAGATGAGAGGATGTAATGCAATCATACAAGTTCATCCTGACCATCTTGGTAAGTGCTATATAGAATGATAGAGTGGATTTCATATGACTTTGAAAAACTACGGCACGGCCACGGCATGGAACCTCGCCTGCTGATTTCTTCGCAAATTTGTAAAGAAATCAGCAGGCGAGGTTCCGTACCATGGCCGTGCCGTGTTGTGACCGTGCTGTAGTTTTTCAAAGTCATACGAAATCCACTCTATTCATACTTGGGACTAGCCACAACAATAAAAGTAGTAATCATCATCTTTCACAGCAGATCCAGGTATTGGCTGTTCCTTTGCTGACGCTCACACGCACTCAATTTACATTAATTATACTAAAAATACTCAACTCACATTTGTTTTTTTGCTGAAGAAAGAAAAAACAGATTGTTAAACCAGAATGGAGAAAAAACCTTTTGACGTGGTAGACTTGACTTTCATATTATGCATCAACACTCTAATCAATGTCATTTTGTTGAGTTGCATTTGAGTAACAAAACTGAACTTTGAAGGGGCATGACATTTTCAAAATCAAGCCAATCACAATTGTATTGGTGCAAATTTCACTTTAAAGTAATGAAAAATTCTTAAAAGTAATCTCATTGGCTGAATAATATTCAAATTTGTATTCTATATCAAAATTCATGTTGATTGATTCTTTTTGTCTGTATTTGATATTTTTAGATAATTTACAGTAATTTAGTTTTAAATGCACATTTTAAATGATTATTGCAATGTAAATAGTTGATTAAATAATATTTCATTATTATCTTTTATTAGGAATATTTAACATCTGTGACAAGATAATGCTTTCATTTGAAGTGCTGATTGAGTGGAGAGAAGAGGATTCCCCATTTCATCTGCTATTGAGTGCAAACTAGACGCTTGGACAAATTTAACTTCAAAGGTGAATTTGATATTTCTGATCTTTTCATTTCTCACTTTAATTTTTTCTTCCTGAGTCAGTAATCAAAATTATTTAAATGTACCATCCACAACATTTTTTTCTTATCTTTGAGATATTATTTATCACCATCAATCAATTGATTTGATTACATTTATCCCAGGATGTCATGTTTTGATTGTTAAAAGAAATTACAATTTTATTACATGCATGCATTTCAGTGTATGATGTTCCACCCTTTAGCCTGACACCATGTAAGTGATCACTAATATACACATGCATCTTTCCTTATAGGAGTCTCAGCCAACTTCCTCAGAGCTAAAGTACCTCGGAAGACTCCTATATAATGGCTTTTATTGTTTTGAAATGATGTCAGAGCGTTCTCTTGATCATGTTATCTGTGGGTTTTGTGGAATCATTGGTGATTTTTACCTAGGGGATGGGAATCAGAAGAATTGCTGCTCTCTTAAAGGGGTTTGTATAAAGAAATTGAATTCTTGTTTTTATTAAAGATCATGAGCAGGGTAAGATATGAAGATTTCTTTCCTCCCAGTGAATTCAGGCTTAGCCTGCCTACAGGCTCTCCAGGGGGAAGGGAGAGGGGAGGGGAGAGGAAAAGAAAGGAAAGGAAAGGAAAGGAAAGGAAGGGAGAGCCTGCTTATGAGCTTACAGTAAAGTATCATCAGTCCGTGTAACATTTCCTAATTCAATTTTCACTTCCAGAAAGCAAAATACAAAATTAAAAATCAATTTAATTTTTGCATATTTTCATTTTTGAATTTTGAAGTGTCGATCATCTTTTTGTCTTTTTGTTTTCAAAAGGATATAGTAAACTTGAGGAAGCCATGTTTTCTTCAATTCTTGTGTATATGCAAGGGGGAGGGGCTATCAACTCTTTGATTACCTCCACTCCACCTGGGAACACTGATAGTTAAAGAAAGCTTGGGGGTGCAATCACAAAAAGGTCATGTGAAACAAATTCTTATTTGATGGCATCTATAATCATAAAAAACAAAACTGCCTCCAATTTTTTAATTCGAATTTGTCTCAAAAATAACAAACAACATTCACTTTTAATTTAAAATTCAAAATTGCAAAAATTGGCATTCTTCGCCATTCTGCAATCATAGTTATCTCAGGTTCGAGCATACAGTATTTGTACATATATGATCTTCGTATAAACACTAGACCTTTTTACTGATAGCAGAGTTATAAATCTATTAATTCTACTGATAGTCAGCATCATCAGTGTGTATCTAGTTTTCAAAACTAATTTATAACTGGTTTAGCTACAACCAGTGGAATGTTTAAGTTTTTAGTTGATATGTTATACTAATTTAGAAGTAGTAGTAGTAGTAGTAGTAGTAACTTTATTTTAACACGGTAAATTCATCAGAAATTCATCAAAAATACAATTATAAAATATATACTAATGGTGATAAATACAATACTAATAACTAAAACAATAATATAAATCTATACTAACATAACTCTGCTTTACATGAATGCCGTGTGGAACTGGTTTAACTACAACCAGTGGAATGTTTAAGGTTTTAGTTGATATGTCAATTCTTTATAGAGTGAAGTCAAAAAACCCGTGAAATAGTTAGTAGACTAATAGACACTCGTAGACCGTATTTCCATTTTTTCTTTTGTGTCTATTAAACTATTACACTCTAACATTCAACTTTTATTTCACGGGTTTTTTGACTTCACTCTATTGCTACAGATTATAGTCAAATTCTAATCAATTCTAAAGAATACTCGGTAAGGCTATTGACTGGGATAGGGGTACTCGATCGTTTTCATCCAAAATAGGCTACATTTTCTACCGGCACTAAAAAAATTCAGAATGAATTAGACTGATTCCATAAGTCGTAGTTTTCGCTCATTTGAACTAGGTTATCGCTCAACTAACGACTTATCACCTTTCAACAATATTCTTGTACAAAACCGAAATCGAGGCTCATGCATTTTGCTCTTGCAAACATTTCCCGAACCCTGTAGGAACACAGACGAAAACATCCTCTCGATTGAGAATCTGTTTAACGGCTTCTTGTTGGAATGGTTTGAGAGAGACAACTGGATTCATTACCTGACGAGACGAGCTAGAACAAGATGGCGGTTCTTTCTGATATATAAACTTGTCTATGATTGGCTAAAATTATATCAAGTAATCTGATTGGAGGTCGCCGTATTTCGCGATGCCGATCAAAATCTAGTATGGTTGGGGATAAGTCAGTTGGGGAGCGCGACCACAGGAGGCCCAACGAAGAGCGAACTAACCGACTTATGGAATCAGTCTAGAGGTCCCGGTGAGGTAAGCAGTCATAACATTAATCTTGTGGCGGATCGCCCTGTTCTGGTATTGTAGGTTGTACGCTGCGGATGGCCTTCGTCGTTCTCTGATTCAGAGCTCTCGTTTTCATCAGATTCTACATCGGTGTCTTCACCTCTGTTCAAGTGATACTCGATACGATTTGCTTCGACTTGGGAAAGACTGTAGACTTTAACTCCCGCCTTGTTTGTAGAGATGTCAGTTTCCATGCGGTTGATGATGACGTAGGGGGAATTCTTGTTGTCACGATAGGCTTCTATGAATTCGAAGGCATCATCAGAATTTCTGTTGTCGAGCCAGAGAAGGTCAACTGTATCATCTGCGAACTCAATCTCTTTCCTACTGCTTTGTCTCCCAAGTAGATCCTTCAAAAGAATCGCTAGAAAGAAACTGAGCCTTTCTCTCCGACGATTGTGCTTCACAGCGACGACCTCGAGTGCATGGAAAAGTACTTCGTACTGTAAAGTTTGGTGGTCTTCTGGTTGGAGCTGCCACTGGCCCTGCTCGTAAAGAAAAGACGTTGGCACTGTCATCCCATTTTCTTGTTGTTGAATATTAAAGGAAATGGGATAGGGCAAGCACCCGGTCTCCTCCTTACTTTTGTCTCGCACGATGTGCTGTCAGACACTCTTGCCATACGAAACTGCAAATTCCTTTAGTTGCCTGATGTCTTCTTGTGCCAAGGCTTCCGTTTCCTCCGGAATCAAAAGCTGCTTGTTTCTCACGGGTGGATAACCAGCAATCATCTTGTTAGGATAATGGCTTTTCGGTCCCGTAAAGTAGTTAAAGGGGCCCTTATACATCTTCTTTTGAAGCTCTTGAACACAAGTTGCGCGTTGTGTTCCATAGCTCATCTGGGTTGGCATAGGATCGTTTTTTCTCATAAGAGAGAAAAAGTTTTCGACCATAAGGGTGACAAGAGAGGATACCTTGATCTGTTCGAGTAGAACATCACTGTTCAACTCAACCGTTAGATTCTCTAAGCGAACAAGGCTTTCGTGCATGAGCATAAATGATCTCCGGGTGGAGTAAGGGATGATCTGATCAGGGCCTTACATAGAGATGCGGCCAGTCCTCTGCCTGGTCTGTTCCCCCCAGCTCATGAAAAACGCAACAAGTTCATCGACAACTGCCAACGCATCATGGTATTGTGTATATGGTGCTTTTCTTTTGTGATTCATGCGAAATAACAATGCATATTTGTAAACCACTGAAGCCAAATCTCGAAAGGAATTGGCATTACTGATAAGCCTTACGGACTTGTTACCGGTGTCGCAAATAAATAACGCCGTCCCCATGTTTGCAAGTCCATTAGCCTGTGAACAGGCTCTCTGGGGGAGGGGGAGGGGAGGGGAAGGGAAAGGAGAAGGGGAGGGGAGGGGAAGGGAAGAGGGGAAAGGGGAGAGCCTGTAAGCGTCCTTTGGAGAAAACCGTTCCTGATACCAGAATCTGGTATCAGGCTCTGATTGGTCAATTTTTGATTGACGGTCACGGATGGTCGCAGAAAAGGCAATCACGATCAAGAAAGATTGTAAACAGTTCGAAGATTGAACAAGAAGAACTCTGTATCAAGAGAAATGAATAAAAGCTGTTCAACTTGGAGATGAAGACAATATAAAAGAACGTAAAAGCGACGAATGCGATACCGGAGTGCAGAATTTAGAAAGTCCTCCAGCCGGAAACATGGCCGAAGGAGCTTCGGCAACAGCAATCTAGGGAAGCAAATTGATGCCATCGTTTGATGAAGTTCATTTAGTGTCACTGTAGTAAGGATTTTGATTCAGATTTTTGTTTCTGTATGTTTTAAGTTATAGAATGATCTTCAAATTAACGCTCGATGCGGCAAAAGGCGAATAATGATTCACGGCCGACAGTATAAAGCTTATACGTTTCGGAGATAATCAGATAATTTGTATTTGTTTAATTTATTCAACTGAGCTCTTTTAGACTAAAGCTTGGATAATACACTCTGATAAACCACGTTCAAGATAATTTATTTCAAGTTTTGAGGGACATTTGAGATGCCAGGTATACTTTAACGGTCGTACATTTGACTGAATTTTGTCTTTGAGTGAATTCAAATTCCTCTCATTGTCAATCACTCGTCTTTGTAAAAAATATCGTTTGTCAGCGAGAAAAAAAGTCCAAGTTGCAAAGAAATTAATAATAACTTACACTGTAATTCAAATAAAAGCTTGACTTTTGATTCATTTTGAAAACTCAACCGTGACCTTTCTTGCGTGACTTTGAATACTAATTAGTTGGGGGCGGAGCGGTTTTCTCCAAAGGATGCTTACAGGCTCTCCCCTTCCCCCTCTTCCCTCCCCCTCCCCTCCCTTTCCCTTCCCCTCCCCTTCCCTTCCCCAAGAGAGAGCCTGTTCACAGGCTAAAGTCCATGAGGTGAGTGATATTTTGCAGATGCTGTGCCACCGTCTTCATTTCCTGCAACATTGGCTTTACCACTGTACTCCTCAATCACCCAATTGTGACTTGCGATCGACGAAATCTTGACAATAGTATGATTGCTACAAGACACTAGAAGCTGATTGCTGACAACACACAATCCGGAGGGAGAAGGGAGAAGAATTGAAGTTACATTGTGCAAGAGAGTTCCTCTGTCCCCATGCAGCACCAAAATGCCTGGACTCTGTGCATTTGCATTAGCAACAAACACTTTCTCTTCCAGAGATCTGAGGCTGACTGGCTTGAGTGCAACACCAGCATCTCTAGGATAAAGCTTTTGCAACCGTCCTTTGCAAGAGTTTGCGCCAACTTGAAGGTCGTTAAGCTTGAACACAGTGCCCTGCTGTGTATCTCCAACAAAGATGTCTGGGAAGTTTTGCAAGATCTTGCGTCTAACGCATATAGAGAATGGGGTTGCTAGCTTTGCATCAGTGGATACCATTGTTATTGTGCAGGTAACTGTATATTTAGCTGCAATCAGTATAGTATCGTCCGATTCTTCTATGTGGCCTGTGTCATCAACGCTTTCAGAAAGAACCGAATCGTTTTTCTTTCTCGAGAGCAACCGGGACACGTCTACGATTCTGATAACTGCATTGCCACTGTCACAAACAAACAGGAGCTTATCATATATACATATTCCTGAAGGACGCTGAAAGAGACTCTTTTTGCCATCACGGAATCCAGAACAGGTGTCTCCTGCAATGGGTGAAAGGCTGGAGGGACAGTGGAGACTGCACATTATAATTTGATGCAGTTCCTGGTCAGTAAGGAAAACAGTTCCGGTTTCTTGGTGAACAACAACGTCAACTGGACAATTAATTACACCAGGTCTATTTTGACGCCAAAAGGTATACACTTCAGGTACGATTGTAGTAACAACACCCTGTGTTGGTAATGCTTGTTGAACTTCGGGGGAAAAAACTTCAAGGGCCGTCTCGACAGACATTCTGTCCTTGTTTTTCAAAGCTTTGAGCGTGAAAGCTTTTTTCATAGGAGCCGAAATTTCGGGATTCCTTTCTTGTCGAATTACAAGGAGCATTCTCAAATTGAACAGTGTGTTGTTATGATATAGCCAATACCAGAAGACTCCAGACCGAACAGATTTTACGTTATGGGGAGGATCTGGAAATGGTAGCTGATAGGCATTTGGGTACCGAGAGGACAAGCGTTCTAAAAAAGCTTTCTGCTTGGACTCACAGTCCGTGCACCACCCTAATTGTAGAAGCTTCTGACATTCCAAGTCTCCATTGTAACACCGCATACATGGCCTGGCAGCTGGATGCCATTCTTTGAATCTGGTCGCAGCGCACTCATCACAGATTTTCTTTTCTAGCCAACAATTCTCACACTTGTAGGAGCAATCGTTAGCACTTTCGTCAATCAGACAGTTTTTACAGGCATTGAGCGTCAGGTTAACATTTTGATGGAGAGCTTCTACTGATTGCCAGCCCCCCTGCGAATTTCCAAAGAAAACACCAACGGGCTGAGATACCTTTTCGTCCATGGAAGACACGTGCACTTCCAAAGCTTGGTTTGCGAACTTGGCAGTTTTCAGATATTGAATAACATCTGTATCGGATTTTGCCAAGAGTTCCTTAACAGTTTCGATTGATGAGACTTGAGTATCAATTAAACCTACAAGTCCATTAAGCTGGGATGTGAACTGAAGGCCAGGCTTAATGGCCATTGCATCACTGGCCACAAGATGCACCCCTTCAAGAGCATCGTAAAGGCACAAGACATCGTCAGGGATTACTCCATTAGTTAAATGTGCGGCCGGATTTTTCGAGGATATAGAACGCGGAGTAAGTCTGGCAAAATTATGATTGCTTATCCACTCAGCAGGTGCCATGCTCGTGTCTGCCAAGTGTCCTTGGCCTTGCCCACCAAAGCCATTGAAAAAGTATGTTGAACTCTTTCCATGGTGATACTGGTTTGACTGCAGCCATGACGTTAGTGAAGGGTTCTCATGATCAAAGTCAGCTGTAACTGGAAGAAATGACGAAAGAGCTCTGGAACAAAAAGCTTTCACTTCCTCATAAAAGACGTGTGATGAAGGGAGCAATCCTGACTGCACAAGATACCAAAACAGCAGCACAGTTTTATCTACACTTAAAAAACTCATTAATAATTCATAAGGCAAACACAATGAAAATCGCCACCGTGACGAGTGTCTTTATATCTGATAAAGATTCGGCCTAATTTGCATCAACTTTAACCTCGATTTTCTCCAAGATAAATGAAGATATTTTTGAATTTCTTTTAGAGAACTACTCTAATATGTGTTGGAGTTTTTTAAGCCGTATAAAGAACTCGAGATCGTGTTTTATCGGTATAAAGATATATCCGATAAAACACTCTCTCTCGTTCTTTATACTATACTTAGCAAGTCTATATTATATCGTGCTAGTCATGATTGACTTCCCTCAATCTTTTGATCAATGTTCGTGGTACTTTCCCGATCTTCAACACGTTCTTCGTTTGCTGCGTTTTTCTTCAGATTGCCACTTTGGCCAATCATTGTTAACAACATTCGCTGAATGTCTGAACCAGCGCTCTGCTTTCCGGAATGGCAAGTTTGGACGTCCAAACGTGCTTATCAAAATTCTGTTCATTGTATTCTTTACATACAACGTTTTTTTTACAAGATTTGTAGAGACACTTTATGGTTGTCTTGTTTATTACGTCTGCCTTTTCGCCGTGTTTGCTAAGGGTTTTAGCAGTGAACCTGTTCAAACGTTCTGCGTCAGATTTTTTGTTGTGTCTTCTCCTGTAACTAGTACGTTACAGGTTAAAGTGGCTACCTTTGAATTAACATTGATTTGTGCTGTGAAACTCTCTCTAACTTTAGAGGGCTGTTCTTCTACGTAGATTCGTGACACATCCGGATTGGAGGAATTGGCAAGAAAATAACGCAGAGAACTTTTTAGATCTTTGTCGTTTACGATCGGCATTAAGTTAAAGCCGTCGTGATACAAGAGGGTGAAAGTATTGAATGAATTATATTGATTCTGAATATGCAATAGTGCATCCTTCAACTTCATGGAATGAACATCTTCCTTGCTTACCCACCATCTTCGCATTTGACTGGGGTGATAAGTGCCTGGAGGACTTGGTGGCGGAAGTGGAGACTGACGGCAAAGTGTTATGCCAAATTTGTCACCACAGTCTAACGAGAAAGAAGAAAACGCATGTAGCTCCATTGATTCTTTAGGCTTTGGAAATGCCATCTTTATTGAAATATATGGATCTGCAGACATTTAAAGAAATGCGATATTAAAGACTGAATTTTAAACAAAACATCCGCTATCGTTATCAATTGTTCATTTATGAGTGTGGGAGTGCCACAAGGCTCGGTCCTTGGACCATTGTTATTTTTGATTTTCATAAATGATCTTCCTGATTGCCTTACTCATTCAAAGGTATTTTTGTTTGCTGACGATGCAGCAATCTATTGCTCGGAGTCATCCAAGGCAGTACTTCAACAAAATCTGAAGAACGACCTAATTAAGATAAAAGAATGGCTGGACATAAATAAACTGACTTTAAATGCAAAAAAGACAAAGTTCATGATCATTGGATCATCTAGACGTACAGCAGATTTTGAAAATGTTAAATTACATGTTGAAGATCATGAGCTTGAAAGAGTTGCAAAGTTTAAGTATCTTGGAGTTATCATTGCTGAAAAGTGTGACTGGTACGATCATGTTGATATGATTCTGCGCAAAGTCTCGCAAAGAATTGGAATTCTAAGAAGAATTAAACACCTTCTTCCTAGATCTTCGAGAGAGCTGATTGTCAAGACCTTGATAATGCCTTTACTGGATTATGGCGACTTAGTTTATGGGGACAAGGGAAATGTTACGCTGATGAAGAGCTTACAAGTACTCCAAAATAAAGCAGCAAAAGTGATCTTGGATTTAAAGAACAGAGACTCAAGCACTGTGGCTCTGGAAGTACTAAAGTGGAAACCTCTTGAACTGAGGCGCAAATTCCATCGTTGTGCCTTTACACATAAAAGTTTGAATGGCTTAGTTACTTTTTGAATTTCCTAATATTTATGCTAAGGACGTCCATTCATATAATACTAGGTCAAAGAGTCTTTTTAGACTTCCGTCATGTAATACAAATTGGTCTAAGTTCAGAAGTAATTACCATTTTATTAAGGAATATAATGAGTTGCCTGTTGATATTAAGGGATCATCTTCGTTTTTAAATTTTAAAAGGAAATTTTTTAAATAGTTTATAGATATTATGTGGTTATATAAGAACAGTTTGATTTGATTTGATTTTTCTTTTTTGTTTAGGATTATTTATATCATAGCTTGAAATTAGTATTTTTTATTAGTTTTTATTTAGTTTTTTAGTTTTTAAAATGTATATATTGTATGAGGACTCTCTTGAAAAGCACTTTAAGGTGATAGGGACTTCCTCTGTAAATATATTATATTATTATATTATTTATGAAATATATATATTTTCAAACTTTTGTTTGGTTGCAATAACGCAAACAATAGTGCGATAATGCCTTGTTGACACCAACTTAGCATTTGTATTTGTCTAGTTTCACGAATGCACTTTTGGGCCTGTTCACATGAGAGAGGGTGCCCCTATGTAGTAGGGTTACCCTAGGTGGTAGGGTGTCCCTTCTCCATTGTTTTACGCAGTTCGTTTCACATGCGAGGGAGGATGCCTCTAGGGGCTAGGGACACCCTACCACCTAGGAGCACCCTCCCTCGCATGTTAAACGAACTGCGTAAAACAAAGGAGAAGGGGTACCCTACCACCTTGGGTAACCCTACTACACAGGGGCACCCTCTCTCATGTGAACAGGCCCTTTGAATATTCGTTCATATTTACAATTCACCGCAGGATTAACGGTCTTTTGTTCAAATTCCATGTTTGGAAATCCATTGAAATCGAAAAATATATAGCTAACTTGGCTATGTACCCAGAATGCAATGCAACAAATAGAACATCAACCACAAAAGTGACCTTACTTGAAATAGGTTTATATTCGTAAGGCAAGCGTTGTCAAAATGTCAACGCTAATGTACCCTGTCTCATGTATTCGTACTAACCTTGACTGGGCTCCTGTTGATTTTTTGCTTTCCCACTTTGTGGACATGGTTTAAAGTAATGTGTCAGTTTTTCTTTTTCAAACCTAAATAAACAGTATATATTGAATATATAAAAATGGAATGAAATGGAAATACAACTCGCTGCGTTAATTCATTAAAATTCAAGTTTCTCCATTTGATGGGGGGGGGGGGGGGGAGTTGTGGGTCATCCAAATTTTCTACTATGGCTTGATGTTCGTAGAAATACATTCATGCATGTCAATAATATTAGAAATACATATTTACCATCTTTCTGGTAATGTGGATCTGGAGATGGATCTATGAGTTTTTTTTCTACTAGGCTTTGGTCTAAAAAAATGCATAAATGCCAATAAGATTAGACATAAATAAAATTATACAAGCATATATACCGTCATAAATATACAAGTCAATTAGACAATAATATAAAATAGAGATAAATAAAATTACTGATTAAAACGCATGCATACACTCATTATTTCAAGGCTGGGATATTTACTGTGTTTCTGGTGACTTGGATCTGGACATGGACGTAGTTGATTTTCTACTTTCCCTTGGTCTGCAGAGAACAAACATAAATGTCAATAAGAAAACAATACAAAATAAAGATAAATGAAATTACTGATTAAAACCAGCGTATGAAAACACACATTATTTCAAGGCTGGGATATTTACCGGTATTCTAATGGTGACTCAGATCTTGAGATGGATCGCCTTGATTTTCTACTATGCCTTGGTCTTCAGGGAAGCATACATGTCAATAGGACAATTATAATGTGTATCAAATAGAGATAAATAAAATTACTGATTAAACGTCTGCATACACTCATGACCTCAAGGCTGGAATATTTACTGTGTTTCTGGTGATTTGGATTTTGAGATGGATCTACTTGCTTTTCTACTATGCCTAGGTCTGCAGGGAAACATACAAGTGAATAAGACAATATAAAATAGAGATAAATAAAATTACTGATTAAAACACATGCATACACTCATTATTTCAAAGCTGGAATATTTACTGTGTTTCTGGTGACTCGGATCTTGAGATGGATCTACTCGCTTTTCTACTATGCCTAGGTCTGCAGGGAAATATACAAGTCAATTAGACAATAATATAAAATAGAGATAAAAACAGGAAGCCAAAAAGTCAAAACTTCGGAAATCATCGTCAGCATTTGTTCGTCCGTCACGAAGAACACAGGAAGCCCAATAATGTAACTCTGGTTCCATATGCCAAACGCCAGAAATACAGTGCTTGATGACAATGCTAGGCCGTTGTACTAGTTCATCAGCTCTGAAGATGTTGATGTTGACAAACACCAGAAATACAGTGCTTGATGACAATGCTAGGCCGTTGTACTAGTTCATCAGCTCTAAAGATGTTGATTGAATAATTAATAGCTAAGAAAGGCAAGTTATTTTCTGCATATTGTCCTCAACTCTTGTCTGCAAAAGCTGTCTTAGGACTTTTTGTTTAGTGACATTTTTTTGTGACGCCATGCACTTGTGTAATTCACGTCGAACAATTTGTCCATTTTACTTATGAGATTTGTCACCCACTCTCTGTGTAATTCGCTTCTAAGCTTAACTAGCTTTATAGGCAAGCTTTTTAGATTAAATTTAGAAATTAGTAATCAGTACCGGGAATCAGTAGTAGACAAGCAATCGCCGAAAATGGCCATCATCAGTGAACTAAAAAGCATTTTGCCCATTGCAGTTTACTAACGCATTTGTTTATAATGATATTTTCTTGTTCTCGGTTACCTCTCAAAATTGTTTTCATCGATACCAGAAATAGTAATCTTCATTGTGACCGACAACATTAACAATGCGAATATTTAATTTGACCTTTGATTTGTTTATCAGTGTCACGTAACTGCAAATATATCCTTGTGCCTCAAGTCAATAAAGTATCTTAGCATTAAGTATATCAAACAGAATCTCCTTTAAAAACAGAAAAAAGCCCAAAATAATCCACTTATATGGACTTATATGACTTATGGACTGATGTATCAGGTTCATGTCACACAACTGAGCTAAGTAGATTCATTTCTCGAAACAGAATAAAGCAAGACACTGTCCTATAAAAATCATGTTCAATTCCAGCATGCATCTGAATTTTCTCTTCTTTAAAGGCAGTAGACACATGCGGATAATATTCGCCTATTTTTCTGTCTTGCCCTTTTGATGTGAAGCATAATTAAACGTTGATTAATTACAGAATTGATGCAATTAAAAATTGCTGATAAATTTAGAAACAGGTTTGTGATTTAATTAATAATGATAATAATTACAACAACAACAATATCAACAACAACAACAACAACAATAATAATATAATAATATTATAATAATAAAAAAACACAAAAAACGCGAGAAAAACGCCTGACATGAAGGGCCAGCGACCGGCCCATTTAAAAGATTCATAAAATTGAGATGCAAATAGTTTTGAGAGTATCTTTTCATGTTTTATTTCATTTTATTTCCTCCATTTTCTAATTTTTCAATGAGCTAGCTGTCAAAAGTGACAGCTGTTTGACATCGCACAGTTTTGAGGTGTTTTCCAGTGCAAGAATTGACAAGAAGGCAAACAGCTCGCTATAGATTTTATTCCTTTTCAACACCAAAATGATATAATACTCAAAGACATGGCTACTGGAGATAACAGAAAGGAATTCTCCATTCGCTTTTGATGCTTACAGCAAAAATTGGACTTGAAAAAGCGATTAAATATCTCCAAAACCGTCGGAATTTCTGATATCCATGAAATTGGAGTCCGAAGCTGTTTTCTACAAAATCGCCGGGTTTTGTAAGCTTTATATCTTCATCGTAACTGGCAGTTTATTTTCTACTACAAACGCCCCAAAATTAATCTGTGTCGATATTGTGGTCTTTGCTTTCTTGACAGAGAAAGGGCGAAATAGTCGAACTTGAATTGAGGAAATAAGTGCAATTGCGAGTGAAGTTTTTGTACTGAGAGTTTCATGCAGCGATTCAGTTTGTTATTAACTTATTTAAGTAAAAAGTAAATATTTAAAAATATCACAATAAATGAATTAAATCTTTCACAGAAGGTCATTTATTAAAGCTCTTTTACACGGCGCTGGTCCACAAAATTTACGAAAAAGACAAAAACCAAGTTTTACCCCACATGCAACAAGTAGTAAGCCGAACTAAATCATGTCGAATCAGTGTCATGAAATCAGTGACAGCATGATGGTTAAGTTTTTGACAAGATTATATTAGCTTATACACTTTTTTTAGCTCATTGCTCATTTATAATGGATTAATAACTAACTAGTAATCATCGGTCAACTATGCAAAGCAATAAGTTAGGCCGCGGTTCATCAGCAACAAGCACCAGGACCCAACAGCCATTTTGTAAACTAATCTAGTTTGAACTAACATATCTTACCTGGATTGATAACTAGGCTTCTCTCTTGATTTACTTCTTCCCATTTTTCGGGAAGATGGCGGCTTTGACCGGCTTGGATTTCGAGTTGTAGCGACTTGTTTTACGAGTGATGGAGAAAAGGCACTGAACACGTGCACTGAAGGTCACACAGAGTGACAAGAGGGTTGGAATGGATAATTCAGCCCTTGGGATTCCTTTGTTATCTTTAACATAAAGGAAGCCCAACTGATGGAGCATTGCATACTATTGCATTGTGTGAGCCCATATTCCTTGGCTTACACTTGAAACGTGGGCTCTGGCCGGTATAAGTGTTTTTTTTAGAATCGCTCTAAAAAATAAATATTCAATATTCAAACTGTCGATATTCAATATTCAAAGTAATTTTTCAAATATTCAAAGTAAATTTTCAAATATTCAAACTAATCTAAAGTCAATATTCAATATTCAATATTCAGCTTCCACCCCCGATCATAGGAAATAGTCTTTATTGCGAGGGATTGCGAGGGCTTCCCAGTTTCAAGTACTCCATTTAGAGTTCGATATTTGGTCAAAATATTGGAGATGAAGCTCAAAATAACAGTCCATTCTGAAGCTCTTATAAGTATATAGGTATATCTCGAGTTAAAAGCTCCACTTTACTTGTCTTACTGCCTGAAAGCTATTTTCAAAATAGTATAAAAACATTCTAAAGCACATGGAGAAGACGTCTAACGTTGGATTTACGTTGTAATCAATAAATAATCGTAATTGTCGATAAGTAAACGAACACTCACGAAACCAATTGCGTTGTAATCAATAAATAATCGTAATTGTCGATAAGTAAACGAACACTCACGAAAAAACCATTTGTGAAATTAGCGGAGTTGCTTTTCAGCCAATCCCAAGGCACTACGGACTACTGTGATGTTCGGAGATGTCGATTTTACGCCGAAACCTCTCCAAAAAACGGACTTACATTACATTACATTAGTTACACGACGACAATAGGCTTCTTTCTTCCTTACGGACGACGGAAGCCCAAAAACAAAAGGCTGAACTTGAAAAAACTATCACATCTAATGAATGTATAGTTAGAGATGTGTACCAGGTATTTGCTAAAATAACAAAATAGAAATTTACATTTATATATATTTAGATACAGCAGTATGACATTCATCTTAGGGCTAGATCAAGTATTACCGATATTGGGAAGGGGTTGCAGCATTCGCCTTTCTGAAATTAGGGTTCCAGTTGAATTATGGGATGGTTTTGGGGGACGCCACTTAATTTTATTTTGGAGCAAAGTGCTTGTAAACAGTTGTAAACACCTGATCCTGGTAACTTCTCTCTCTTATTTATGCTCTCTTGTCTTGTATTTGGTGAACTGTACCTCATTCTTCGTGAATTTTACAATTTTGTGTCCTCCAAAACAGTCCCATAATTCAACTCCAATTCCAATTTTGGAATAGCGAATTGACCAGTGTTATTTTTTTTAATGCATATTGGTAGTAACTGATTGAATAGGTGTTAAGTTATTGAAACATCTTTTAGCTTTAGACTTCCTATAATACAGAAAAGTATCTGATAGAAATTTGAAGTCATCAATTGCGATTTAAATAACGATTAAAACAGATACTCAATTATGAACATTCCATTTCTGGTAGAAGTGTGGAAAAAATATCTCTGCTTGCAGGGTTGATGATCAAAATGTTTTGAAAAGTTATTGCATACCCATATCTTGTCTTTTGTACATAGCAATTAATATAGTTATAACTCAAATGAGGACTGTGTGTATTTACTAATGTTATCTTGTGTAATTCACTGTATTTTAATAAATATTGTTGGTATTTGGTAATTTGCGACTTTGCAAATGAGTAGAGGACATGTTGGATTACAAGTCGAGAGTAAACACAGAAAACTGCAAATTTTGTACAGTCTAAAATAAATTATAGTACAAAATCCTTTTTTGCTGTTGTTGAGTAGCTATAGTGCTATTACACACTATATAACTTGAATAATTATTTGGCATGCATGGTTTAGTAGTCTGATTGGGATGGAAATACAAAAAGAATACCAAAATTGCTATCCTCTTAAAGGGTTATATCATGATACATTAGGTAAGGGACCAGTCATTATTTATCTAGAGGGGGGACTGGGTAATTTTCCAGTTAAAGGTAAAACTTTTGTCAAAGTCCCCCCCCCCTTATTTGAAGAAAATTGCAGATAACCCCCTTCTGTATTATAATTTTAAAAGATGCCCCCCTCCTCAAAAAAAAGGGGGGCACCTACGAATTACCTAATTTAAGGTGGCCCGTACCTATTGATTTGTTTGCTGGGCATGAATTTCAATCGCGTCTTTTTACATCAAATCCTTGTCCGATTTCTGAGAAATTTGCAGACATTTGTCTACAAGCCTTGAAATTTGTACCGGTAATTATTTTTCTGCGAATTAGATCAAGTAATTCGAGATATCGGATGATTTTTAAAAATGGCTTTTTGAGAAAAATTGGTCATAAATCCAAAATTCCAAGGTGAATTTTTTTCCTATTTCGTCAATCAAGTATAAAGGACTACATACAACATGTATCGTGCCAATTAGTGCCTTAGAAGTTGCGATACAAAATTTGTGCTGCCTGTTACGACGCAGAATTATGTAGTCAAAACTACCGCCAAAATCTCAACAAAATTTCAAAAACAGTGAGAACTATATCTGCTATAAGAAAGACAAATACCTATTGTAACTTGTAAACAAAATTTGGAGAGATGAGAAGCTAAACGCCAATGTTATCCTCAAGCAAACTTGGGGAGTAATTTTTGTGACCACGAGGTGAGCGTTGCGAATTTGTATTACTTCGACTTCTACAAATTCTGTAGAATTGTTTTGTGAAATTTTCTTGGTATGGGATAGAACAAGATGTTAACATACCGGTTGCCAAGTGTCGTTGTGTTTGCTGCACTAGGTATAATTCAGTAAGCTTCAAAAGTAAGCAACTTCATCGAGTCGATGTTTGAGCTACCAAGGTAAAGCCCTCACGGTTTGTTAATTTATTCAAAACAACACCTTACTATCTGTTGCAAAATTCCACACGGGATTTAGACTCAGAAGCAATTGTATTCAGAGAACTGCTGTCTTTATTCCCAAAAGTCTGTTTGATAGCCTGATCAAAACACGCGTGATGTTGGAAAAACACGAGAGAGCGTAGTTCACAGCTCTCGAGTGTTCTCCCAACATCACAAGTGTTTTGATCAAGCTATCAAACACAGGAAACCATTTTTTATTTCTTTTATAAAATAACTAACATGCAAATAGACGAAAAAAGGAAGTACTTCAGACAATCCATTAACTACTTCTGTCAGAAGTTGAGTGTTTTCAGGATCGATCTCAAATTCATCAGACACTCTTGATGCTTCAAGTCGTGGAAGGTCAGTTGCAGCTGTTGTTTCTATTAATCCACATCCTGTGAATTAATTAGGTTAAATATTAATTAGAATTAACTTTGTTATAATACAGTACACATAAACAGGTACACCTCTCTCTTAATGCATATAAGTTAGAGAGGAGATATTTAAAAAATTAAGATCTGCTATTGAAAAAGCTCTCGATAGCCTGCATGACCCTGATCTGGTCTTTAGCAGGTAGATCAGGGACATGGAAGCTTAATGTCTCCATTAGACTATTGGAGTCTAGCAACAATTGAAGGGTTCACTGTTAAAGTGACCTAAATGACTTTTTGATGGATGTCCTGAGATTAATTTTAGCATAGGAAAGTTAATTATACCATTTTGTACCATTGAAAAAGTATTATCAAAAAGTCACTTGGGCCATTTTCACATGGAACCCTTCAATTGTTGTATTGTACTATGATGTCACACCAAAACAATCTACATGTATTGTCTTAATGCTAAGAATCACGGTCATGCGAGGAGGGAACTTAGTAAAAATACCAATAAAAACTGCCTAAAATGTGTTTTATGGAACATTATGAAGCAATTACTGCCATAAGGTGCATCACCACCATTTGTACCACACAACTTTGTGCATGCAAACTGTGACATCATAGTAAAATAGGACAATTAAAATCAGCTAAGACTTTATTGGCAAGAGGATAAAATTATTAAATACACCATTTAAATAATTATAGAAAACAATAAGAATGTAATTAGCATGAAGTAAATATTTAGTGTGTTGCACACTTTTACTGCTTTACAGCTATAAATGTGGTTATCTATAAGCAAAGTTAACTTGGAGTGGATTGCCGGTCAGTGGTTGTTGCTTGCTGCACAGGCGCTATTGCTGCTTTGCCCTTGTGGTCAGTCATTGCTCAGCATTGCTGCTTGCTTGTTCCCTTTGCCCCACCCACCCTCCTCTGGGATTGAAGTATGGTAAGTAAAATCTTCCACTGCTAATGTGACAGGTGCAGAGGTTGACCCGTGGCTAGGTTGCCATGGTTACCTCTTGCCAGTTGCTAGCATTGCTATTGCCTCATTGCTGCTAGGGCACCTACCCTCTATAATATTAAGTAGCAACAAGTTAATAGCAATTTTTAGTGGAAAAATATATAATATAATATTCAATACAGTTAAATTTGGATGCAGTTTAATTTTGTTCCTTACTAGAATCGATTTGCCTCAGAAGGCGTTCATCCAGAACTTCTCTTGGGATTCTGTGTGCCTTAGCTTGCTTTCCATGCCTCTTATCCCTTTTTTTCACATCCTCAATAGTACATTCATTGCTTGTCGCAAAGTATACACTAACAGTCTTGCTCCCCTTATCGGAGATGTTGCTAAGGTTATCTTTAACTTCCTAAGAAAACAGATTTTACACAACAAGCATTAAGCCTGTTATCTGAATAGACCTTTTTCGAGTTTGTTCATACCGCTGTAAAATTAGACAACAGATGAATTTGCGGAGGGTTAGCCTTGAATCAAGGTAAATTATTCGAAAATACCAACGTGAAAAGCAATACATTTTGACTAAGAACAATACAGAAATCAATTTCATTCCCATGGGTCTTTCTTGAAAAGGAGGCTAACCCTGCAAAAATGCGCCTTTTGTCAAGAAGCTCAGAGGTCTCTAGTAATAGAAAACTGGACTATTAAAGTATGTAAAAAAATAATATCAAATAACAGATAGTGGAGACTATTTAAAATCATCAATCATGTCATAGGTAAACCAGAATTCTCATCTTGTTATTCATCAATATGATCACTTTATTATTATTCATTATTTCTGGTATAGAAAGTTGCTGATTAGCTTAAATTAGGTAAACAACACCAAATAAATTTATGTTTCGATGCTCCAACATGCCATACAAATTATGTTTTTATAACTTGCCTGCCCAGTTACATTGGGGAAATGAGACATAGTGCTCGAGTGTAGAGCAATCCCTTGTACCAAATCTCCATTAACCTTTAGGTTTATGATGAGATTAATCCACTGTAGGGGATTTTCCTGTAAAAAGAGGGGAAAAAATACATAAATGAAGTCTGATTCTGCATCATTAATTAAGATTATAAAATGAGTTTCACAACACTCAAGGAAAATCTCACAATCTGACTGATTGGAAGCCACATTGTGCTGGCATGTTCTATTGTGGGTGCTTATTCTATTACCCCAGTTAACCATGTGGTTGTAATAACTTGAATTATGAATATTTTGTTATATGAAATCCATTGACTATAATGTTGCACATCTGTCAATAAAATAATTAATATGTAATCGCTGCACAGGATTTGCAAAATTGTTTTCTTCTTTCATGGACAAAAAAACTGTCTAAAATCTCTTCACCTAATCTTCACTTGGATTTTATACAACGGAAAATGAATCAATATGCATATTTACAGAAACAAAGTCCAAGTCCATTGTTCAAGTGCTTAAAACAAGTGTAGGACGTGTGGGAGCAAAATGCAAGTAATGCTACTACATCATCAAAGTATAATGCTTACATGTACATCAGCATGGTCAAGTTTTGACTGTATGGCCAACTGCAGTCTTTCCCAAAATGTCTGGCCTTTATCAGGAGGGATAACTGAGCTTGCCAGTCTTGAGACAGGTAGGGTCAGATCAGCTACCAGACCAGCAGAAGAATGAAACTGATTGTAATAAAAAATGACCTTAAAGTGATATAAACTCTTATAAAACTTATAATTTATTACATACAGGAATTTCCAGTTCCTCTGATATAATCATTCCCTTCTAGCAGAGGCTCCCACAGATGACCCTGTCAAGAAAAAAATGGAGCCTCTGCCTAGCAACCCCAGTTTCTTTGTTGAGCATGTGCTTCAGTAACTTAGCAACGCACACACCTCAATAAACGAATCTCGTTATTCCTATAACATTAATTTTATTTTCTGCAGATATTCAGCAAATCTAGGGGAAAACTATAAGGGATGTCAAATGGCTGGCAATTTTTATTTAATTTGAAAAATACATACATATTCCAGGCAAAAACGTGAATAAACAACAGCTAATTAACCTCAGGTCACTTCTGCTCAATTCTCAGATTTCGTACAAAACATTCTGGCCTGTGACAAATGTTTGGGGGACTGAGAACGAGTGCTCTGATTGGTCAATTCCGGTCACTTCAGAATTGTGATGTTTTGTTTTTGTTGGGAAGAGAATGAAGAAATTTGTGCAAAAAAAGACGTGTAAATTTTAAATTTGGCATTCCATTCTACAGCATTTATATTTTCCACGGTCTGGAGACTTTGCTTAAGAAGGCTGAAGCGTTTTCCTGTGATAATTGTGGATTTAGAGGATCGTGAACTTTGTAAGCCGTTGCTCGAAATGACGAAGAAACAAGATCAAAGATGACTGCCGACGATATCTTATGCCGATCCTACTCGTAAACTTTTACTCCTGAGGATATAATATATAGCCTAAGCAACACAACAATTGTTGAGCGACATACTATACATTCCCATATCGAGATTCAGGGTACATGGCCGGAGAACGGCGTTTTGAAAAACTTTGGTTGGTGAATGAAGCACATCAAAATCAAAACTTCAAAGTTTGTTGATTCGTATTTAAAGAGGAAAAAAATCGCGACGGATAATAAGAAACTTTTCACATTACTATAGCAAGAATCATATGAACTTATTATTATTATTTTTCCCAAAACTGAAGTCATATCCGTGTATTGAACCAAAAATGGGACAATTTACTCCTGTAGTTACACGTAAATCAAACATAAGTTTGACAAAGTTTCACAGACAATTATCCGAAAAAGTGCAAAAATCTTGTGTGGTTTTTATGAGAATTAGAATATATCCTGCCTAAGCCACGTAGGACTGGCTGGTAGTACTTACTGGGACTGAATGGAAGAGTTCTCACATTCAGGTAAGCTGAAAAATTTCGTGATAGTTTTGATAGTTGGAGTTTGTTAGTTCGTACGTGCCATGTCGCGTTAGTCGGCTTACAAAGTTCACGATCCTCTACATCCACAAAAATCAAAGTAAAACACTTCAGCCTTCATAAGCAACGTCTCCAAACCATGGAAAATACACACGCTGTAGAACAGAATGCCAGATTTCAAATTTACATGTCTTTTTTTGCACAAATTTCTTCATTCGCCTCCCAAAAGAAACTAAACAACAACACATTCTGAAGTGACTGGAAGTGACCAATCAAAGCACTCGTTCTCAGTCCCCCAAACATTTGCCACAGACCAGAACATTGTAAAAAGTTCCAAATTCTGATCTTGCATTTACAATAGAAATGAAAAAAACTGAAAATATACGTCCTTAGTTGATTTAGTCCATGCCACAAATGGTGAAGTTCCAAGACGTTTGAAAACCTTGCATGACAGCAAGACTTTTCTTATGAACATACATGTGATTTTATTGTCCAATTACAACAGAGCCTTTTCTAGTTGAAACCGGTTTTGAACTGGTTTGCTTTGTCCATGGTAACTTGTATACGGCAGCATTTCAAAGAAACTGGGGTCGCTAGGCAGAGGCTCCGTTTTTTTCTCTTCAGGATCATCTGTGGGAGCCTCTGCTAGCAGGGAAGTATAATCATCACCCTTTAACCAATATTTAATTGTAAATTCATCACTGGATTTTTTGAGTGTGTATGCTTAAACTATGAATGGATTAACCTCAGGTTAGACCTACAGGTCAGGTTTTCATGGCTTACCATGGTGTAAGAGTACAAGAGCAGCATTGCCCACTTGTACCATCTTGGCTGCTGCCCTGGAATCTCCCGCTCAAGTACAACCCTTAATTTTGCAACGAAATCTTCGTTGCCCTTTTCTGTATAAACACAGCGGTGCTTCATTACCCATGCCAAGAGAAATCCCTGCAAAAGTAACATATCAAGTTACTTTGGAGGTACAAGAACTGCACACATAGGAATATGGAAGTTTTCTTAAATCCACTTTGATTGATAATACTTAACGAATATATGCTTTACAACCTAATTGCAAAGAAGTCTGGAAATTGAACTACAACATAATAGCTGATTGACCTTGTTTTCTCTAACCAAATCCTCTAGCTCATACAGTTGATACTCATTTTCCATGCTAAAATTAGGATCTTTCATGTAATCCATTCTCAAGACACGGCCTTGAATTCTAAAAATATGGTAATTACAGGTAACAAGATTTAAATCATCTGGAATTCAAAGTCCACCCTGGTTTCAAATCCATAAGCTACAGTAGAAGCATGATTGTTGTTTTCCTAAATCTTTGTGTGTCTTTTGGTTTTGTTTTCAGAGTAATATCGTACAACTTATAACTATTAAAAAAAGAACTAGAACATGTTGTATTACGTTTAAAAAAAAAAGTCAATAACTCATTAAGGCAAACGATGAAAATCACAACTGTAACGAGTGTCTGAATCTGATAAAGACTGGTCTTAATTTACATCAATTTCAACCTTGATTTCTCTGTGATAAATAAATATATTTTTGATTTTCTTTTAATTCTTGGTTTTCACCTACATCATCAAAATATTTCCAGAGCTTTGAGTAAAAATCCAAAATATTTCCAGAGCTTTAAATAAAAAGCAAACTTGTAAAACTATGTAACTTCAGTTCAGTTTCACAAACTAAGTCATTACAAAGAAATGTATGGGGCCGCCATATTGGTGTACAACTGTAGTACACAAACATGGCGGACAATAAATAAGATTGGTAAAATCATTTAAAATAACAACTTAATCATATATATATTGATACAGATACCGAGTAAACAATGGTTGTATTCATAGAGCAAGTCAAATGTGTGTTTACTTCTAACAAATTCATTGTTTTACGTCCTGAGGAAAATGCGTGAGTGTTGCATGACAAAGTTTTTACCTTTGATAACTCATAAACCAAACGAGGAAAGTTTCTCAAATATTTAAGAAAAAATTCTCTTCTCTCAACATCCTTCATACTAAATTGAATGTGATCAATATGAAGTATTTTTTTTTCAATGACGTTACATGAAAACCAAGAATAGAACAAATCATTTACGTGTTGGAGTTTTATAGGCATATAAAGAACTTGATATCATGCACTCTCTCTCTCTCTCTCGTTCTTTACACTACACATAAATGAGCAGGAGAGTTTTATCAGGTTCATAATACCACACAGCAACAGGCCAGGCCCATCGTTATTTTAACACATGGATTTTTCAAAAGTAACAATTAAACTATTTATGTTGAACTTGATCTTACGATATCTGATCATGCACATACAGTTCTAATGTATTTGTTAAAGTCATCCTCATAAAAAATACTAATGAACATAGAATTGGTTAATATACATATAAATTGATTAGTGATAACTTAATATACATTATACATACATACATACACACATACGTACATACATACATTAATCTGACATTTAATAACTGGTGTATCAGTATATGTCAACGTCACTGAAGTCTTCAGTGCTATATTCACACTCAACCCTCAGATAATCATACGAGTTTCCAGTAGCTCAGTGGTAGAGCATCCGTCTCGTTAATCGGAAGGTTGTGGGTTCGGTTCCCACTTGGGGCTCAGATTTTTTCTGTAGTGGTTGATGTTGTGTTGTAACGTGGAGTTATCACTAAATCAACTAATGAACATATAAAGATTCATTTTTTATCAGTATTCTTTATGAAAAGAATACATCTAATAATAAGGATCAAAGACCTTATGAGGTACATGTATAAACCCACATGCATGCATGTGACCAACATGGTCCAAGTGATCACTCTAAAAATATAAAATGAGTATGCAGATTACCTTTCACACTCTTTGGAGTTGGTGGAGAGCAACAAACTCCCCCTTGGGACAGAAAGCCCTGTCTGGCTTGATCCCTGAGTGAGTCCACTACTGACTTGTAGTAGGAACTCACTCAATTGAGTTGTTAGCTTGGGATCATCCACAAAACAAGTCAGCGTTGTGCTTTGGATGATCTGCATCAACATTTTCCTTTAACAAAATGATAATGAAAAAAATGAAAAACAAGGAAAAACCTTCCATTTAGTTATTGTTTTGGGATTACCTGCCCCAAATTATATTTAGCTGTAAGGTGTTAAACTATAGAACTTGACTTCTTTGACTTGTTTCCATGATTACACCACTTTTAGTGGGATGAAAGCTTCCCTATCTGGCTACCATTTTCTCTTAGCCTTTTTGGCTAAAGAAACTGTAATTTTCACATGTGAAATTACAAAATAAAGCTGAAATACCAGTGCTCTCAGCCAATCAAATTGCAGAAATTTCTTAGGTTATATTATTATGATCACCTTAACTAATAAAATTGACTAAATTTACCTGACCATTATAACTATTCAACAAATGAGACTTGAGGTATTCTTTAGATACTGTTAACATGCAAGGAAGTTAATCTCCCTTAATCAAAACAATCTTACTTTCCTGTGGTAGTTTCAAAGCAGTCAGTCACAACTCAGAGTAAATGTTCAAATATAAAACATGCACACATAAATAACTCATAGTTAATTTACATAACAGAATTACTGAAGTACATAAGAGATGGTATAAGAAAGATAAACTTACATGGAAACACCACTGACATTTTGGTCGCCACCACTACATATTAGGGGGTGTTGCTTTGATGGCACACCTTGGCCAAATGCCAAAATACTTAAAGTGAGGGACTTCCCAACATTTCTGTGTTTCGAAAACACAACTCCTATATTACTTTCCCCTGTGAAAAAATAAAATAAATAAATAAACAAATGATGCCCAAACCCAATTATAGCTGTTTTAATTGAAGGACAATGATATTCATATTACATTTAAAAAATAATAATTGGCTCAATTGTGACATTTTGAACAAATGAAAAAACTTTTTTTGGGGGGGAGGTGGGGCCTCTAGAATATGCAGTTTTTGCAACATTTGATGCAGTGTAGCTTATTAAAATGCATGGTGATCACCATTTTTTTCTTGAATTCTAACTGCCTGTGATGGTTTCTTTAATACCCAGAGGGTTTTAGGCCAAAAAAATTTCCTTCCCATTAGAAGGCACCAACCTTAAGGGGATAGACAATTTTAACAGATAGGAAAAAACTTATTGATTATTTCAAAGTTTGGATGACTTATCTCCTATTGCATGCCTATCGCCTTGAGTTCTGGTAACATTTTTTGAATGCTATACTTGTATACCATACCTATATCAGACATGGTACTTCCCATGTTTCTACTCAAAGCAAAAGCTGTTGCCAGCAGGAAAGAGGTCTTGTTGATTCCAAAATTGCTGGACAAATCAATGTATCTGGATAACCAAAGAGGACTAGAGGTTAATTCAATACATACATGCAATTAGGGAATCTAAAGATTTGGAGATAGAAGTTTTATATGTCATATAAACTACATAAATAAAAATTCACCTTTTGCAAACGTCTTTGAGGTTTGCTTCCCTTAAGAGATCTGGGTACAAGGTTGTACAATAGCTATGTACATTGTCGTCTGTCACGTAGATCAGCTGTTGGTCTCTAGGTACCATTGAGCAGTTGTCGATGTGGAGCTGAGAATAAGAAGACATTAATTAAGCTTTTTGCAGTAATATGAATGATGATCATAATAATGATAATTTTCTGAGCTACTAAAAAATAGGCCTTTTACAACATGTTCAATGGAATTATGCAGCTCAATTTGGAGGCCAAAGCAAAAGAATTCCAATGTCCTGTTAGCTGGGAACGGGGAGAAATGAACACTCAAGTACCTTGGGATTAGGTTTAGGGTTAGCATTAGGGAAGACTTTGTAAAAACAAAGCCCAAAACTAGCCCCAAAACTAGCCAAACCTCGTTTGATCCCATCAAGACACGGCCAAAATAATGTGGCCATTCTCGTCCCTAGATTCCACTCATTCACCCCAAGTCGAGAAGGAACGACAACCGCGGAGGGACTGGAGACGAGATTGAAATGGATGCAAACCTGGAAGGAGAGCGCAGCTGGCCTGGGCTGCCCTGGGAGGGTGAGGAGAGAGGAACAAAAGTAATTATTTTATAAGGAATCATTCTGGACATTGTCAAGCTTTCCAGCGACTTTTTAATTTTCCAACGTCATTGGTTCGAAAAATTTGAACTAAAATTTAATTTCTCATCCAATCGATTTTATTCTAAATATGGTTTAGGACATTATGTTTCGGACTTATTGCACAAAATGTTTTGTACTTCATTTTTCTCGCAGTTCTGAAACGCCTCTCTGAAATGTTGGTGTCCCGTAGAGCAATACAAATATCTGCGCTTGCCATTCTTCGTTCAACGTCACTCTTTGCACGTTGTTAAACTAAAATAATATCTCGTCCAATCAATTTTATTATAAGATATGGTCTGGCAAACTGTGTTTCGAGATAATTTTTGAACATATAATCTAGGGAAAAACTATAAAGGATGTCAAATGGCCAGCAATTTTCATGAAATTCGAAAATATTTCAGGTGTTCCCTGAATGCGTGAATAAACAGCAGCTAATTGACCTCAGGTCACTTCTGCTCATTTCTCAGATTTCCTACAAAACGTTGTAAATGGTTCAAAATTTTGATCTTGCATTTACGATAAAACTGAAAATATACGTCTTTAGTCGATTTCGTCCAAAAATGTCGAAGTTTCGAGACGTTTCATCCTTGTGTGGCAGCAAGACTTTTCTTACGACTGTATACAGGCGACTTTACTGTCCAATCACAACAGAGCCTTTTCCAGTTAAAACCGGTTTCGAACTGGTTTGCTTCGTCCACGTGTAGCATGACAAAAAAATTGGCATATTTTAAAAATTTGCTATAAATATCTTTGCCAAAAGCCCGTTTTAGCGCAAAATTTTGCAGAGTTACATAGTTTTACTTGCTCTTTCACGTAGATGTACTTGAATTTTGTTTAGGACTAAGATAATTTTTCGATGACGTAGGTGCAAACGAAGATTACATTTCATACCAAAAATCAGCATACAAAAATGGCTATTATCTTTGCAACCAAAATTCGTTTAAGCTCAAAATTCAGTAGATTTACATAGTTTTACCTGTTATTTAACATGAAAGTGCTAAAATTATATTTAGAGCTCAAGATTTGTTTTCGATGACGTCAGTGAAAGCCGAGAATAAACTCTCTGTTCTGAAAAAAAAAACCAGGCCCTTTTCGCTCTTTAGCTTCATTTGCAAATTGCCATTTAGGACCACGTGACATTCCCTTGACGAACTATTTTAAAAAAACACTTATCAGGAGTGGTATTTCACGGTCTTGAATGGGAAACAAACGAGACGCTGAAAAGGGCTATTGACAAACACCTTACCTCGTTTGAAAGACACCAGTAGTCATCTGTCTGGTGCCCGAGATGTTCTGTTTGGAAAGCATTCGTGGTACTATCACTTCGAGAATGCAACTGAGCAAACTGATTCTTTAAATAGATGTAGTAGTCGGCTACATCGCTTCCTGTGACGGCTCCACCAATGCTCATGACTCCGCCACCAAGTTTCCGTCGGAGCGTTTCTTGAAGCTTTTGCTTCGAGTCAAAGGTACTGGCCGGTATGACGATCATGCTGTTGTTTTAACAATATATCAATTAATTATAATAAAGATCATGCTCAATTGATGAGTACATAAATACACAACAGGATGAATTACGAAATAACCTCTAGGTGTCTAAAGTAATAATTCTCGGGTTTACAACTCAAGCAATACCTTGATTGTAGTGCTCCATTTGGAGTTGGGACCCCACAAGCAGCCACCCAAAAGCCCTCCTTGCCAATCGTAACCGTTTCATATAGAGGTTCGAGCTTGTTGAGGAGTTTCAATGTGAAATCCCCAAATTCCACGTCGTCATCGCCCTCAGTCATCATGGTCCAACCATCTTTGTTGTGAAATCGAGGTGTATGTAGGTCCTGAAAACAAAATATTTTCGATTTAGCTCAGTTTGTTTTATTCTATCTATCCATCAAGGTCCTTTACTCTTACCTCTTCCTCACAGGGAATTGCTTCGGTCAATTCTGCCATGTTTACTGAATCAAAAACAAAAACTAACAGACTTCTAGTAACTTCTACTCCGCCATGAGAGAAAAGACATCTAAGCTGGAGTTCTACACTTTTAAAGTATCAAGCAAGGACATTCGATACCATGATTACGAAAGAAGAAAAGAACGTTTGTGTCTTTGTTCCATTGATAGTAGGTGTGAGACGGTCGCTGGCATCGTTCATGAATGAATCAAACAAAACACTGCTGTCTAAATCAGCATGGGGTAGTACTGACATATCAGGATTTCTCCGTTGTTAACATTCTAACATTGGACAAGGGAACAGCGTTATACATGTGAGAGGACACTCAGTAGAGATTTTTTGGTTCTCAGATATTTGTGAAATATTTGTAATACTAAATTGTGCAATTCTATTCAAATTATTGTTTTCTTTTTTGTAATCAGCACAGACTAATTTAAATAATTTGTGTTTCACAGATATAATATTTATATTTCACAGACATAATATTTATATTTCACAGATATAATATTTATATTTTTTCATATGCACTCATTACAAGCTCTATGATTATGTTTAAAAAAGCGTGGTTTGTGAGAGTATGAACCATGTTTGAATGAAAGAAATGATTTTTTTGCTCGTAATCTAAAACCAATAACGATATAAGGCTCAGTTGTAATTTATACTCTGTTAACCACACTCTGGGCATTTAATTGTGTGTTCAAATACATCAAGCGTGCGAATCTTGAGGACAGGCAAGTAATTAAACAAAGGCAGCATGAATTATATCTGAGCAAATTTAAATTACTCTTTTAAATTTCTTTATTTCTCGGTAACTTGACCACCCAGCTTGCTTGTACAGGGTGACACCTCTTTCTACCCTTCTTGTTAAGACTTCGGGATACACTGCTCTGGCATAAAAATATTCCAAAGCAGGCAAAACCTTCCCACTCCACCATTCCCTGTCACAACTAATCCTTTCAATAAACATGACGTCATAACCAAACCACACTACAAAATCTATCCACTCCAGTTCACAAACATACATTTGTCCTTGCACTTGATAGTAGTAGTTATGTTCTTTCTTAAGTGTTGGTTGACCGTCACAAAGAGCAAGATAAAAAGCATTGTCAACACAGGTTTCCTCAATAGTCATTCCTTGTTTAGAAATAGGACACTTTACTTCTAAGCCTCCTTCTTTCTTAGTATCTGCCATTGGATCATACACTATCCTATCCAAGCTAGCTCCAAATGCAGGCCTGCTCTTTGATAACATAGTCCCTACCTCTTGAACACACAATCCAGTATTTGCAGCCAAATGATTGTAAGCCACGTAGCAGTCCACATCATCCTGCTCGTGTAATCTTTCATATTTCAATGGTTCACACTTCAAGTTTCTTTTAGAATACATACTGTCCTTCAATAATTTGTCAGGTTCTTTTATCCTAATAGCAGCACTCTTGAAATTGGATGCTGTGAGTTTTATTTGTCTAAGCTTATACCATTCATCATTATTACTTTGGCCCCTTGTGATTAACTCTGTCTTTGACACTTCTTCAACTGTTAGTTTTTGACCATTAATATGTAAGTCAACCATTTGTTTAAACTCTTTACAACTGATGTCAACTGATGTCAGAGGTGTTTTTGGCATGACAGTTGTCACATAATCTCAAAGATGGAAGATGACTAACTTGACCCGACAACTTGCAGTCTTCACAAACTTGCTTTTCTTCAAAACGCTCTTCACAGAAACTCAAACAGTTGATTTCTCGGGGGGAAATGATGTGCTGCCGATGTTGTGCTTGCTTTTGACATTCTTTACAAGACTGCAGCGTTTTAATATTTTGCTCAAAAAAGTTTAGCATTGCTTGCCCAGTTTTTCCACTCTGTGTACTGTAGTCTACCGCCACAGGAAGGGAACAGAAATTATCTAAGGATGTGAGTGATGATACAATTGCTTCGGTGACGATATTTTCTTTCAGATACTCAGGTGACGGCAAGGGATTCACTTTAACATAGTTTATGTCCACTGTTGGTTTCTAGTCCTACATTTTCTTTTAGACGAGAATCGAATTCGATAGCCGGTTTTAAAGCAGTACCATCATTTGCAAAGGCACAAGGAATAACTGTGAGTTTGGGATTCTCTATCAAGGACTTTGCTTTGGAGTTTTTCAAAAGCTCCATATGTCCTAGAGATAGCGGCTTGATGACTCCTGATTCATGTGTATAGCCTGCTTGATATTTCGCACAGACTGACTCTGAAGGTCCTCCGAGATTCATTTTTTAAACTGCTAGTTGACTTACATGGCTGTTTCGACCATCTCCCAAGTTCATGGGGCCTCTGATGAAGCACGCAGTACGTTTTCCCCCAAGATAGGTTATGGTGTTAAAGAATTCAACAACTTCTCGATCGTACTCATGGAAAGGATTATACATGATTTCTAGAACATCGTTCAGGTATTTATAAAAAATCCTGTCTTTTGAAATCAGTCCTCTTCTTAAAAGGTCATTAATTTTGACAACACTGGGTCCACCTGCTCTACTCCAACATAGACAATGAACAGGTCGTCACTGTCAACTTCGTTGCCTTCATGGAGGTCAAGAGAATTGGCATCTTCACCACAATTAGTACACGAGCACATTTCACATTCATCAGATTCTTCCCCAGAATCTGTCTGCTCATCATAGGAATCTTCATAGTCGCTCTCACTCTCGCTTGAGCCATAGGACCTAAGTATAAGAACAGTATACCCGCTTGCCTTAATATTAGGGACTTTAAGATACTCCAACTACGGACTACGTACTACGGTTGGACGTGTGTACTTTTTGTCTGGAGAACTGGACTGAGTACATAACCGGAGCTCGAAAATTTAGATCGAAGATAATACACTACAGAAAACAGACTACGGAGAATGAAACTTAGGAAAGCAAATTCATGTTTTAGCACGCTTTTACTGTGTCAGTTGCTTAAGAATTCCTTCTCTTATAGACAATTTAGCAGATAAACTTCTGGACCTTCAGAGACTACAGAAAGATGATTTTAGTTTGTATTTTATTGCAACATTTGTCTTTATTCTGATATACTGGTTATACAATGATTTTTTTCCTAAAATTCTTCGATTCAGAGGAATTCAAACTTACAAATAAACAGTTTGTACAAATAAACACTAACCTGCTAGAAAAACTAAAGGGAAAGAGAGTGTTTGGCTTCATTTGTGAAAAGCAATTTGGCGGTATGAGAACGAGTAAACACGGCCATGATCTTTCCATTGATTTGAGGTCATAATTCTCCTTAAATTCAGCTAAAATCTGGATTAACTTGTAGTTCAAATGTAGAAAATTAAAAATCGTTGTTTTTTCTTCTTTGTTCTGCCAATTTTCATCGCCTATTTTTGGTTCCGTAGTCTGTACTCCCCACTACGTGAAATTGTGCAACATCTCACCGTCGTGAGCTCGTGACGGTCGTTGAGATAATGATATGCGTCTCGTTCCAGTCCCAAAGTGCCTCTCGTTCGAAGTCCGTAGTCCGTAGTCGGCACATCTTAAGGTCCCTATTGAATCAATCAATACGCACTTTAATAATGACAAAAGTAAAATAAAGCTAACAGAACGGAATGCATAGAGTTTGTATACATGTACGAGATATATTGGGTTAACTAAATATTATCTTTTATTTAACGTCATTTCCGCTCACAGCAAACCCAGCACTGGAGTGGTGTCAGGTATCAACATTTTGGCGCCATTATGTTTTAGGCATGAGTTATGAAACGCCTAGGAAAGTTTTGAGTTCTAACACTTTTTATTGTGTTGTGTGTGGAAAAACTTTAGAAAATCCTAGAAAAAGAACGAAGCTAACCTCAAGATTGATCAAAGAAATTTCCGAGATATTGAAACCCGAACGCGAATTAGAAGAAAAAGAAGGTCATTTGTGTAACGACACTTGTTATAAGGACTTGAACAAGTATTGCAAGCTAAAAAAGAACTTAGAAGATTTGTGCAAAGAGATAAAAAAGACCTTTCTTAAATGGACAGAACAGAGGCCTTTGGAAAGACAGTCAGAACAGAGGCTTTTGGAAAGATTTAAGCGAGGAATCCCAAGTGACGCAAGAGGCATTTCACCGCAAGCAAAACAAAACAAAATAGGAACAAAACAAATTGGAAACAAAACTCACTCGTCAAACTTATTTAGCGCTCAAAAAACTTTATATTTTAACCCAATTTCACCCACTTCTGTTGCTCCGACTGTCACTGGTATGCCCTCTATCAAGCCAGCACTTTTGCAAGGTCATGGATTTCCTTTTGGCGCCGGTACAATTATTCAACCCCGAGGAATTGTTTTTTCACCAATTGTAAACTCCTTTTCTGCTACTCCGTTTGTGGAACCGTCAATTGGGAAGTCTGCGCTGTTAGATGATCCAGAAACCTCTCATAACGTTTGCAAAGTAGAGGTAAGTAAATTTGGGGGTTTGGGTGTGTGACTTATGATTAGACTTGAAGTTTACATCTCTTAAGTCCTCATTTAAACAATTTATTCAAGGTATCTGTTACATATGCAAATGGAAAGAAAGTTACTTCACTTCCAGTTGAGATGCACAGTATTGGTAAAGCACTTGCGAGGGGAACTTATAAAAGTGTTGCAGAAGCAGTGTTGAACTGTTCAGTAGTAAAACCACACATTGAAGATGCCTTTTGCAACAAACTTTCAAAAGAATGTAAAGAATATTGTTCTCTGAAAAAGCCATCACTGCTTAGAACTATTAACAAGGATGTGGTCAGAACCTTCAATCTGAGAGCTGTAGACCAAGAACTAAATAAAAGAGCACCACTTGTACATAAAGTATTGAATGCCTGTGCTGGTATAAAGGAAAATGCCTGTTCAGACACAGTGCCAGCTGTAACAATTTCAGCAGCTATTCTACTCAAAGAGCGAGACAAAGCCATGTGTCTTCTACAGCATATGACAGGGATAATTCTCAAGCTTGGTAGGACATCAAAACAGGTACATATACAATATTAATTGATAGTTATTAATGTCATCATAGACAGCTGTGAGAATGTGATATGCTTCACACAATGCAAATAATATTACATTTGGTTATCAGCCTTCACTGTATGATTCCCTTCTTCCTCTTCAACTTTTCCTCTTTTTTTTCATGTTTCCTTTCCTTCTTTGTTCATTTTTCTTTCATTTTCTCCCTTTTATTTTGGTATTTTTTATTTTCATAATTTGTTATTTCTACCCTTTTTAGGCTATTAAAAGACTGAATCATTTGGGGATAAGTTGCTCCTAACACCATATTGAAGACTATGGAATGCATTGGTGAGGACTTTGAAACAACCTTGAAAGAAAAGAAGGATGCAATGGAATCCCATCTACTTAAAGAAAATCAACTTGTGATTGAGATCAGAAAAACCTTGGAAACAATTGAAGCCATTAAAGATGAAGAAGTACAAGATGGTTTAGTGGATGTGTCTGCACTTGAGATAAGACAGAAAGAATTAAAAAAACTTAAAATCTGATTTCCCTCCCAGCTGTGCCTGCATCCTTGACAACTTTGACATCCGTGTTGAGGCAGCAGACATGACATCTGACAACCAAACAAAAGATCAACACTGGTGTAACCATTCCATTGTATTTGACAGAGTAATTGGAAATGAGTGTGATAGTGACAAACCTATATCAGACATTCTTGATGTCAAAAACTGTACCTTACTCCCTACACTTGATGATCACGAGGCTCTGATGAAAGATTTTTCTGTGCTTGTTTCACGTGTCCTAATTGAGCATTTCAAACAATTTCAGCATTCATTCAATGAAATTGTCCCTCAACACATAGCACATAAATACAGTGATAAGATGAAACAAAAAACTGAGAAAATCAACTTGGGAATAATTTTCAAGGATGAAAACAAAGGAGAGGACATGATTGACATTCTAAGATATTTACACACAAGAGTTCCTAGTGTTGGTGAAGAAGAGAATGAAGAGTTTGAAAGAATGGCAGTAGTTGGAGACCAGTTAACTTTAGAAAGAGGAGTAGAAGGGCAGTTTTCTGTCTCCAATGCTTACACTCCTAGAAGGAGACTTGAGGGAGTCTATTTCCAACTAGCAGATTGGCACCATGAAAACAAATTCCTTGAGGTAAAAATTTATTTGACTCCTCTATTCTTCTTGCAAATGTTGTCACTAAAATATCCATAAAACAAAATTTAATAGTGCAATTTAAATATAGAGTGAAAATATTATAATTATGAAATAGCTTGCTAAGTAGATTGTACTAAATACATGTAGTGTGAAATGATTTGTTTTCTATTGTATAATCATAACAATATTTAGTACTAGTAAGCTATTTCATGGTTGTAGTGGTTTTCATTAACTTCTGATAGTTGAATGATAACAAATGAACACAATGGAATAAGGGTGTAATACACTAGTGTGTTTCATTCTACAAATGATAACTAAATGCAAAAAGAAAGTATTTCATTTGTTTTTTTACGTATATTTACATGTGTCAGTCTATAAACATTTCAAAGGTTAAATTGTTTTAAATCTCCTATTGCTTCATAATTAAACAGTTTAAAACTAATAATAGCAACAATGTGAACATGCTGCCTTAGAGATTTTTCCCTTTTTTTTATTTTTAGAATTGAATTAAATTGATTGAATTTTAATTTTTATTACAGGTTATTTTTAAAAGATTTTATAGTGGCAGTTCTGCAACTGATAGAACCTCTCTATTTGCCTTAAGAAATCTCATAAATTGGAGGAATGTGGTATCTGACTCCAGCAGTAAACCAGATCAGTGCAAGCGTTTTATAAACTTGGTTCTGGATGCCGATATAATTGCTGCTGCAATGCACTTCTTTGGAATGGAAAGCAGAGATGTTTTCCCAACCAAGTATCCATTTAATAAAGAAATGGAAAGTAGAATTAAAGCTGTGAAACATCAGTACCTACAAAATACTGTTAAAAAATTTATATTCCAATACATTATGGACTCAGATCTGTACTCAGCCCATTATCAAAACATATATAATCTCCAGGAGTGGGAAACACAAATTAACAACCAAGTCCTAACTCCTGATGGTAAACATCCCTGCCATGTCCCTGGGTGTAGTCACAGCTTTGTACATGATGGTGTTTGGAGGAGAAGACATGAGATGAGTCATGACCCTCCACCAAATGTCTCTGATGGTCCTCGGTTAATTAATACAGTACCAGATCCAACTGATCAGAACAAAACTATCAAAGATGATGTATATGACTACCATTGCTGCTTTATGAATATGTCATTACTACTAAGAAATTTTATTGATGCTGGTCGTGAAGGTGATGGTGATAGATTACTTAGATGTATCAAGTTTTTTCTTTTACATTTCTTTCAAGATGGCAGTGGGAGCTGTAAGTACTCCCTTGAAGCACTGTACCTATTGTTTCAAGTCAACAGTCTCTTGACACCCAAAGAAGCAGAGAGAGTCATTTGGAACAGAACAGTAAACAATCATGGTGGCTTGGGAAACAATGTCTTTATGGACCTTGATCTTGAACATGATAACCACCTTTTAAAGGAAATGGTCAGAAGTCTTGGAGCAAACATTTCTGAGGGAAGTGTCACAAGAATTTGTAAAGCTTTTTTTGTTATGAAAACACTTGGAGAGGAATTAGATAAGGAACTTAAAATCAAGAAAAATTCTGGAGAACACAAAAAAGGATGTATCAAAAGATCTCTACCAAATTGTCAAGGTTCTAAAAGATGAGGAGGTATTTTCAGCCTATCCTAAGAAGCGGACAATGAGAAGTTTTCCAGATTGCCCAAGAGACTACTTGCAGCTTCTAGATACAAGTTCACTTTTTGGATGGATCAATGGTCACAAGAAAAAAATCTCACTGGGACTACGTCCAAGATAATCAGACACTGCCTCAGGCACTTTATCAGGACTTTATCAGGCACCCTGTACCGATCAGAACGAAGTTTTTTATTTGTTGAAATAACAAAGACCAGTAAGACAAACAATTAAGGCTAGAACAAAACACATTGTTCACGATAATCCAACCATTCTTTGTTTTAGTTATTTCAACAAATCAGAAGCTTCGTTCTGAGAGTACCGAGCGACCTGACTTTATAGCCTACAAGGTCATCATTCTTAGCGAAAGAACTATAATGAAAATGGCCAGTGACTTCTAATTAAGTTTGCATCAATGGTACAAATTGTTATTAAAACCTTTTTTTCTAAAGCAAATATTAATGTCTAGTGATTTTGAAAACATCACTTAAGCCATTTTTATGGATGCCCCTTCAAATGTTAAATATACGTCTTCAAAACCTTTTGCAAAGACACCAAAAGCATGCAAAAAATAACGTAGTGAAATTTATGGTGAGCTGTAATTCAATTGTTTTCTTGTTTGTTTAATTGGTACTTTTTACCAATGAATTAAATATTGAAAAGTTTTGGATGCTTTTAGGTTTTGTACTTTAAGTGAGGTATAGAGTCAAAATTGTTTAATCACTGTCAGTGTCTTCACAATATTCAGTATCTGCAATGCCCAAGAATTCTGACGGAATGCTGCTAAAAATCTCATCATCCTGCTCCAATCCCCATTGTATAAAACAGGAGAAATCATCTTCATCTGCTTCCAGTAAGACATCGGTACAGTTAGTATCACCAAATACTTGTTCTATAGCCACCAAGATATCAATTGCAATTGATGGATCCCAAAAATCAACATACTTGTAAACATCATGTAGTGTAAATATTTTATGACAGTTTTGCATGATTTGCTTATTTTGAGCTTCACCAAAACCACAGAGCAAGTCAGGTGTTGTAAACAATGCACAATCCTTAGATGATGCTTTCAAAACAACATCATTGGTCAGTGTTCTTTCAAGGTACTGAAGCTTAGTTTGCAGTTTTGCCTTTTGAGAGTTACTGCATTTCCTCTCTTTTGCAGAAGTTGTTGTTGGTAGATCATATGTTTTAAAATAAACAAAAGAACACTTATTATTGCAGCATTTACAATTTCTTTGACAAATATCACAACACTCATGAGTAAACAATTGATTAAATTTGTCTGTGGAATCAAAGTGTGATAATAAAACAGATCGCCTGCAAAGACTCTCATTATGAACATATTCCTTGATATGATCATCACAGTGCATCAGCATGACATTTGAATACAGAATGACAGCTGTACATATTTCTGAAGTGTCTCTTCCAGCTCTTCCACTTTCTTGCAGATAAGCTTCAATGTTCCTTGAAGGGCCATAATGTATAATGGAGGAGACACCTTGGCAGTTGATTCCCATACCATATGCGATTGTTGCTATGAGAACCCTTATTTTTCCATGTGGATTTGCAAAATCTTTGAGTATTTCCTTCTGATTTAGTTCATCAATACGTGCATGGTACATTTCTACCATGCTACTCTTCAAATCTCCATAAATATCATACATTCCTGAACCTAGTTCACTTTTAAACATTCCATAAATGTTTGAAACTATCTTTATGGTCTGGCAATAAATAATGATTCTTTTGCTAGCAGTTTTCTTTTCCTTCAGTTCTTGTATAATAGAACTAAAAGTTTTACTTGGAGTCCCACAAATAGTCTGACAAGCATAAGCAATATTTTTTCGATTGGGACTCGTGTTCATGATAACAGCTGATTCCATTTCTAGGGCTTTCATAATTTTTTGCCTTGTGTCTTTTGTTGCTGTTGCTGTCATAGCCAGTAAAGGTACCTGTTTTGCTAATGAACGAATTTCATTTATCCTTGAAAACCATCTTCTGAAAGCTTGCTCTCCCTTTTTAATAGCATAACCCCTGTCAATATATCAAAGGTAAAAACAACGGTGGTGAATCTTAGTAAAGACAAGCAAGGAATAATTTTTGAACTAGAAATATAAATTTGAACTAGAAACTGAAAGCAAGAAAACATGCAAATAAACAAACTTTTGTATTTCTGACCATAACGATGAAAAAAGTACGATGTATCCAAACACAAATTTTATAGAATAGAGAAAAAGTTTCAACCAAATAAAGAATAACTGAGCAGCATAATTTATTGTTTTTGTTGTTAAGGGCTCTATTTCCAGTCGCTAATGCCGTTTAATGAATTCTAATTAATTCTTTACCAGTGTTTGATGCAATGAGCTTCGTCCACGGCGATTAAACACAATTTTTCTTTATATACTGCACTGCTTATCATCTGTCTCCAACGAGTGTTGGCTAAGAACGATTCTGGCGAACCAAACACAAGCTCGTAATGACCATCTTCAACTTTCTTCTTCACGGAGTCGTCTGTCTGCTCTTCTCCAATAAATGCCGCATGAATTCCAATTGATTGAAGATAAGCAACTTGGTCTTGCATTAAAGATGACAGTGGTGAAATAACTAAGCAAATATATAAGCTCGAACTACTACTTTTTAACTGTTGGTCCAATATTTGCTTCAAACGGGGATAGCATTGGAATATTAACGACTTCCCGGATCCTGTCGGTAGCCCAACGAACACATCTTTTCCGCCGAGCAGTTCAATAATTGCTCTCTCTTGGTTATCTGTGAATTTCTCTAATTTAAATAAATCTAAAACATCTTTTTTAACCGATAAAAACCTTTCCTCTGTGCTCAAGTTGTCACGAATGTCCGCCATATTGAATTTTGCTGATATTGACCAATCACAGCAAAGCCTGCAAGATTCTGGCAGGCAACTCTCCTATTGGTCGAGAAGAACAATCGACAGACCAGTGATCCAGCTGCGATTACGGGTGAGGATTTTTAACCGGAACCCTTCGTGGCTGGAAATCGAGCCTACTGTGTACCTGGTTGTACTAACAATTTTAGGAAAAAATCGGAGCTACAATACTACAGAATACCTAAATGTGAAAAACCTACGAAAAACGTACAAGGTATTACTTAAAAACGACTCGTTAAAACTCGACTCTAATCAAACCAGAATCTGTTCAGAACACTTCGAAGGGGGACAAAAATTAAGTCGGCAACATCTACCAAGTATATTTCCATGGACGAAAGAAAGTACACCAAGAAGAGAAATTGTCAAACATGACTATGAGCCGTAGGAATAAGAAAAAGAAAGAAGAAGAATCAAACCTGCCAACCCAAGTATTTGAAGTAAACCGTTATGATGAAGAACCAGTGCAGTGTGATAGCACCATGGATGAGACCTGTGTCACAACAGACACACAAACAGATATAAATTTAAAATCTTTGGAAGAGGTAATGAAAGAACTGAACTCTCTCAGGGATGAAAGCAAAAAAATTAAGAGAAAAATGTGATCAGTTGGCCGAACAAAACAGGAATTTACACATAACATTATCTAAAAATGCTGTTTTTGACATTGAGAAAAACAAATATAATCCAGAGGACATTGCCTTCTACACAGGATTTCCTGATTATGAAATGTTTATGTTGTGTTACAATTTAATCAATGACTCTGCTAAGAATATAACATATAACCATGAACGAATATACTGTGACCTAAACACAAGAAATCAACCTAATAGCCCTAGAGCACTCAATACCTTCCAAGAGTTCACTATGGTTATGATGAGATTGCGCCTGGGACTATTTGAGAGAGACTAGGCACACAGATTTAATGTTTCTATAATGACTGTCAAGGATAACACGAGCATGGATAAGATTCTTAAGGGCAGAATTTGAACCACTCATACAGATACCGCCACTAGAGGTTTTGAAGTTTCATATGCCAAATGTATTCAAGAAAATCTGCCCAAACACTGTTATTATTGTTGACTGCACAGAGTTCCAGATGGAGAAGCCATCTGCACTTGATGCACAATCAGCTTGTTACTCCACTTACAAGGGAACAAACACCATGAAGGCATTGTTAGGCATCACTCCAAGTGGTGTTGTATCATTTGTGAGTGAGCTCTTTCCAGGCAGTACATCAGACAAGGAAATAACAGTACAAAGTGGATTACTGGAGAAACTAAAAAGGGGAGATGAGGTGATGGCAGATAAAAGATTTGATTGTCAAGATGAGTTAGCTTCTGTTGGGGCAATTTTAGTAACCCCCAAATACCTGAAACAGAAGAAGCAGTTCTCATCATGCGAGAAGCAGCACAACAAAACCATTGCAAGTGTGCATGTTCATGTGGAACGATTGATGGAAAGACTCAAAAATTGGCATATATTTGATCACAAGATGCCAATTTCATTAGCTCCTATAGCTTCTGACATTTTAATTGTAGTAGCTGCTTTGTCAAATTTCCATCCACCCTTGATAAATTAGGTTTTTAAACCTAAATATTTTAAATTATTTCTTGCTTGAGTATAGCAAATATTAACAAGACAAGGGAAGTTCAAAATTTATGACTGTCAAAAAAGGCATTCAAACCATGCACAGTGATAATTTTCTGTTTCTCAAGATGGATATTCATTGCATGACTGTCAGAAATGCAGTACTGGATAAATTCTGGACATCCCTTCTAATAAAAATGTTTTGAGATCTTGAAATTAAAATATACTTGATATATTTGAATATACCCATTTCTTTATTGGTCATTGTTATTGTGCAAGCATTTCTACATAGCAACCTAGAGTGGTATTCAAGTATTTTGAATGAAAGTGAAATGCACTTTAAAAAATCTAACTCTTTGTACTAAACATATTTTTACATTTCATGTGTTATCTTTAGTTGACTGAGGATATGATTACAACTTTCATTGCCAACTTGTTTCTTCTTAGTAGTAGCACTAAAAATGTGAACTTTAGTTTTAATAATAGATAACATGATAAATAAATTGCTCATACCAAATGCTTTGTTTTCTATCATTCAATTATTGCCATTTGATTACTATTAATTGGTCCTATACATTTCAACGTTTTAGTGCTGTCACTGCACTCTAGCAAGTCTAAATTGCTATTACTCTTCTCTTAAACTAAATCTTGGTAACCCATACTTAACTCTAGGGTAAGATAATTCAGACAAAATGTGCTTGTTAAAAAAACTACAAAGTTTTGGGAGAACTTTGCTCCAAAATTCTGAATTAAAACTCACTCGCTCAATATACAGTTCATTTCCCAGAGATCCCTTGACGACAAAATTCAGTCCACTTCAACTGTGTGACAAACATTTGCTGTTGGACTTGGTAGTAGTATTTATTTTTGTTATGCATCCTTAGACTATTTTTACTTGTAGTGCAGATTCTTTTGCGGAGTAATGCATCATTCAAATTTTCCTTATCATTCAACTGTATGAATTTCATCTCAAGAAGCCCATGTGGTAGTGGCGAGTGTGGATCTGACACCAAGCCATCTGGGGTGGCAGCTAGGAAACCATGAGATTTACTAATAAACAGTCCAGTTGGTTCAACTGACAGATTCTTGTGTCCTGACTTCTGCATTGATGACGAGTACATTTTTTCACTTTCATGTTCTTTCTCTAGGCCCTCCTTCATTTGTTTACTCTGATAAGACTTGTCATACTGCAATACTTCTGTAAGAGCCCTTGTAGGTGATGTTGTAGGTTTTAAAGATGCAATCCTGTAGCACTTAGAAGCTGTGATTCTAAATTTCCTGTGAAAATTCCACAGTTCATCTTTTGATTGTCCTTTTGTTTTTTGTTCTATCTTTCTGATGTTCTCTTCATCTAGATTTAAACTTGTTCTTTATTGCCTCAGCCTAATCTTGAATGTCATTTAGTGATGGAGGTAGTACTTTCAGTGGCGAGACAATATCATCTGTTTTTTCTTTCACCTCTTGTGGTAGTATATGGCTCCAGCCTACCACATTTCCAGTTTCCGACTGGTAGGCCTTAATACTTTCCAACATGTTGGTAATCTTGCCTGATGACCACTCTCTATGGTGCTCTGCTCTCACATCTTTGCCTGGTGTTATTGATGGGGATCTGTCAAGTTTCTGTTTCTTTGTATAATTATGCTTTTTAAAGGACATATTAGAAATCGGAGTAAACTGGACCTTTTCTTTTTCTAGGAATGTTCCACTTGCAAGGTTTTGATGTGCAGGATTCTTTGCTATTTTTCTCTCTTTCCTTGCGGTATTCCAGCTGGGCAACCACAGTAGGCTTTCAATACACCCCCAATGCTAGATAAAACAATATTACAATCGATAAATCAGTCCTTTCTTCATCGATGGAAGAACTTGGCTTTTAACATAGTTCTTGCCATTGTTTTTCAGAAAGAATATAGAGAGAACATTACCAGACTTGTAAAAATTGAACCCTTTCACGAGTGGTTTAGCTGTGGACAACTGTTTCTTGGAGTCAACTGCGTCAATCATGTATCTCCAAATAGTACCAAACGATATTTTTGGAATATCACTTAGATCAGATGTAAATCCTTCCTTTGGAAAGCTTTCACTTAGCAGAGGTTCAGCTTTTTCAAGTAAACCAAGATTGGCTTTCTTCTTCATAAGATTGACACCACCATCGGGGTCACGCAGGTACTTGTTGTCGAGGCCGTTATCTATGTAGTGTTTCACCCTAAAGACAAGAATATTAGGTTTAAAATCATGTACTGATAGCAAATTCGACTAAAGGATTCTATTTTTGAGGAGAATTAAATGTTTTATCGCATTCTAGTGTCAAGGAATCAAAGGAAGTAAAGTTCATTTCGATAGTTCGACACTGTACATGGTGATCAAAGCATTCTTTTTTTCCACTGACTTTAGCTCCTCTGCACGTTAACCATCGTCTCAATTGAACCACGCTACATGCCTCTACGCTGTCATGAGGGAAAGTAGCACCGGGAATGTCTTCTTCAACCAGAACTATCGTTTCTTTCTTGCTTTCTTCACTTTGTTTTGACGCCATTTTAGTTTCTGTCCAGCCAAACAATCCATGCATGCTTTGCGATCCGATTTCGGTCCCAGGCCCCAACTCGTTTTGTTACTGGCGAATATTTACTTTGCAGCTACCACAAGTAATCTTCCAAGGCCACTCAATCACTTTTCCTCGCACTTTGATTTGTTTGTGTAATTCGCAATGGTTGACACAACTATTTTGACGTTTTGACAACTCTAAAAAGTGGAAAATATCAAACGATTTAATAGTCTGAATCTGTTTTTGCCCATGTAGATGGAATTGCCGGTTTTGCAAATGCATATGTTGTAATACAAACTTTTAGTCATAAGGAAAACAGTAGAGTATTGAAAGCATGTCAATGAAATTAAAAGAGAGGATAGTGAATGCATGCTATTTGGCAAAGAGCATCCACTTGTAGGCATAGTGGTTACCTTCATTGAGTTTTTCTTTTTCATGGTCGGTTAAGTCGATTGATCTTGATGACTTTGACGACGTAGACTTTGATGATGTACAAGGACTACAAGGCCTTTTTGTCTGACATGTCTGCTTGACCTCGCTGGATGTTGAGGACGTTGAGTTAATCACAATTGTAGGGCACCTCTCAGAGAAAGCAGTTCGTATCGGATAAATAATAACTGAAAAAATCAATTTATTTTTGTTAGTAAACCATACTGGGTGGGAAAGTGTAGAGGACCATACACCAGCCTAGACAAAATAGAAGGACTAGGAGAACTTACTTTGTAGTTTGTCGTTGCCATAGAGTATGCTCGGTAGTTCGATCTCAAGTTGATGATCTGTTTCAATAGCGATTTTTTCGGTGCGACCTTCTTTCTTTGATTCCCTGTATTTGTCAAAATAAAGAACAAGAAAATTATTGAAATTATTATCATCATCATCATCATTATTATTATTATTATCATTATTATTATCAAAAATAAAAAAGGAAAGCTAAAAATTATGCAAAAGCGATCATTTTCCTGTGTTTGAACACGATTTATAGCATTTCCTTTTATACTTCATCACTTCCTGTCGCCATCACTCTTTGTCCTTTATTTACGAGAGCAAAAGTTCATATCTGTCGGTCATATACATGGAGCGAGGTCAACAATTAACTTCTTATTTACTAACCTATTGAGTTCAATTATGACATTTTCGCCAAGTCCTAGTGTTTTTGCAGTACTTCGGATTCCACAAAAGTTGCTAAATTTAATATAAATATATGTTAGCTTAAATATCTAGGCGTATCCTCTGTCGGCACAACCGTACTGAATAACTGAGCCTAGTAAGATCAGTTAATAATTAAAACCACTCTTCGTGGTCTCGTGCTTTGAGATTTGCTTTGAACAAAGCAGGGCATTCTATCAGGCTAACCTTTCTCAAAGTAGTAAAAAAATGGGGTTTGGGGGTCAATCGGAAGTTTTATATCATCACAGACATCACAGTATATCCAGTATTATTAAAGACAAAAAGTTTGGCGAATTTCAAGTTAGATTATGTTTCATATAGAAACACTTACCATATTGTCTCTGAGTTTCTTTAGTCTCTTCTCATTCTTGTTGATCCTACATCTGAATTTTTTTTTTGCGATAATGTTCTCCTCCTTTGCCTTCTTCGTAAAAGAGAGCAACACAGTCTATAATGATTTCCCCTGATTGAGCTTCAGCCATTATACTTCATTGTAGCCTGTCGTCCACAGCAAAGTAATCAGTAAATATAACAGACATCAAGAACTAGGTCATTCAACCCAGGAAAAGTCGATTTTGATTGGGCGATATAGTTGACAAATGTATTACAAATAGAAGGTCAGATAACAGATTACCGGAAATTGTCGAAATTGATCTCTTATTACAATCTTGTTGAAATTTGACTTTGAAGTCACGCAATGTAAGGTCTCGCAAATATGTCCGGAAGTAGAAACTTGTAAAACTTAAGTTTTTTATTGGATCAGTTCATCAAATCCGCAATTTTTTACGTTGTGAGCTATCCGCAAATAAGAATATCGGAAATCCAAAAGCGACTGTCAGAGAAGCAGAAAAAATATGTTCTTGATATTTATCTAATCGGAGAGTCAACTGGCCACAAAGCAGAACCAGCTACTGTAGCAAAATCAATGAGAAAATCAAAGAATTCAGATGGTGACCTTCTATTTGAGGCCAGCGAGTTTTTGACACCGCAGCAAATTGCAAGATTCTTTTCCCGTTTGTCAGCAAAGAGAGCCCTGCTCGCTGTGGATGATGAAGATGAGGACGAGATTGAAGAGGATCTAAGAGAAGCTATGGAATAACAAAATCTGAACGATCTCAGCAAAGAAGTGCTAAATGAAGTTTCCATCCAGCACCCAATAATGTACGATACCTATAACATCTGTGATTATGCATCACAATCAAAGTTGGAGAAGTTTTCCATCTCTGTTTTGCAAGATATCTGTGGCTCATTTCAGTTAGATACGTCTGACATTGGACAAAAGTGTTAAAGGCCATACATTGAACTTATTGTAAATTTAGTTAAAAAATGTAGCTGCAAATCATCATAATTCTCTAGTTGGGAAAACGGGATCTGACTCATGTGCAGGTTGTGGTGGGTTGTGAAGGAGAAGAGTGCTCTTCATAGACGGAATTGGCTAATGCTGTATTGTACTTGTAAATTCAAACCTTCTAAGCTGTGATTAGAACTTTTGTTCGCTACTTTGCCATGTCATTGTTGTTTTAACACTGCGTTAGCCATTCCATCTATCACCCTTAAGCCCTTAAGTCATTGCATTGTATATCATTCTATTACAGTGCAAAGCTCAAAACTTTGATCACTTTTTGTCTCGCCAGACTCCAATTTAGCGCTAAGATGTAAGATCAGAGGAGGGTCCACTACTATCCCACAATGCATTGCGTTTCATAATATATTATCATTTTGTGTGACGTCATCACTTCTTCGAAACCGGTCGCAACTAGCCGTCCCAACTAGCCGTCATTATAAACCGATAATGCCGTCTCAAAATCGCGTTTAGTTTATAATAGTCACAAATTTAAAAAAATTCTAATTACTAACTAATTAGATTTTGGTATAAGCATTTTAATGGCCTATTACGAATTGTGCTTGCTGGTTGGCTGTCCTACTAGTGGTCTAATTGGTGACAGCCTACTAGTGGCGAAGTAACTGGAATTTTGAGTGAGCAAAATTCAAAATTCTGAATTGTAATAATTATCACGTTTATACTAAAACAATTAGACCACAGGGTCCAGCGGACTACAAGTTGATAGCCCATGAGGCTGTATACAATTATTTGTTTCTTTTACATAGTGTAAGCACTCTATAAAAAATTAATTCTAAGTATGTTATCTTGAACAATAATTTTTTGCAAGAGTATTATCTTCTACATTAATATTTACATTGTTTTTACATAAAAAAATCAAATTCTTCAATCAATTTGAATCATTTTGAGGGAGATTTGGGCAAGGTGGTAATTCAGCAAAGGGTCTAAATATTCTATAGGAAAATTCATTGGATGACGAGGAAATTCCACGTTGAATTTCACGAGAAACACGATATCGTTTTTTCGAGTGAAATTCAACGTGCAATTCCCGAGTCGGGAAATGGATTTTCCTTGAATCCCATAGCGGACATAGAGAAAATAAGTAGAGAAGATTTTGTCCATTTTTTCAAAGCGCACGGCAAGCCATTCAAGAGCAAGTACACAAAAATAGCCAGCAAATGAGAATGAAGCTGTAGTCGTGAATGAAAATCGTCTCACTTGCAAACTTACTTTGCTTCAACCTCATGTCGAGTATTTGAGGAACAAAATTATTGTCAAACTACTGGAAAATGTACTTTATTTGACTGCAATTGGAACTGGAAACCATGTAAACATTGTCCTGGAGGAATGTCCATCTCATGAATGGCAAAACAACACTTGTTTGTCGGGAAAAATGGTCTGAAGCATTTCACTGACACTGCGGAAAAAGTAAGTTAAGTAAAGTAGAAAATTGTGTTCCCCTAACTATCAACAGCTTGCTATTCAGACATGATAATAGTTTTCTATTCTTGCTGGTTTTTACTCGTGCCCAGGCCTTTAGGCCGGGAACGAGTTATAAACTGCAAATGTTTTTTTTTTCCTCTTTTCGTCTCGAGAATGCAGCATTCTTGCGCAATCGGTCACGTGTTACACCCCTGATTGGTTAAGAACGTAAAAAAACAATGCCCTTCATTCATCACCTCCGTAGTGAACGCCAGCGAGGAACTTTAGGAATGCAAGATGGCCGACTACAAAGAAAATAGCTTTCAGAGACAGGCTTTTCCTGCAGTAGCACAATGTAATTTGGAGCTTTTAACTTGAGATATACCTATATACTTATAAGAGCTTCAGAATGGGCTGTTATTTTGAGCTTCATCTCCAATACTTTGACCAAATATCGAAGTCTAAATGGAGTACTTGAAAACAAGCGGCTCGCGATAAAGACTATTTCCTATGAGCTGGAAAACTACGAATTTCTCATCCTACATGTTGCTAAACGAACATGCATAGAAGCAAGTCAATTATATTCCTCATTCAAGCATTCAAGAGATCTTGAGGGTTTTTGTACTGAATTTTAATATCAGAATTATCACCAGACGTTTTCTATTTGACCTCAAATTTGGTCACGTAATGTCTTTTATTGTAGAAATAGAAAACGAGGCAGTGTGCTATGTTGAGTTATAGAAGCATGCGGGAATTGTAAGAAGATGAGAGAATTGTTAGGAGAATCTTCTCCTAACACTTCTCGAGTCTTCTTACAATTCCCAAGTGCTTCTATAACTCAACATAGCACTGCTGCCGAGTTTTCTATTTCTTTTATAAATTACAATTGAAGTTTTATTTTCTTTTTTCGTTGGAGAAAGTTTGAAAATGTGGGCACGCGTGCTGTGTGTTCTCATAGAGAACGCGCGACACGCGTCCTTTGGCCAATCAGAGCGCGCGTTATATCATAGTTATTTTATAATCATATATAAACCATCCTATTAAATATGAACGAAAAAATAAACGAATCATATGTTGTGTCAAAAACGCAGATGTAGAAGTCTTTACAGCAAACAATTGAGATACATAGTGACATAAAAAGTTGAATAAACTGGTATATTCGCAGGTATATGTTTGCATGTCGGAGAATATAATACTCATGCATGATAATAGAAAGACAAAGGCAAACACTAATAGCTGATGACAGACAAATTGACTAATCAGATATTCTTTAGTTTAAGTTAGCCGATTCAAAAAAGAGGTCTTATGAGTTGTTACTATGTTAGTGAGCCGGTTGTAGAGCCTTTAAGACAAACAATTCAGATGATAAGTGAAATAAAATCAACTTAAAGAATAAGATCTTAGCTTGAATTTTACGAGGTCTTAAAGAATACAAAACTTGTCTTTTGGAATGTCGGTTCAAGGCGGATTGGCAAAAATCTGCATGTCACGGAGCTCTGGAAGATTTGACATTGTAAAAATACTGTGAATGAATAGAATATAGTCCTTATTTCACCATATAGATATTGGGAAGTCTTAATATCATACTAGTCTGCAATATTACTAAATCCCGATATGCTGAGAGCCAAGGATTCTTATCAAAGTAAATTAAAAGGCTGGGGTCAAAGTCGTCGCCCAAACTGGACGGTTGATTGTACACACACGTACAATTGAGGCTGAGCGTTTGTGTCGGTACTTCAGATCGATAGAATAAAATGAGAGATTTAACACTATATGTGGTTGAATTGTATTTGTCGCTGGTTTGATCATTGAACATGTCTAAAAATATAAATAATTTGGCTGTCACGGTAGTCTCATACAAAGTCATACAATATAGATAACTAGTATGGTCGGCATGAGGGTGGCAGCGTTGCCGCGGGGGAGTAGCTATACTTGAAAGTATCCTTTTGTGGGTGATACTTGGGTGCCAATAGACGACTTTCATAAATGGCGGCCTAGTACATGAGAACGAGGCCACAAAGGCCTTGTTACCAGAAAATATGCGTGGCGACACTTCTATTGCTATCAAAGACGATGTGTTCCTTTTCCTTTCAAAATACCTATTTTATGTGCATTTTACAGGATAATTTTTATATATTTAGAATCATTTGATGCGATTTTGATTTTGGAGGCCTTTCTGGCCTCGTTATCGTGAACAATGAGCCCGCCATTTTTGAAAGTCGTCTATAAGGCTTTTTCGACAGGATCGCATCTTTCTTTATTTCCAGAGTTAGATATTAAAATAATTTCAAACCACCGCCAAATGCTTCTTATATTTCTATTCTACTTTATCCAAACATGTTACTGAAGAAAAACTATCACATGGGCATTTAGTTCAATGGATTTACAGCAGGTGTTGGAATTGCATTGCAAAACGAACAAAGGTTTCGAATAAGTTGCATAGTTTTGATAACTTTGCCTTCCCAAAAATGGGAAGCTCAGGAGGCACAGCCTGCGTGCAGACCGAATAAGGCAGTTATATAATAAGGTGGCGTTGTATTAAGGCGACCCGCGGGTTCGCCTTAATGCAATACCTGGACTGGGTATCCAGGGTTCGTACAGATTTTGTAATACAAAATTCAAGGTTTTTTCAAGGACTTTTCAAGGATTAATATTCAATTTTCAAGGACACAAGATCAGCAACAAACAAGTACTATACAAGTACTATACTGACTTGTCTTACCAAACATAACTAATCTATGTACAAAATTACAGTCACTTTTGTTTGAGAGACTTCTCCTTTTCGCAAAGGTTTTCCTCGACCTCCACTAATTTCTTGGACTTTTCTTTGGCAGCTCTTCTTAGGGCATTTGCCTTTGTCACCTGAGATATGTCGCCCGTTGTTTCAGCCTTTTCAGAGTAGGAATCTGCACTGGCATTTAGTGCATCAATATCTAGCTTCATCCTCTTCTGTTGGTGCTTTAGCATATCTACTTCATTCTGCATGTGTTTTCTCTTTCTTTGTTGTTCTTCAGATGTTTTCTTTCTCTTCTCATCTTGTAAATGTTGCTCATACTTTCTTCTTGACAAAGACGCTGACTGAAGGAGTTCTTTCGTTAAGGCCACTTTCAGTACACCTCCAACAGCATTGATGTGATCACATACAACACGTTTTGCTATGACTGTCCTTGGACTGATATTATCAACTGAAGTTTCTTTATTGACTGAGAAACCTCTTTCAACAGAAGCCTGGCCATGTGAAAGAACTAAAAGCAGTTTAACAACTGCAAATAGTTTATTGTATGCTTCACATGACATGTGGGTGGCAAAAAACTGATCAACTCTGTGCACTTTTGGATCAAATCCTGTAAACTTATCACTTCCTATGACAGGAACCTTTTCTAGAAAGGTGTCAAATTCTTGAAGAATACTATCACAGTCTTTTTCCTTAACCTTTCCTGCACTGACTAAAGCAGACATAACCCCTTTCATCTTTGTTCTGCACTCAGTGGGATGTTTTGCCATTACTCTGGGGTCTAGGGCAGTCATATTTCGGACAAGAGAATATGAAATAGGACACTTAAAAAGAATTTTTTTAAGTGGAGTTATCAGAAAAGTTCTACAGTCAATTCATAACTCCATTGCCTGCTTCTGACTCACTTCACCCTTTCGCAGAGCTTCTCTTAATGACCTCTCAGCAGAAAAACCTAAGTCTATCTGTTTGTAGGCTTTGTGGTTCTTGTTATCCTCCACATCAATCTTGACAAGCTTTTCATCTGTAGAAGCTTGATCAAGGACATCATCTTTAATGAATTTCCTCATCAGCACTCTAATGACACTGCCTAGATCAGAGGCAAGGAAGCAGACCATAGGCTTATCTGTTTGGTATGAAGTTAGGAATGGCAAGAGGTTCCCAGCAATGCATTGGAAGACTTGAAGTTTACATTTAATTAACTTGTCATCTGTGGCTTCCTTGACTATGGCAAAGGATTTGTTTGCTGGATCTTTAATAGATTTTTCCCTGACAGCTTTTACAAATGCTTCAATGTTATCCCATATTTTGAGAGCCCTTTCACACACAGGCACATTTTCCAACCACCGATGATTGCAGAATTTTAATGGCATCAAAGAACTTCCTGAGCTTGAGGCATTCACAAAGTCTTCCCTTCTGGCAGGGGAGTCCTTGAAAAGCCTGTAGAGACTTGACAGCAGGCTAGATACATCCCATCCAGTGGCAATAGCTCCAGCTTTAAAACTGTTGTGAATAATGTGCAGACCACAAGATCCAATATTTATAAGCCCTGAATCGAACTCTTCAGACAACTTCTTCTTCACCATGGAGTAAAATTTCCAGTTTACATTTGGCCCATCCATACTAATTTGAGCCATGTTTTTTATAGGCAAGCCACTTTCTAAAACTCCACTTGAAAAGTGTTTTAACATGTCTTCAGCTGTTGCATGACCTGAAAATGAGTTTCAAGTTTTGTTTGATTTAGCGATTCGCACTGTATATTTTTCAGAACAATGCCATTGATGTATGTATTATATATAATATATTTCTCGTTCAACACAATAATCATATGACAATTAACACTACTATTTCCACAGCATATTCGTGTAATATAGATCAAACATTTATATACTTGGTCCCTCAAAACATATAAGCTTAAAAAGTAGCAAAATAAAAAAATCAGTATCTTACCTAGAAACTCAGACCCAAAGTAACGAGACACTACTTCCTTGTTTTTCCAATAATGGACATGGATATCCATTTGCTGCTCTTGTGTTTTCTTGTTTAAGCTTTCATCAAACAGCACACTAAAACAGCCACTCACATCATCTTTAAGAAGCCGAGAAAAGTGTTCTGCTAATCCAAAGACACACACATATGATGTCTTCTTTTCACCACAAGTAAATTTAGAAGCAATTGCACTGTTAGGAAACATTGCTTATAGAACTTTTCCTACGTCTTCATTAGATTTAAAAGAGGTGTGAGCAGCTATTGAATGCAAAGTCCACAAAATTTCTGCTTTGAGCACATCATCGTTACTGGTATAAGTGAGCATTGATCCACGTGGTTGAGCTTTGTGATCAGCTGGTGGTGCTGGAACTGTCATTTGCTCGATATCTTTGACACTTGTTGCCTGGTTATCTTTGACAGGTGGGTTTGCTTCTTTCGCAAATGAAGTACTTGAATTTGAAGAACGAATTTAGCTGCACTTTGTTAGCTTGAATTGCAGCTTTATGTTTCTCACCTTTCTTGTGAGACTTAAGCGCGCTCTCACCCATCATTCCAATGTCGATGACTTTGTTACAAGAAGTACAAAGAGCTTTTGTCAAGTTTCCCTTTACTTCTCTCACCCATGTGAATTTGTTTTTCCATTTGATATTGAAGAAGCACTTATTTTTACCCATTGTCAAAAGAATTCCTTTGTTTTGCAGCGATTAAAACACCATGCTTCAATGATTTCTGTGCCAACATACCCATACATGGAAACGAGGCAGGAACCGCCATTTTGAAACAGGAAGCCCAAAATAAAAAATAAATTACATGAAATCGATCGAATAATTTTGATCGAAAATATAATATGCAACTTAATTGTTTTCTTCTCCAAGCATATTATTATACATTGACCAAGACTAATTTAAGGACTAAATTTTATTTTTCAAGGACTTTTGCTCCAAATTCAAGGACTTTTCAAGGAAAATTCGCAATCAAGGACTTTTCAAGGACCATGGTCCAAATTCAAGGACTTTTCAAGACTGTACGAACCCTGTAAATATAATATGGACTAGATATAATGGAAAGTAATAGTGCTTGGAAAGGAGGTTATTCCGCGCGAAAGACCCTTGGAAATAAATTCGGAAAAACTAATTTCCGACCTCGCTGGGATTCGAAACCCACGCCCTTCGGATTTGTACTACCGATGTTGAATAAATATAATATATGAAATATAATACTAAAAAATTATACTACGACAAATCTTAGGTGTCAACACCCACATGCGCCGATCCAACGCAAACGAGCAAAAACAAAAAGAAGAAACACAGCAATCGCGGGCTACCTGTGTAAGTATGCAATCCCACGCTGAATTCTCACTCCATGTTTTGCCGTCAATATCTTTGGAAAAATATTTTCCTTTGTCTTGAAAGCTGTTGAATCTTTTTTATTGGCTTGTATTTTCATTTTATATTGAACTACAAAAAATAATTATTTTTCAAACACCGATTATGAGAAGGAAAAGGAATCAAAACGGTTGCGGGCTGCCTGTGTAATTATGCAATTCCACACTGAATTCTCACTCTTCGATGGACTTGATAGCCAATCAGCGCGCAAGTTTCGTGTGAGCTATGGGATTCTTTGTCTAATTGTGGTCTTGTTTCTGACTGGAAGAAAGGATCTTCCAGAAACAAATATAGATGAATCTTCCCTTCTGTTTAAAGTTAGTCAATGTAGGCGAAGTGGGTGGGTTTGTGGGTTGTGATCATCATCATCATCATCATCACTGTCATCACTATCATTTGAAACATCAGGATCTGTTTCACTGTTTGAATCATCAGCATCTGTTTCATCGTTTGAATCTTCAGCATCAGTTTCATCATCTTGGTGATGGTTGTCATTGACTGGGCATTCATTGAATGATGGTAGCTCATCTTCTAAATCTCTGAATCGTTCGTTAATGGTCCAATAATAGAAGGGGAGGTCTGGGTCAACTCTCTTTGAGAACTCTCTGTCATAAATAAAATAATGATGTAAGTCTTGTGACTGGTAAACCTGCATTATGTCAATAAACCTGTTATAAGCTCATATAAATGTTGGTTCAAAGTTCTCAACAAATTTGGTGTCTGATAGAGTACAAACACATAAAGTGTGCAACATAAATAGTACTAATTACTGCTATTTTATGCTAATTCTAATTCTAATTGTTTTCTATTGATTTCGTACTAAATGGTACAAAGTATTGCACACTTTTAGTGTTTGCACTCTAAGATTTCATTACAAACTAAGAATTTACAATTATAAAAACAAAGCCCCCCCAAAAGGCATTTATATTACTAAAGTTATGATTCCAAGTTATGGAAAAAAAACACTACTTATTTGTATTTTTGTTGTTTTTGCTTAAATTAGTGCTTGTACTACCTACACGTATATCCCCAAGGGCGGATCCAGCCAAAACTACAGGGGGGGACTTGACTGAAATTTCCAAAATATGGGGGGGGGCTTGAATGAAATTACTTGACTGAGGTTAACTCTTTATTTGTTTATTCAGTATTGTTGGCAAAAGAGGGGGGCTTTGCCCCTCTGTGGATCCGCCCTTGATCCCCATGTTTGACAGTTCTATACACAATACTTACTTTGAGCGTAAAGATTTTCCCAAGGAACCTGTGTACTAAGGCAAAGAACGCTTCCACGTCATCTGTGGACCCAGCTCTAGGATGTTCTTGGTAGCCTATGGTCTTATTCTGGCGCCTTCTAGACTCAAGACTCTCAATATTGGTGGTCACAGCTATTACTGTTTCCCGGGAAAACCCACATAAAAAAACCCCTTTGATTGGTCTGGAGAAATTAAAAATTAAAATATATGCCCTTGTAATTGTCATCTGTACATCACTTTACTGTACTGCCACATATTGACAGTATAGCAACAACAGACAATATGTATATGATATTTGATGATATTTCAGTTGTCGTTTCAAAATTTGTAAGAATCATATTGCTTGTACTGTATTTAGGAAATGAGATCAAATTGAAATAATAAGCAAATGAGATGTTCTTGGGTCAAGGGCACCTACAATTTGTATTTTTTTCTCTCTTTCTCTCTCTTGTTCTCTTGTTGTGTGATTGGTTGTGTGATTAACAGTGTTATTGTAAAGCAATTACTAAGTAGATCTACAATTGATACCTGTTTATGTCAATGGTTGATAGGTCGATAGGTTGATAGGGGATCCAATCGTCCAAAATCAAGTTTAGCATTTGGTAATTTTTCTTGCATCTGACCAAAAAGAAAATATCACTTCTACTATTATAACTTCTACTACTAAGTTGACAACAGATGAGCCACACTTACCACAGAAATAACAACAAAGATAACAATGATAAAAAAGATATATAAAAATGAAGGTTATTATTTCGAATGTAATAATGTTTACCTTTCAAGCTCCGAGAGTCCCCTCCTATCTGCTGCTTCATGCCATCCTGCAATGATGTCTACATACTTGGCTTCTTTGTCATATCCTCTTTCCCTAAGGAACCTAGATACATGGTAGGATAGAAGTCTCTCTGCATCCTGGACTGATTGCTTACGTTCTCCTGTTAGAGCTGCATAAGTTAGTCCAGTTCCAGGGTTTTTGAGGGCCTCATCAAATCCATTCAGATTGAATCTCAATGGTCCACCTTCTCTCGTGTGTTTTGCAATCCTTTTCAAGATGTGGCAGTGGTCCTCGCGTTCATGGTACTCGTTTCCAGTTAAGGGATCGATTTCAGGAACATATAAATATTGCCTGAAATGAACTCCAGCAGCCTCATACTCATCCAGAATTCCTGTAAAAAGATGTATAAACTCTAGCATGCATAATTCTACCAACATAAAAACTGCAGGCCACTGAAGTATCAGTGCATTAGGGATGAGTTAAAATTCAATTCCATGTAGTTTTACCTCTATAAACATAAGTTGGTTGGGAAAGGTCTCTGGAGTATTAGCAACAAAACTGTATGAAGTGTAACCAGGAGGGACTAGTCTTCCTCTCATGTATGTTATGGCATCCTCCAAAGTCATGTGCTGTTCATTAATCAAGGAATGTAGATTCAAAATTACATCATCAGGGATGTACTTGTTGGGTCTTTCCACCACAGGTTTTCCATTTGCATCTTCTAACAAAAAAAAAATTAGCTATAGGACATGTGTCCCAAAAAATAGTACAAAATTATGATAAATTTTCTTTGGAGGGATGTAAAAAACCTTTCCTTTTCTATTTATTATTATTATCATCATCATCATTATTAAATGGTTAACATCTTCCCCCTATTAATAAAAGTAAATTATGGCTTCAAATTTTCTGTCTGTAAATCATGTCACAATAAATAGGAAGAAAATTTAAGTTTTATATTTCCCTTGCAAAGTCCTTGAGCTTTTACCTTGTATTGAAATTCATCTTACCTCCAATTTTAAGCAGCATGGATAATAATGTTGCTTTAGTTACTTGTATAATATGGAGTGGCCTTGTCTCCCCCTGGGTTCTCAATGAAGTAAATTCACCATCTGTCATCGTACCTTGGATAAAAAGTGATATTAACATATACCATATCTCTGAAAACAGAAATTATGGACATTAGAAAAGTCATACAATTTCCAACACTCACCTACAGGCTTTAGATCAAGTGCAATCATTGCTGCCTTCACTTTGTTTGTTACATCACGAATAAACTGGTCTCTAAAGGAGTGATACGGGATATATTGTACTTGGCTTAGAAGATCTCTTTTCATCAGAAAGAAGGATGACCAGGACATGAATTGCTGCTGGTTGTCTCTTTTTAACAAACACATTTCTCAAGTAAGTCAGTAAATCATATCTGAGGTTTGTGATGGAGTACACAACATCTGCAAGTCGTGGACAGTTTGGGTGCAGGCGAGGCAACAGGCTTTCCAACTTGCTCTTGAAGGAGTGTGTTATACTCAACTCTCCCAACAAAGTGATTTTAGTAGTTGGTTTGAGGTATTCTGGCTGTCAAGTTTGCTTCGATACTCCTGATCAGCATCTCTCAGTCCTTCAGCAAGGAATAGTATGTCTTCTGCTGCTTTCTCAATCAATGCAAGGAATGGTATATCTTCTGCTGCTTTCTCAATCAATTCAATCACCATTTTTTCAAGCCTGTCTCGTTTGGCAGGTGCTGGTAGTTTTGTCTGATGTCTTCTTCTAACGTACTCTTTGTAAAGATCTTCCACTTTGCCATCACCCAGATCAATATCCCCATTCCACTCGTTCCTCACAGACTCTTGTAAAGCTGGTTTCAGGTCACATGCATCCACTTTCAGCCAGAAGCGCCCCTTGGGATGTGCTTTTTTCAAGCTTTTCAAAGCTTCAATCTAGATTTAGAAATGAATTGCCATCAAATTCCCAACATTTTGAACTTTTGTTAAGAGGCCTAAATTGACAATGCAAACTGCTCCCTTTTTTTTTGTTTTTTTGAGAAAACAATTTTTAGGCTATGTGTTAACTGTCCTAGGAAATATATGATATGATGTGCAACAAACCTGAATTTCAGGTTTTTTGCTGAATGTTGACTTTGCCGTCCTCTTCTGTACCCATTGTAAACTTGGTGCAGCAACATTCACTTTTGCCTAGAAATTGCATAGTGACACTACATTAGACAGTGCAGTAACTTTCATAACCTGATGAAAGGATTTTGACATGCTGATACTAATACAATATTTTTCTTATCATGCAGTGTAACACAATGTAGGTTGAATAATAGACTAACTAGTTGTTCCCTTACTGTTAAAGGGTCTTTGTGCTGATCAACTGGTATGGAACACCACATTGGCCCCCTGAACAAACGGTTAAAACGGGTAGGGAACTCTGCGCACATTGTTTCATGCCAAACAGCAAAATCATTGGGAACAGATATCTAGAATGCAACAAATACAAAAACACGTTACTTTAAATTATGTCACCCCGAAAGTCCCCCAAACTTCTATAAACTTAACCTTATCTTTTATCATGTGTATACTCCAAAAAGGTTGTCAGAGATAAATTGTTATTTGCAAGGGCATGACTGGGATTTTTTTTGACAAATAACATTGATTTGAAAGAAACAATATAATGAAAAATGTAAATCTCACAACAAATAGGAAATTAGTCATAGCAATGGATTTTATAGTCCATGAGCCAAGACGATTTTTGGTACCACCTGAGATGGCAAAGGCTATCATATATCAAATTAAAGCTTATCATGAGTACATTTCAAAAATATATGATAGCAATGCCAGAATGGTAGCTAAAGGGTGTCACGTGACCTCAAAGTTTGGGAAATTATGTAAATTAGCGTAAATATCATACATTAAAAAAAACCTAAATGTACTGGTTTTCTTGTATTTCCTAATGTAAATCTCTTAAACATGATCAAGGGTGTTCAATCAGTTCAATATAGGTGATTACCTATGCTTTAAGTATACTAAAATCACGTGACTATGACGTCAATAGTGACTATTTCAGTAAATAATTGAATGAACAGTAAATATATATCATGATCGGACATTTTCTTGGACTTTTTCTTGTTTTCAATTGTAAAAACGTTATTAACAAGACAACCTGAGAAAGTTTCTAGCTCTTCGGGATGTTTTTCGTCACATTTTGGGCGTGTTTTAAAGACTTGAAGTGCGTTTTTGATACTTGCGGTTCTGAAAACAGGCATTTAAATATTCGAATTTGCCGTGTTTTCTGTGCAAGAATGATGCACTAGACTGTTGAATATAGTTGTCAGCAAAGTTGGCTTTAATATGAAACTAAAATATATTTACCTGCATGTCATATGACGACGTTATTTCCGGTATTCCAAATATATCTTAAAGTTCTTGAATAGTCATGTCAGGAAAGTCTATAACAATTGTAAAAGGGTTTTATCAAAATGAATCAAGTTTTGGCTACAAATCGTCATCATCGTCATCTGATAGTTGATTTATGTCTTCTTCTTCTGCCTGGTTAGTGCAAGTTGTCGGTACACAGAGATCCGAGCATTTCAGTCCATTTAGAATGCACTCACAAGAATTGCTATTGCAAGATTTCTTGCACATGCATGAAATCAGCTCAATTACTGCTTTTGGTGCGGGAAGTCCAGACATCCAGTGTAGTCTGCTATCATCTTAATCTTCTCGGCCAAGACAACAAGCCTTGCCAAGAAGACTTGATACAACCTCATTTCGAAGGGCATTCTTCCACACTGCAGCTTGGTAATTTGCTCTTTTACAATGATTTTGTAAACAGTCTCTACACGGTGGCAACTGATGCGATTCTGCTTCACCTTTCTTTGCACAGAACACTTGGTACCGACATTGATTGACATCACACGTACCTTTCTTTGTACCATAAAGGGCACAAACAAACTAACTCTGAAGAGAACTCTTCAGACAATGACCAGTCGTTTCCAACTTCTTTGAACACTTCCTGGTATTCTTTCCTGTTCAGGAGCATCTTGAGCGGTTTCACTCTTCCAGTTCCCGCAAATGTGCTACTGAATCCCAGCCCGTGAAGGAATGACGCCCTGGCAGGGCTTTGCATACATCCTGGCCAAGCGCATTGGCTATCTTTCTTATATCAATGTATCTTGCTTCGTGTTGTGACATATAGCGTTGATAAATGGGTAGTCTGATGAAAGATGAGAAATAAAGGCAGAGAATACGGACATTTGTGTATTCTGCAGAAATAATGATAGCGTGGGACGTTCTGTTGCGTGTTTGGCATGTAGTCAGGGATGGATGTCAACTTCGTCTTGCTCTGATCTTAATTCCTCTATCTCTTGTGTACTCTCACTTGTCAACTTATAGCAAACGTCGCCACTTGTAGTATAAAGTTCCTTGTTTCCTAGTCTGGCTTGACAAGATGGATTGCTCCAGTGGTGGACAATAAATTTGATTAAGCTGCTCTTGTTCTCGCTATTTTGTAAAAAGCTCCTAAATTGCTTAACTTTCTGGCCTACTGCAAGGTTTCGGAAAGTTCAAGACTCTCCCTGACTCCTCTTCTCTCTCTCGGCAGATTTAATAGATAGTTCCTTGTACACATCAAATACAACATCAATTCTGCTACTGCCTTCTCCCTCTCGCAAAACTCTCGACAGTGCAATATCACCAATCTCACCAAATGTGAGATTGTCCACCTTGAGCTTTTGAATTAGAGCCATGCCATCAATTAAATATGCAGATGCTCTTGGTATGTCTACTGCTGGCTGAACAAGCTTTTCCAACTGCTTCCCAAGTTGCGCTTTATTTGTCTTCCTTGGAAAGCCATTTTCTGTAGCCAAAGATGCAGGTAGGGGACCTAAAGGATGTTTTAAAACATCTTCCATCTGCAGCTGCCGACTTTCAGCAATGATTACCATTCGGGCAAACAAATTACGAACAGCACGTAGCACTGTTTGGTTGCCTTGACCCTTTGACACCTTTTTGGTTTTAAACTGGTCTTTCAAGGTCTTTAATTTTTGCTTTTTTAGCGTGTCGTGAAATGCTACTTTTGGTTTTTTGGGCTCGAGTCGCTCCTCTTTGAAGCTCTGATAAGCTTTCTCCCCTACAAGATATGCATTTTCTAAGTCATGGGCAACATCAGGAGAAGCAACAGCTCCAGTAGAAATGCTAGCGAGGTCTTGGTCACCCTCAAATGGATTCGTCCAGTTATTCTTGATGAGGTCCACCATTGCTTTGACATCTTTTTCATCTTTAGTAATCCGCGATTGTTGAAGATCAGCATGGTCGTTATTTCCTTGTCCATATCCCACCATTTCACGCAAGCTCCGAAGAAACAAAGTCCTGAACTCCGCTGTTGTGTAATAACGCTGTATAGCACCTGGCTTTAAACTGAAGCCTTTTGTACCCCCAGATGTCTGTGTATCTTTGTTTGTTGTCTCTTCAATCGTTTGGTCCACAGGAATTCTGCCAAAAGTGCTGCTGGGGCTAATTTGAATCTGAAAATCTTCATAAATTCAAACACTTATGGATGTTCCTCTGGAAGACTTGTCATGTCGCTGTAATACACAGACATGTAACGAGCGTAGTTTATGGCATTATAAGCAAAACACCATGGAAGCATTTTGCAAGCACAAGTCAGATGAAGCATCCAATGCCCTTCTCTTGATGCACGAATGAAGTGTAGCATCAGTTCTACAATGTCAATGTATGACATCCAGAATGCTGAGAGAGCGCCATTTGTCTTAGGTAGATGGTCTAAATACTCTTCGAATCTCTCGCACAAACTCTTAAATGGCTTATTATGTATAACATCATCGTGAGTTTCCTTCTTCACGTCTTCAGCTAAAGTACCCACTTTATCCAAAGCTTTCTTAACTCGTGGGACTTCTTGAGGATACTTATCATCAAGCCATGGTTGAAATCCTTCCCACGCAACCCTCATAAATGCCTCATATGCAAGTTTGTGAAAACGGACACCTCTATTGTAGCTTTTACCTTAGCAAGTAGTGATGAAACGGACCCTTCAGCTACCACTCCTGATTCAATGCATAAATCGTGGAGACCTGCATCTTGAAACCTCTTTCCGATGATAGAGAGCAGGGTACACAAAGTGTGGAATGTACCGAGACGTAGCACAATTGGTTTGTACATTTCACTGTTCTTACATTTAATCTCGAGAGCCTTAGCGTAGATGGCTTGATCCATAACGCATGTTATGCTGGTGAGATTGAGACGGTGCATTATTGCTAGTGACCTGTTTAATATTTCATTTACTGTGGACATGCTGGTGGCTGGTGCGTTTATACTCGGTAGGTATCCAACATTGTTGATAAGGATGCTTTCTTTGTCATGAACTTGAATATTAAAGCCAGTCCAGCTACAGACCTTTTGTTTGTGAGCTGCATAATGCATACGGGCAAGTACAAACAAAAGGTTTTTCTTTGTAACCTCTTCCATAATAGCATCTCCATCTACTTCCATTACTTTTCTTGGTGTTGGCCCAACCTGCTGGCTAACGTTGTAAATAGGCAGACATTCTTCTGGGGAAGCAAATGTTCTTTGCTTTGACTTTTCTACCTTGGGTATGACTTTGTCTGGAAAAGGACCATATACTGCAGGTTGGATGGCAATGCCATTTACACGATGTGATGTCCCTGCTCCTGACAAAGTTGCTTCAAGCCTGTCAATATTGTCAAAAGCGAGAGTGGTATTTATGTTCGGATGTATATTTCCAGGGATAGGAAAGCCATCTTCAGACATTGCAAGCTTTTGCAAGAAAAGAGAAGTATCGATCTCTTCAAGTTGCGAGTAGGCGATACCATGACCAAGACGATTTAACATTTTGATGAACTCAACATTTCCAGTCATTTTCACAGCAGATTGAAGTAAGATGTGTTTTATGGGCTTGTATCTGCCCCTCGTTATTGCAAACATCAGATCTTGACTGATAGACCTCTTTAGCCAGGTTGCTCTTTCGCCTATGGAATCGACTACGTCATCCCCAACCAGCAAATACTGCAAGAATGTGTCGACAAAAGGTGGCGCATTAATGTGTTCCTTATCCAGATTTGAAGGATTTGGTGGCCATTCCTGGGATTTGCAATGATTATTAATACATTGGCGGATCTGATTGGCAACTTCTTTGACACTAGCAGTGGTAGAACGAGAATCTTTCAAAACATTGAGCTCCTTTTGAAGGTTGAAAGCCATGAGGATAAGCTGATAACGCGTCAGACTGTCTGGATACACAATAACTTTGTTTGATTCATGCTGGATAAAATTAAGTGAGTCTCCAAATTCATTATTAAGCTTTCTTTGGATATGTTTTATCGTTGACAGCTTAATTTCTTTAACGCCAGACTCTAATATCCAAGTCTTTACCAAATCACTAAGTTTTGAAAGCTCAATTAAAATGTTATTCTCGAAAACTTCCTGCCTTATAAAATCAAACACTCTTCTCAGCTTTTTCATAATCATCATCTTCACTCTCTGCAGAATTTTCAGACTTTGAACCTACAGTTAACTCGCTTGTGCTAATATTAGCTATATACTGTCTATAACATGTTTGGTGGTAATGACCTTCAGCAGCAACTAGTTCATGGTAAAGTAAGGCTAAAACTCTTGTGTCCTGCTTTGCTTCTGCAGCTTTTCTTATACTCTCATCTACTCTAAGTTGTCGTGCTTGTGTCAAACCTTCTCTTGACTTTGAACCTTTCTTATATATTTCTTCAAATACCCTTGAACTACTTGTTGTACCTCGAATTGATGTCCTTCTCTCACTTTGAATATCTTTCTCCTCTGTATATTCTTCTACATCCCCCTTCTCTGCAGCAATACGATCCAGGTCTCGTTTCATTGTAAAAACACTTCGACATTTACGGTGATAGAAAACTCCATCAGGTATCTTATCTTCTGACTCAACTTCTATCTCATGAATTCCATCATGTTTTCGTATTTCACCAGCGTTTCTCAATGTTTTCCATGATTCCAATGAATTGGGACTTACAAGATTTCCACTATCATCACTGCTATGTATTATACAAAATGGCTCTGTTTTGGCTCTTTTGTTAGGTATATTAGATTCCATAACTTCTTTAAATATCGACAAGCTTACAGTACCTGTAAGTATTTTAATACAAAGATGGCGTCCTTGTATCCTAGTTACCAGGGCCAAGGAGCTAGCCACAGGAATACCGTTCACTTAGTCTCCTGTATACTTGCTTGTTTGTTAATTTTATTTGTGTGTATGATTATATCAATACATAATTCTTTTCTCATCCCAGACGTGCATGTGTAAAAAGATCCAATTTGGAAAGTAAATTTCAAAGAACCATTTATTAATATTATAATCTCATTTTCACCTGTGGCACAGGGTTCCCAACGAGATCAACTTGCAGAGAACAAACACAAAATCAAAAAAAATAGAACCTGGATAAGAAAATATCTTTGAGCTGCTTTGAAACAACAAGTATATCACATCTGTAGACTTCAAAAGGTGCGGCTTCTCCGCAATTTCCAGCACAAATAATCATAAATTTTACGTTGGCTTGAAGATTTTTAGCTATGACGTCATTGTCACGTGACCAAAATTAAAATCAAGACTCTTTTATGATAGTACGTTAACAAGAGGTATTTCGTTATTTGCTCGAATGTATTTTATTTTTAAGATACACTGCTGAAAAAGGTTGGTAGTACATGCTATATATTGCATAACACACTCTATTTAAAGGTCACGTGACACTCTTAAGCTACCGTATCAGCCTTGCTATCATATTTTTTTGTGAAGTGCATATAATTAGCTATCAAAATTTGATTGGTAGCCTTTGCCATCTCGGGTGGTACCAATCCGCCATTAGGCACTTGGCTCATGGACTATTATGATCATTAACATTTTATCTATATTTTCATTTTTAGCATTTCACGAAGACTGTAGAAACGCATAAAATCATGCATTATTGTAAGATTCACAATGTGTAGTTCCAAAAAATATCCATACCCCACCAAAGAGGGAATTTGTAATTTGTACCCTCTGGAACGAACCTTTTTTCTTCCATACAAACTCTGTAATTTTGTTCCTTCTCTGACTCCCCTCCCATCCAGAATTTCTAATTCCCTCCATGTTGGGGTATGTATAATGAGTAATTATTGCACTAACCTGCATGATATTGGTACATGAAAAGAACATGATCTGGTTCTGGATTAAGCCAAATGGCATCTGCTGCATTGGCAGAAGTGTATCAGTGCCGTCGGGTCTTTTTGTAGACAACAAGTAGACAAATCTGTAAACAACATTTGGCTTTCCTTTTTCTTTTAAAATTTTCATTGCCTCCAATTATAGAGAGGCACAATTTGAAGGTTTATCATCAATACCACTTGCAACAGCTAGATGCAAAAAGAGCCAGTCCAATAACTTCAGTTTATTTGCATGACTGAGATTGAGAATTGAAGCCTGGATTTCATTAAATGCTGGATTCAGTGTAGGCTTTGGACCAACAGGAACAAACAAGGCCTCCTCTATTGTCTGCACCTTCTTATCAACTCCAGAACTTTTCTTTTTAGATGAGGCAGTCGAGTCCAAGTTCAGATTGTCAAGATAATCTGCTAGTGTCAATCCAAAATGTTTTTCAGCTTCATCAACAGTTTTATACTTCACTTTCAGGTTATTTATCAAACGACCATGAACACGTGTACCTTACATAGACCAAAAAGGAAATAAGCACAAAAGTACAATGAGTTGTGCAATTTTTAATTTAAAACTTTAAGAAGTAAAACTTTAATTTTCATAAGTCATCTACACATACTCTTCTTAATATTACTTTATAGATTTCATCATTCTGTGAACAGTACAATACTATTATGATTTGTAATGAGATAAGAAATACTGCAACTGTACTGGGGACTAATACTTACTCAAGTGACTTAAGGCCTGGGATAAAACTTGAAATCGCCCCCCAGCAAAGCTTTGAGTTGCCATGCCGACCTGACCTTTCGCGACTCAAATTACGCTTCTCTATGTTTTGACGAGACGCGAAACATCAAATGCATGTAAAACGTCGAAGAACGAAGACTACATTGGTTGCTGACTTTAGTGGTTTTGCTCTGAGAAGGTGAGTCAAGGTTAGGTGAATTGTAGGACTAAGCTTCCAGTCAAGTTATATCGCGAAGCGACCTTTTCAAGCAACTTAAAAGTTCTTAGTAAAGTTACCTTAGTACCGAAATTAATCAACTCGCTATTTAGGCTTCCTTTGCACACTGCAAAGCATTTACTTTTAAGATCAATATTCATCCATATAACGTAAATTGGAATTTTTCTTATGCTATTACTCACGTTCTCTATTCGGGGTACTTAATTTCCGAATATTTTTTTTAATCAAAGCGCATTCTTGAAGCTTTATGACTTGCTTGAACCTCAAGTGCTAAATTAAACTTCTCTGTTAGTGTAACCTGTATCTTCCAGATTTTCCGAAATTATTCCGAAATTATTGAGTATTTTCGTCCTGAGCAATGTGTTATTTAAGATAAAAATCTGTTGAGAAACGTCATTTATATTGTCTGACCACTGCACAAAATCTTGACCCCAAAGAAACAACAACAGTATGTTATAAGGCTCTTCCTTCAATAGTTTGGGATCCCCTAACATGAAAAGGGTACTTTATTTGCAATAAATGAACTGAATAGATGGTACTTAATATATATTTAGTGCCTTTTTCAGTTAGAAAGCTAATATTTACAGTCCGGCAAAAGGCATAGCTGTTTCAATTGTCTAATTAATTTGAAATGCAGTCATTCAGAATCAAACTTTTCTCTCAAAGGACGAAGCAGCCTGACAGTATGTGGTTAAAAGACGACTCATCTTGACCACAAAAATAGTTTACTTCTGAATAATGCAGTGGAAAAATTTATATTTCTAAATCTCTTGAAAACTTCAGTGAAACTTCATGGATATTAGCTGACCAACAGCACTAAATCATCCTCTCTCCCAAGAATTAACAACAACATTGTCAGGGCACTCCCTCCAATGGCTTGAGAGCCCCTGACATTAAAACATACTTTATTTTCCCTGATTTTGAGTAATATGTTGACCTATAATTCCAAATACCTTGCTGATTTTTTTTTCAAACATGTTAAAAGTTAAAGCTTAAGCTTGTTCTGAAAAATGCATAGTAGTGAAAATCACAAGGCACATTTGTAATGAAATATAAAAATAAAATTTGTTTGGTTTCCTTCAGGTTTCAAGCTAAATGCCAAAGGACGATATCATCCTGACAGTCTGCTGTTTAAAGATCTTGACAACAGTACTAATAGCTTTCAACTACACAAAACAAAATGTTAAATTATGAATTATTCAATTCCATCTTTGTTGCAAGTTCTGCAAGAATTCCTATTGGTAAAGGTCTTCGAGATGGATTTATGTTGAGACAGTTTCTAGCTAATTCTGTTATGAAATCAATCTTTTGACTGGATCCAATTTTTGAAAGCACAAGGCCTAAAGAGTATGTATCACTCTGAATGGTGCAAGGAGACAGTCCATTCAATACCTCAGGAGCAATGTGTGGATATGAAGAAGTATACTTCTTAACATCAAGGCATGTGATTTTGCGGGCTTTGCCAAAGTCAATTAAATAGCCTTTGTTATTACAAACAACAATGTTGTTTGTTTTTAGGTCACAGTGAAGAAATCCTCTGTTGTGCATGTAATGTAGAGCATCGGCTACATTGTATAGTATTGTGACCCACTCCTTAGGTTCAATTCTATTATTTTGTTCAATAAGTTTGTGCACAGTTAATGAATAATTTCCATCACCTATGTATTCCATTACTATAGAAAATGGCTTTGCCTCACACTGAATCCCAATAACTGTGGGGATGTTTGAATGCATAAGAGTTTGCATTATTTGTACCTCTTTCATGATATCAGATAAAGGCGAATCACTTAATTGCTTTTCAACCACTAAAATTCCTAGCCTTCTATATGTTCTGAGAAAGCATCTACCATATGAGCCACTACCAAGACAAACTGATTGGCTATCAAACACAAGCTCAGTTGGACTAATGCGATTAGCTCCATTTCCTTGGTTTGTTATCGTTGTCATCTTTTTTACCTGTTAAAAGTATTCGAATTTGTATAGGTAGTCACATGATTTGAGTGCAATTTAGACTAAATTAGGAGGAGTAAAGTGTTCAGTGTTTAACAAAAAATGCATGAGCCGTAGGCGAGTGCAGTTTGTAAACACTGAAAACTTTACGAGTCTTCATATATTCTAAATTGCACAAAAAAATCATGTGATTATTTATTAATCATATGCATATACAAGTTTTTGAATCTAAAGACTGTTGTTGAAAACCATTCAAGTGCTACTGCCAACCAATCACAATCAATTTTAAAATATGCACTCAAAATTTCAAAATATGCACACTTTCAACCAATTTAAAATAAATTGAGGTGCTCTCAGCCAATCAGAATGTTTAAATTTTTGTATGTATATGATTAATGGTAGAATAAAATACTTTGACATCAGTATATTAGTGATTTAGAATGAGAATAATTTAGTAATAAGTTAATACACTGAAGGTGTTGCTCTTGCCATCGTCACTATTGTGTAACTTTTAAATTTCACAATGAGACTCAGCAGCAGTGGAGCACGCACAAAAATGTAGCTATTAAAGAAAAGCAAGTTCTAGGTTCCATTTTGAGACAGTTTGTTAAAAAATGAACATTATCATAAGAAAATTAAGCTTACATGAAAATTTAAAATAAAAACATTCACATTATTCTCAAGCAGTTATATTTTGAAAATCTAACCTTCTCTTGATTTCTAGCAAGTAATTCTTTAATTTTGATGTTTTCTGCACATTTAACTTTCCATTTTCTGCAGAATTGACGCGCCGTATCCCTCAATTTAGCAGTCAATTTTAATTGCTCTTCGTGCTTGTGAATATCATCTGCTTTCAGAGCCTGTTGCTTTAATTCCGCCCTTTGTCTGCGTTTGCGTTTTTGCCTGCTGTTTCGTAGCTTTCTTTTCTCTTCCAAAGTATGTTTCCTAAACTTTCCCATTTGTTAAAATATTGTAAACTCCATTGATTTATAAATGAACCAAGTCCTCTACGAAAAAAAAATGGCGCGCGCTCATAATTGAAATTGGCAGTAACTTTAGACCAATCACAGTCTATCTACACCTTATAAGGAAAACTCTTTAGACAGAAGTTGCTATGGGAACAACGTGAACTTGGCGTCGATTTAAATATATCACATCAGTTAGTACAAATCATCTTTGCATGCGTTTATTTCGTTGTTTTCTTCATTCTTTTTTAATATTTACAAGGTAAGTCGATTCTTTTTATATCTTTATAAATATTTACACGTTGTAATGCATCTAATGGACGTAAATTGCAGGGCTTTTGAAGTTTTTTCTGCTTGAATGAGCCGAAGTTCATTTCATATGCAACGTCGGGTCACGCTATGCTTCAGGCTTACTTTCTTATGGTTTCATATAGTCTGGACAGTTCGTTAGTCATATAAATATCGCTACGTCCACTTGGTAGATCATTTCAATTAATCTTAAATATTACACTCGATTGCAGAAAGCTTGTAGTAAACATTTCTTATACAAAGATCTAATTCATTCAGAATGCATAAACGATTGCAACACAAGAAATCTAGTTATTTTTGGGGTTTTGCATATCACTAGATATTTTTATATTTGTATAAGCTTAAATGTAGACTACTACCTTTCTGCAATCGACGTAACTTAAGATTACTGTAGAGTACAAAAACGTGCATTTGTAAAATAAATTAAGTTTGAATGTCAATGCAAAATTCGTCGTAAACCTATCAGATTTAAATTTAAGATCATTGCCTAATGAGTTATTCAGTCCAGAACTTATTTAAGTTAATGAGTCATTTTGAGATTTAAAAATCTATTTTCCAGTGTTTTAGCAAAGCTTTGCTATATTTTAATCTTTTATGTAAGGATGATGAGTAAGTGTCTCTATTTATATCATGTAAACTTGGGGAAGTGAGGTTATGGCTTATAAAGTACTCTTGCTCCCATTTCTTGAATTCACTTTCCAATTTTGATTCTTCTGCTAGTACCTTAGTTTGTATGGCTGCCAAACACATAATGAATTGTTCTTTGTCATAGGAGCTATTGCTAAACTTCTTTTTAAGTTGGTCAAGTCTGATCACTTCAGCTGTATTACCAAGTACATTAGATACAGCTGTTCCCAGACGTGTTTGGAAGTCATTTGAATTGTGTTCTTGTACCCTTGTAGTGTCTGTTTCTTTGTTCTTTTGAGCTTGGATATGTATGCAGTCTTTACACGTAGATGAATCAATTGTAGAGGTTTCAGTAGCAGATCTAGACAGTGTATGGATCTGTTTTAGTGTTTGGTCATGGTCAGTAGGATCACTGCTGTTGTGATAATTATAAGTCACATTGTCATTTATACAATCTGTTGAATCTTCATTATTATTTATATTATTGTTCACATCATCATTGTCATCTAGATTCACTGCATCAATTTCCAATAACTGTACAACAGTTGGATCTACATTTGAGTGGCAAGGTTGATCATTGTCTACTTCAGATATTTCTAGATCTTGAGTTTGCATAGGACAAACTGGTGGCTCTTCATTGCCATTGATGTCATCTAGATCTTCTTTGCGCAGGAAACCTGTTTTTATCATTTTTGTAGCATCTGGATTGTCATCATAAGGCAGATAAAGATAGTGGGCTGGAAGACAGATGGATTCTTTGATTATATAGTCCCAATACCCCTCCAATATGCCTTCCTCACATTGCATATTAGACGATCTGAAGTGGTGAAGATCTGGCCCATCTTCTCTTGTCTTTGGGTGGTTTGAAGAATCTAGGAAAGTCACATTCGAACCATCAAAATCCCACCAGCCCCCATTCTCGTTAGCACCAGCAAGAAGAAAATCACTTATGCGCTCCAGATGTGCTTGCCACTCTTTGGGGTAGTCTTCTAGTATATTTGATGGGAAGAGGGTGTCCAGGAAGGTGGGTAGACTAAGGGCAAGGCGCTTGATTTTATTAGGCATTTCTTGGCTTCTTTTCCCTTCATTTAATTCTTTGAGCTGTTCTTCAGCTTGTAATCTTACCAGGGCATTTCCGATGACATGAGAAGGGCGTTTGGATGAAGTGGACTTCGTAATGCTGTTGATTGAACCGAAAAGTCTCTCCTCATCTTCAGCATTGACTGCTTGCCCAGAAATAAGCCTTAGCTGTAAAGGTGCATGATTAATTAGGTTGTGGAAGTACTTTCCATAAAGTTTTCGGCGTGTAATTGTCTTTGGGTTAAAGCCTAAAACCTCAAAACATAGAATTGCATGAAGGAAACTTTGGTTGTAGTATCTTAGCACAGTTCTGGGGCAACGTTCCTCCTCACCTTGGTAGAGAATTTCCTGCATCTCAACAAGGGTGTCAATTAATTGCTGAACTTTACGGGGTACATGCCCTCTCATTCGAGATGATATTGCAATTATTGAGTAGCGCTGGTCACATGCTCTTTTTTTGTCTTTTCCCTCAGTTGCCAACTGGATTGTTTCTTTCAACAGTTTTGATTCTATTTCAGGTAGGTGTCGAGGCAGCTCTTGCAAAATATTGCCTATATGGCCAGCCAGATCGTGCATTGGCTCACATGGTAGCACCTCATAACTTGAAATATTCAGACTTTCTAATGATGCCTGGGGAGATAGATATAAAAGAGCAGGTACTCTCTTTTGCCCATGTAGATGATGGTCAATGGCTCTTTGAAGACTGGCTTTGTCCTCTTTTGTACATTCTATGGCCCTTGATCTTAGTTCTTTCTGTAGCTCGATTTTGGACAAAGCATTGCATGGATCTGTTTTCATGGCTAGAGAATTTTTCAGGGTAACAGGGCCTTCTATTATGATCTCTTGCCGTTGCTGAAGTGAAAGGGCTCGGCATCTAAAAGCATGATCAAGCACATAAGTCATGCAGGAATGAATTACACAGCCAGAACAAAAATAGTGGCCTCCCCTTTGTTGACCAGATTCAAGCTGTACTGCTGGGCCATCACCTTTGCAGAATCTCATTATGTCCTCAATGTAGACACCAGGGCTGATTTCAATTTGCGTTGTCATCCTCTTTAAGCACTCACATCTTGTCTCAATATATGCTAACTGTTCAGCATCAGTATCTGCACACCTATGATTATAATGAATTATCAATTGGTCATTTAATAGCTAAACATTCAGTGTGCTTACCAAATTTTTTATCTGTGATCTGTTTTTAAATCATAAGCTAAAATGTCAGTTATGTTAATTAATAATGGAAAAGGATCAATCTGAGATCAATATATGTGTGAAAACTCTTTCAACTTGGGTTTTGATAAGCATGCTTAGCATGTTAAAAGAAGTATGGATATGTGAAAAGGGAAGATAATGTAAACGTGACTACATATAATTGCTTTTCTTAAGGATCATTTTCCATTATAACATGAGTTTTCCAATGTTGATGGACTCAATCTGATTCTAACTAAATTTTTACTAAGTGCAGTGCATTTGTGAACATACCTTGCAATTATGTAAAGCTGAGGGCGTTCTATTTCTTCTTGAATATTTAGCTCTTGTCCAGTTTTTTCTTTGTACTCCAAAGATGTTAGGTGTATGGCTGGGTCATACAAAACTGACACTAGGAAAAGTAGATGCCCATGGTTGGCTATTGTGGAGTGGTCATGCCATACAATTAAGTGTCTAGTTCTTTCTATTAATTTCAGCATATCTCTTAGCTCAGAAACTGAAAGTTCATCAAGTGGATTGAACTCATTCAAGTCTGATAGCCTCTTAACAATTTCTTCCCTTTTCATTTCATTGTAGAACTCATCTGAATTTTGCCGTGTGAAGCACTTATGTTTTTCCAGGGTGTCTTTCCTGATGTCCTCTAATGGAATTTTTCTCCCCTCTACAATGAATTCAGTAACCTCTATTTCTTTTTTATTGTTTAGAAGCAGCTTTTGAAATTTCTTTGGTACAACCAGTTCACCAATTTTTATTTCTCCATTTTCAATTTTTGCCTTCAGTGACTTTTTCAAAGAACTGTTGGACTCTGGAGTTGGCACAGAAATCTCACCACCACTGCCCTTCAGTTTCTTTCTTCTAATTCGTTTACCTTGTGTTGGGTCTTTAAATTGATTTACATCCACCTCTTGTCTAACAAGGATTTCCTGGATCACTTGGCCACCATTCTTTGCTGGTGTACCACTTGTGTTCATGACATTGTGTTTTCTTGCCAATTCACTCCAATTAATCCTTGTACCAGCTTCCCCATGGTTTTTTACATCTGCTTTCAGTGCATTGACATCCACATTTTCTGTGTTTGCCAAGCCTGTGTGAGATTTGTTTTTTCTTTTGTTCCTAATTTGCTGTATGGATCTCTCCCTTGCTGCTTTCTTTGATTCGTAGCAGGAAGCAAGTCTCTCCCTTTGACGAGCTGCATATGACTGACGATTACCAACACATCTAGAAATAATTTTTATTTTCAAGTGTTAATTATTATTTGATTTGAGTCAGCTTAAAAGTTTTACATCTCACATATTGTTTTCCTTTTACAATTTCTGACTATTTATGACTTTTTTTCAATTAGAATGACTGCAAAGACCTCACATGGGGATATCATTGTTGAAGTACAGTACTTAAGGTAAACTAATATTTCCATTTTGGCTAATTTTGTATTAATAATGCATTATTCTGAGGAGAGTGAAACAAAAAAATATATAACAAGGGGAAAATGCTTGACTAATTAACCCTTGACCCTTAACCCTGAGTTTATTATTCCCATTGAGAGGTCGATCCATCATCATCATACATGAACTTACATAGTGTATAACACAATATTAAATGCTTTTAGTTGTTTTAAGTTATACAACTCATATTTGAAAAATAATTTAGATATTTTGTTTGCAATATACCTCTGCATTGATGTATCTTTCCAATGACTTTCCACTGTGTTTCTTGCTGTCCTCATTAAGTCTCTGTGGATCCTTTTCCTCTCATTCCTTGATTTTGTTACCTCAATTTTGGCTTCTGGGACTTTTGACAGGGCTTTTCCAAGAGAAACGCCAGCCTACTTAGTGAAAATTGGGTTGAGCTCTTGAAAGACTCTCCTAGCAGCTTTTGTAACAATTTTCTGTTTGGGATTCTTTTCATGTTTTCCTGTGGTGGAACTCAACTCTGAAATTACTCTGAATGGATTTTCTTTTCCTTTGACTTTTAGGCGCGGATTCTTTACTGGAAATAGAGCTTGGATATCAGCAAAATTCTGGTAGCATCCTTTACAATTAGAAAATGTGTGCTGCTGTTTTCTTGCATTTGAGAGAGCAAGCCAACGATCAATGGCGAATTTATCCAAATCAAAAACCCAAAGAATAACAAGGAAAACGAAGCCAATCATTAGCACTTACTTCTTGCATGACACACCAATCGAGTATACGTCACACGAAAGAGATCTTGGTGTGTACATTTCTGACACCCTATCATGGTCCAAGCAAACAACAGAACAGTGTGCAAAAGCAAACAGAATGCTTGGCTTTGTCAGACGCAATACTAAGTTTATCAAAAGCCACTCGATTAGACGGTGCATATATCTAACGCTTGTAAGATGCCATTTTGGGTATGCCACCCAAGTCTGGGCCCCTCAAAGTAAAGACCTAATGTGAAAGGTTGAAAGAGTTCAACGAAGAGCAACAAAATACATACTCAACCTGCCATTTGTATGTCAGGAATCGTACAAAGAAAAATTAATTAAGTTAAACTTGCTACCGTTAACCTTGTGGCATGAATACTTAGACATGTTATTTCTATTCAAAGCAGCCAAAGGCATCATCAAAGTCAGTCACAACGTTCTTCCAGAAGTCCGTCAAGCAAGAAGGACCACTAGATCTACCTCAAAGTCCAATGTCACCCAATTTTCATCAACAACCTGTAGGACGACGTCGTATCAAAGATCGTTTTACATCAGAACCACAAGAATCTGGAACACGCTGGCCAATGATCTAGAACTGTCACTGTCTATGAATTTGGAATGCTTCAAAGGCACCCTAAAAAAGTACTACAGACTTGTATTAACCAACACGTACGATCCTGAAGATCCAAGAGCATGGAAAACCATCTGCCCAACATGTAACTCAAGCAGAAACCTTACAAGACCAGTGACCTGTTGTTTTTAAATTTACGTACATTTTGATCATTTTTGTTATTGTAATTTAATGGGCCCGCTGTAATTGGTTCAAGCTGTAGCGGCGTTCCTGCCTTTGGCAAAGTAAAAAAAAAAAAAAAGAATTCTTCGAAGAATTTTGTCTTCTCAATCTTCTTTCTTGGGTTCCATTTTCTTACAACAGATTCAAGGGCCAAGAAACGCTTATTAAAGCTTTGGAAATCAATGTTGAAAGAGCTCAAGTTGTCTTCAAATACTTGGCAAAATAATGTGTACCGTTCTTGTGCCTTATTCACATTGGCGCCATTATTACATTTCCTCACAAGTTCATCCGCTTTCTTTGACGAAATTACGGCTGCCACTTTGGCAAAACCACACGTAGTGGGAGAGCAAAATCCTCCACACATTAGCTCGTTTTTTATCGTATTCAGGAACTACCCGATCAGTATATATTTGTGTGTAATCTCTTTGTATGAACGTTGGCTGTTAGCTCGACGATCGCGCGGTTTTCTTTAGACAAATTTCAGAATTAGCGCCAATATGTAGTCTTTTAATCTTATCAGTAATATGAGCTTAAATTTCGAAACATTTCCTGATTAGTGATAGCGATAATACAGTAACTTTAGGGTTGATTCAGGATAACATTGTAAAAATTAACAACACAACACTCACTTTTAAATGGCTTTATTTTCGAAAAAAATAAGGCACATTCAACTATAGCATACGAAATGTATAAGAAATAACTAAATAAATCTCACCCTATTCCTTTAGCCGCTTACGAGCACTTTTAACATCAGAAATAAATGAAAAAGTATTACAAGAATAGAACTGCAGCTTGTCCGCCATTTTGTTTGTTTCTTTTAGTGATATAGCCGCTGAACAAAAACATAGCTGGTGCTTAATATAGATCGAAAAAATGAGATCATTATAGGGGCAGTTTATAGCGAGACTGCATTGTACTAAAACCTTCATATAAAGCATAATAAATGAAAGCCATTGTAGCTCGATGAATGTATTTTAACTTTACAGTGAGGATAGATGGAATAAAGGCATATTTAAGTTGTATTGAGACAAATTTTATGAGAATGTCGATTTTTCTACGAAAATCATGAAATAATCTTCTAACGAAAGCAACTTTGGTCCTGTCCTCACTGGATCAAGAGAGAATCATGTTCACTGCAGTATTTGAATCATTTACTTCAGTATTTAGAATAAAATTCATTTGATGCACAGGGTATAAATATCACGTATATGAAAAAGCGTAATTTGATGCTCTTTATCGGTCACGTGATCACTTTTTGTAAGAAAAGATGTCTTAAATAATTCTATGGCAATTAAGGTGTCTATGTGAAATGAAACCAGTCGATTTAACAAAATTATACATTTTATTGTAATTTTTATTTCGATTTTTAATGATTTTCTTGAGTTGACCCAGGCCTTAACACACTTGAGTACTAGCTTGTAAGAAGAAAATTTGATGATGTTGCCTCCCTAATGTGCTTAGCTGCATCTTCCCATAGTTTATGACCTGGTTTAAATGCTGGCCATTCATTTAATTTCTCTGGCCATTCATAACTGGGATCTGTTTTGTTTTGTGGTACCTGGCTGGTGAAGTTTTGAGAGATTGAAGTAGATTCTAAGAAACAAACATTGTCCAGTTTAGGTTTACAAAATTGGTGGCATGATATCTCATATTTCAAAAGTAGAAAGTACAGAGTTAAAGTGGAAACTAATGATTAACAAATATTACAAAGTTTCACAAGGAAATAGGCACCAGAGAATAAATATTGCATTTCTTTTAAACTAGTACATACTGCTATTCTATTTATATTGGTCGCATTTCAATTCAATATTGTAAATACATTATGTAAATACATTATGGGTATATAAGGGGGCATAAACTCAATATTTTTATAGGCAGTTTAGTCTACGATTAGCCAAACTTTTAAAAGCTAAATATCATTGCCACGTAAATAAAGTGTATTATGATTTACTTCTAAAACCAAATCATTTATAATCATTATTAAAATACCTTTTTCACTGGACTTTTTGATGGTGGTGTAGAAAAATGCAAAGGTTTTCTAGCAGTAGAGTTCGCTCTAGATAGCAATTGATGGCGTTTTGGTACTGGCTTGTTTGGCGTATCGCCAGTTGCAACACTGGGACGCTTTACACCAGCACCATCCATCTAAATCCTTAAAACAGAAGCAATAGAGGTTAGTTTAACATAAAACTCAGTCATATATGATCAAAATTGCATTTTACAATCTACAATATATCGAACCTTATACGAATCACGTTTGTCCTTTGCCGCCATTTTCCCCGCGAAAATACACCATTTGTTGTGTACTTAAAAGACTGTAAATTGTGGGTCACATTTGGTCATTTTTAATCTACGTTATTTTTAGATATCTGGACTTTTACTTGAAGTTATTAAAACTTAAAATACTCAAAAAAGTGGCTAGCAACAACCGTTGAGGAAACTATGTTTTAATTTGCCCTGTCACACCAAGCGGCCTATAAGTGACAAGTGTTTGAAGCTCTATATTTGCGTTATTCTAAACAACTGATTATGCAAATTGTAACTATTGTTATTCATGAATCCATTTTCTAAGGGTCTTACCTTATTCAAGTCACGCAATTGCTTCCTCGGACAAAGAAAGAAATGCCTGAATACACATGTATGGTGGCCCATCGTTGTCAGTATAATTTTGATCATTTGTATTATTTGCTTTGTGATTTTTTTATTGAAGTTAATTTTTGAAATGAAAAGAAAAATGAAAACTAAAAGCAAGATGAAAATGAGAAGTCAAATCAAAAGTAAAATTGAAATCAAAGGCAACAAAAAATAAAATCAAAATGGAAAGAAAAATCAAAATCAAAAGTAAAATCAAAATCAAAAGTAAATCGAAAGTTAAACCAAAATCAAAAGTAAAATCACTTTAACAACGTGGCCCATCGTTGTCACTACCCTGATCCTTTGCGGCCCCTGCTACCCAAAAGGCTACATGAGCCAACACTACTTCAGTAATGGCGGACAACAGAGAAGCAAGTTGGCGAGATGATCACGTTCTAAGAGAGGCACTTGAAAAATATGTTCAACAAGGTTTAAATAGGTCTGAAATCATGGATTTTGTTACGTGATTTTTCTGAATATCCTTGGAGTATGAGCTCCTTGGATAGACGACTTCGGCATTTTGAAATCAACTACAACGACAAGACAGTTCAAGTTCAGGATGTCATGGCTGCAGTTGAAAATGAGTTGAGCGGACCAGGACGTCTGTTAGGGTACAGAGCAATGCATAAGAAGATCCGACAAGATACAATATAAAAGCCTCTAGGGAACAAGTATATTTGACTATGCAGGAACTTGATCCTGACGGTTTTAAAGCACGCGGTGGAGTGGGGGCAAAAAAGCAAAGGCAGAAAGGCAACTTCACGTCAAGAGGATCAAACTGGGAGTATTCATTAGATGGACATGATAAGCTGATGGGCTATCAGAATATCCCCTTGCGATTTATGGATGCCTCGACACAGTGAGCCGTAAACTGTTATGGTTGAAGGTATGGGTGTCAAACTGTGATCCGAAATTGATTTGCCGCTGGTACCTCGAATATCTATTTGAAACGAGGAGGATTGCTTCAATGCTACATGTTGACAGAGGAACTGAGACGGATGTCATGGCCACTATGCACTCATTTTTACGTAGCAACCAATGATATGGATCCAAACGAGACTGTAATTTATGGTCCTTCAACTGCAAACCAGGTAAGAAATGTACCTTCATGATTAGCCCCAGCACATATTTTCCATCACAAATTTTTGCATTGTTTTCTAATGGTGGCACTCCAGTAGTGCTATGACCAGGATGACGTTTGCTACTTAGGAATATAAAAATGATGAGTGGATTTAAGGTTGAATTATTTTTGTTTTATTGTCTATCTATATAGATCGAAAGGTGGTGGAAAGAACTGCATGAAAGAATGGAGAAGTTCTTTAAGAATCATTTGAATTGGCTGAAAGACCAAGGCCATTATGATCCACACAATGAGACAGACAGGTAAATACTGTGTTGATACTACAGTGTGTGTTATTTAAGAATAATTGTTGCAACTAAATCAAGAGCCTAAATTTAAAGAAACAGCACATGTACATTGCCATTAGCAGGGTACAAGTTATCAGCAAATGACTAGTATCATGCTTGTATCTTTTGAACAGAAATCTGTTGGCCTTTATTATGGTCCCACTAGTACAGAAAGAACTAGACGTTTTCAGAGAAAGTGTTTGGAACTCCCACAGAATCAGAGCACAAAAAGGCACAGTTCTCCCAGATGGGATTCCCAACCATATATACAGCTTCCCAGAAAAATATGGACTTGAGGAATGTGGTATGTCTGGAACATTTATACACTCAGTGCTAAGAGAAATAGCACAATAGTGTGACAAAAAGTTTTGAATGATGCTTAGAAAAGTACCAAGAGAGCATAAATAAGAGAGCGAAACTTCTTAATAGACTGCATGCTATGTGAATTCCCGATTTTTCCATTTTTAGTAACCGGATGCAGTTTAATTTATGTCTTACCCCTACTCCTGTCGAAAATTGGCTGCTTAAAGTGAAAGTCCCTGAAACACTGAAAAAATAACTTTTTTTTACTTCAGAAAGATGCTCCTCTTTGTCATCATAAGAAGCAACTCGAAGAGAGAAATAAATGATGATTGTCTTTTATTGTTTTTTCATATTTTCTCATCTCAAAAACTACAGATGAAACAATATAAGTATCACATTTTCTTATAAGTAAATTTGTTTTGAACACAAAATATTAAAGAACAGATTTAAAAAGAGCATTTCCAATGCTATGTGGCTTCATTGACTTTTTTTCTTCTTTCTCAGGCTTCCCTGTAACTGAAAAGCAGTTGAAAAAAGTTGCTACGGAGTCAGGTGTGCTGGAAGTGTCAGACGATTTCCTTCCTCCAGACATAAGGACAAAATGGGAGGGCATTTTACCAAACAGAGAAGATGTGAAACCTGAAGATTGTCGGGATGCATTTATTTACTTAAAAACTCAATTTAATTCTTAAAGATAAAATTTTTTATAAGTCCTGTACATATATTTATCACTTGAATTCTGGGATGGGTTGCTGAAAGGTTTGTTGACACTAAAATAAATTTATTTCACATAAAAGAATTATTTATTCTGGCAACCTGGATCTGGACAATAAAAAAGACAATTGAGGAATAATATTTTTGTAGTAAATACAATTACTTGTTCCAAACATTTTTGATAAAAACTTAATATTGTTAATTAACTGTTGACAATTATTCATGGCAAGTTGATTTTTTATTCATCTTTCAACAGACAAAAGTGACTGTTTTGATCAATGCTTTTGTAGAACAAAAAAATTATTTACTTTATTAAATTGGCTAAAAATGTTCAATTTGTTGATTATTTATTTTTCAAATCCTTCATGCAAGTACTTACTAACACCACCATTTTAAAATATGCATCAAAGTTTCATCAAGATAAAATAACATGTACAATGCGAGTATGAAGTAGGCAACTCTCAGCAATTGCAACTTCCCCACATAAGAATGCCTGAAAATACATAACCTATAACATATTTTAAAGATAAAATGTGGGGAAACTTTGTTTTGAAACAAAGTTGCTTTTGTACTAAAAGATCTCGTCCAATCATAAGCACTTAAAACAATAACCCAAAGACACTTCAAATTTGCTATGTTCCCCACATAGAAATTTTGCTAGATTTAATCTCAGGAAAGCTTTTGTGAAAATGGAATCAGATATTAAATAGAAAATGCGCTGACCTTTGAAGTTATGGCAGAATTTCATGTTTTAACCATTGAGATGGACAGATTAGACAATAGGGACCTTAAGCACCAACAACGCAGAACGCCAAGAATGTTGGCATTTGGGAGAGAGGTCCTGGATCTACGTAGGTCACGTAATCTGATCAGTTGACGTTAAGCAAGTGGCTCACATACGTCAAAAATGTAAACAAAAGCATTTGGTGATTTTTTTGTTTTTTAAAAGATGTATAGTCGAAAAAACGTTGAAGAGATGTTGTGTTTATCTTTCTATAATGGTTTCATTTCCGAAGAAGAATTTGTAGCGTTATACGAAGCACACCAAACGAAAAATCCTATTTTTCCTCACGAAGATTATTGCTGCTTCAAAGTAGACAACCTTGAGGAAACTCAGGTTTATGCCGAGTTAAGAGTAAGGAAAGGAGACATTGAACGCTTGGCTGATGCACTGGGTCTTCCAGAAACAATTCGTTGTCACCAGCGAACAAAAGCCAGCGAACAAAAGATTGAAGGACTTTGCATGGTACTAAAGGGCCCAGCGTACCCATGCAGATACAGTGACTTGATCCATCGATTTGGCCGAGCTGTTCCTGAACTTAGTATGATCATTAATGCTGTTGAAGAGTGGATATACGACAATCACCACCACAGGCTGACAGAATGGAATCGAAGTTGCAAGAGTATGCAGATGCTGTGGCAGCAAAGAGATCTCCCTTGGCAAACTGTTTTGGTTTCATCGATGGAACTGTGTGGCCTATTTCAAGACCAGGCCAAAACCAAAAGGTTGTTTATAATGGTCACAAGAGGGTTCATGCCCTGAAATTTCAATCTGTTACACTTACAAATGGGCTAATTGCTCATCTCTTTGGACCTGTAGGTAAGTTAGTGGTGTGATGTATGCTCCCTCCCCCTCCCACCTCCCCCTCTACATCCCACCCATCACTTCAACACACTGTTAATCCCTTAAAACAATGATTTTTGTATAAGAGACTCAATACCTAGTACCAAACTGATTATGAGGAGATTCTTTGAGAATTATTTTGGATCCATATTTTTGAAATCAGTTTTCAATATTTTTAAAATCAGTTTTCAATAATCAAAATCTCATATTTTTAAAGGGGAAAAGACATGATGCCGGGATTCTCAGAGATTCTCAGCTCTTGGTTGAGCTTCAAGCAAATGCACAGAGTCCAACTGGTGAGTCCATGTGTCTTTACGGAGATCCAGCGTATCCCCATAGTGTCCACCTGCAAGGGCCCTTTAAAGAGCAACCACATGCAATGACTCCTGCTATGAATGACTTCAACAGTGCTATGAGTTCTGTTCGTACATCTGTTGAATGGGTCTTTGGTGATGTAATTGGATCCTTTAAGTTTCTTGATTTCAAAAAAAATCTGAAGATTGGTCTCAGTCCAGTTGGTAGGCACTATATTGTAAGTGCTCTTCTGAGAAATGCGTTGTCTCATGTCTCTATGGCAATAATGCAGGGACATTCTTTGGTGTGGAACCACCATCTGTAGAGGAATACTTTTCCTAATTGTGCAAGTGCTTCAATGCAACGTACATGTATTATGTATGACATAGTTACCGAAGCTGGCAGCAATATTGGATATATTGCAGTCAGCTGAGGACGTTTGACTGCAATATATCCAATATTGCTGATGGCTGAAGTAACTATCTCAGTGGTATAATTACTGGTCAACTTCATAACCATCAAAATCATCAAAATTGTTGAAATCGGGAAGCAAATTTTATTTTGTACAAAAATGAAGTATAGTATGAGCATGTATACTTCTGTTGATTGCATGTATGTCCCACACGTTTTGATGCTAATTAACGTTTGTCATAATAAAAAAGCCTTACAAGAAAATTTTTCTGAATGGGGAGCTGGATTTTGAAAAGGCTCTGAAAAGTACTGTGACTGCTAACTTAGTAGTTACATTTCTTTATCATCCTGCAAATCTGGTCCCCCTAAGCAAGTCATGTTACAATATTATTGATAATGCTAAGTGGTCACAGAATCACACAGCATTATCAAAAATATTGCCGTCTGTTAGATCAGACTGACGGCATTATTTGCAACATTGCAGCTGATTTATGCTTTTTGTCTGCAATCATTGGTATATTGCAGAGAGAAAACAATAGGTTATGTAGTTGAACCGTAATTATATGTTAGTATGCAAAATATCATATATAAGTGTGTTTTTCACAAAACATCTAGTATACAATTATTCAATTCAATTCAACAAATTAGCTCAGAGTATAAATCAGTGGGATGCTCATACCTTTTAGGGGTAATCCAGTAGGAGTCCCCACCACTTCCCCCATACCAGGAAATTAAGACCTAAGACTTAGAGTCATTGCAGTTAACCCATGAAACTGGTACTCATAGTAGTGTGTCATAACTCTTGGAATAGAAACAATTAATAGACCAGGGGGTTACTTTTATTGTCAAAAAAGTAAAGCCTACTAATTAGTAGAAGTCTACAAACTACTTCATGGGTTAAGTGTAATCACTCTAAAGCATGAAAATATAGTAAAACATTGTTGCCATAGCAATAGGTCAGGAAAAAGTCACGAAATTTTTCAACAGTAACACAAAAAAATAAATAATGGAAAACAAAGTGATTTTTAGGATTCAACAATACATGTATCTTAATTAGCACTAATTTTAATAGTTGATCTCTAATTTTTGACCATTTAAACAATTGGTACACTTTGCATTTGTAAAAACTGGAATACACTAGTTCCTATAAGAGCATTCAAAATGCATTATATAATATTTGGCAAATCTGCAATGCATCTTAAAAATACACATCAAAATAAAGACTTTAAATAATTTTTGTGTATGAACTGGTACACTTTATAGAAAAGTACCAAGTTTAGGATCCCTTCTCATATATTTCACTTGAATTTGATTTTTCTTTTGTAAATAATTAAAGAATATTCACATTTTTTTATGGTTTCTGAAATTATGAACTGTATAATGTGAAATCAAATAAAAATAATATCAAGTGAAGTGTTTCTTAATTCCTTTTCTGCAGAACAGCCATTAGCATATGGACGTGTTGTTGTTGTTGTGGCAATCATTTTCATGGTTTCCTGGTGCATTTGCTGTTGTTGTTGTTGGAATTCTTTTTGTTGCTGTTGCTGTCCAACCAGTAGTTGAAATAACTCATTGTGTCTCTTTGCCTCTTCCTCCATTTTCTTGCTTTTCAATTCTTCCTTTTTTTCTCGGTGTTGTATCTCCTTTTCAGCTCTCTCTCTAAGGAATGCCACCATTTCACTACCATTGGATCTTCTTTTTCATGATCTTTGCTGGCTTACTATCTTCCTCTAAATCTTCTACTGATGTCTCCCCTCTTTTCTTAGTCTGACCTAGTGCTTCCATGGCTTTCAGCCTTATGTCTTTTGCTGCTGCTGCTTCCTTTTTCTTTTTCTCTTTTTCGTTTTCGTTTTCAGCTGTATAGAAATCCATTTTTTCTGAGATCTCTTCCAGCACCCCATCCAGCTCCGTTCTTTCAGGGCTGATCCCACTTGCTTTTACCTCAGCAGAATTATTTTTCCTGTATTTTTGCAGGAGCAGTGCCATATGGTCCTTAGCCCCCCTTGAAGTGAGTTGGGTGAAATCTCTTGGATATATGGTCTGTAGTTTTGTGACCACTTTCTGCCAAGTCTGGACATTTCGCAAGGTCCTTTCTTTAAATTTGTATGGCTCTGAAAAAAGGACTTCCATGGCCAGCTTTAAATCTTTTTCTTTCGAGTACTCCATCTGGATTGGCTGTATATAAAAGATAACATTTTATTATATAGATAGCTTGTACCAAATTTAGCCAAACATTCATTTTTTATCATTTATATCCACCATCTATAATCATTGTCAACTACTGGTACTAAATAAAAAATGTCTATGTGTATGTCTAACTCACCATCTGAGTTATTTCTATTGAAATTTTGAATTATTTGGCAAATATTCTTACATTATAACTCTTAACAAATACAAGAATAACAATGTTGGCAAACTCAGAAAACAGTGACTATTATTGATATTTCTTTCAATGTTTCTGACAGAAGAACTTGTAGCTGACAGGCAAGCTGACCCAGAAATGTATTACAACTTCTTGTTGCCTTAGAACTACCCAAAAAAATTTTATTTTATATTATATTATTAATGATTTTTTACTTGCATAGCATACTTACATACCATCGATCGGTGTCTCGAAATTTACCGGCAAATCAATTTTTTCCCCGTTGATTATGAAAGATATTAGACAATTTAAACCATTGTAAATACTTTAGGGTTAATATAGATTTTGTTTACTTCGTATTTTATCTTACCTTTGGCTGTTCTTTGTATTTTCTTCAACCTTTAAATTTACTGCCATTTTTCTTACGTCTGTGGAACACAGACATGGATTATGTATCTACAAGCTAGCGATATAAAAAACCGGCAAGAAAACTTCCTATTTTAAATGCGGTTTTCTTTTCTTGATCAGGGATTATGAAAAAATATGCTTTTGACTATATCTTACCTTGGTTTACTCTTTTCCTTTTTGACTTTTCAATGAAAATTTGTCTCTTTTTTTTCTGCGTTTCTCAAATGCGCCAAAACATCCCGATCTACGTCCTTGACGACGGTCTCATCACAGACGTACGTGGTATCCCTTGGCAACTGATGGTGCGCGCACCTATCTCACTTCCGGTACACATTTTTGGCGTTCTGCGTTGTTGGTGCTTAAGGTCCTTAATACCGCAATTAGCACCTTTTTTGCATTCCATTGCCATTTGCTTGCCTATTTCTTTAATCGGACCATTACCTAATTGAGAAAAATTAAGATTCCCCATATATATTTACTGTAAATTGTAACAATTGCTTGGGCTGGCTGTGGATTGTGTACGTATGCACCACTTCCGGTTCCGCCGATATCAACCTCGTTCCCAGGGTTTTCTCTGTCGCTATTTTCAAAACAAGACACGAGAATGTTAAATGTTCAAGGAGAAAGAAAGTCTATGAACATTGAGTTGTCGTATGTAACATATTCGAAGTACTCTGATGAATGTAGTACTTTGGTCCTCCACAGCTGGGCATCAACCTTTGATTATCGCTCAGAGGAATTCTACGACTTGGACAAAGAAGAGTGTGATCCCTTACAGGACAAATTTGTAATACGTGTCATTGAAGTTGACAGTAATACGTATCTTTATCAAACTGAAGATGGTTCGTTCTCTTTTCCTGAAGCAGAAGAACTTGAGATTGAGCCATTGATTTTGCATGGTCCAGATGTGATCAATGGGTATGAGAATAATGACTTCTTTGTTGGTGTTGTTGCTAATGTGCACAACAAGCCGCCATTATCACTATAACTGGTTCAGAAACGGAAATCTCTTGTGCAGTGGTTGCCATCGTAGTATAATCAGAATCTCTGAGCCAGGAACGTACTTCTGTAATGTTGAATATCGGGGAAAGATGCTACAGTCTTCAACAGTCGATGTTTTGGCGTAAGTATATTGTGAAATTGGGCTATTCCAAAAGGAAATAAATCATCCGCACACCCCTGGTTGAGGAGATCATATTTCATATGTGAGGCCCCATGGAAATTCCATGTCAATTTCCATGTCAATTTGTACGGATTCTTTTTCAAATATCCCATTATCAATCACATTTCAATAGCAATCATTTTTGTTCTGGCATTGGTATAACCGCACAAATCATGCCATTCTCTGTCTACACTCTAAACAATTATGTTGCTGCAGAACTAAACAATGATATACATTATTTACTCTTTATGTACCAGTCAATTGAAATCCCCCACAAATTCCCCCCCCCCCCTGAGGCATACCCAGGGCATTCACTTTTTCCCTTTGTGAAAGGCAGTGAAAGCCCCACCCCTTGGGGCAAAAAAGCTGCCTACCTCTCCCCCCACCACATCGATGACTCACTCACAGGGCTCATACAGGTTTTGGAAAGTTTTGGAAATTGATAATACATTTTCCAGGACCTCGGAAGGTTTGGAAAATTTATTTTTGCCCCACTGAGCTATGGAAAAGTTTTGGAATTTTGTAGTTTGCTCAGCCCAGCTTTACCTTGTAAATACTATTTTCAACGCATGTGCAAGGCATATGTCACAAGGATACTGCACTTTTTACCCCATTTTTTTTGTTTGCTTTGTTTGGTTTTGGAAATTTGATTCATAGGGCTTTGGAAAGTTTTGGAAAAGTTTTGGAAATTTTGACACGAGATGTTGTACGAACCCTGCACTCACTCTTACTGGTCTACATTTTCATTCATCACCTCTGAGGATTTTCCTTTTTTTGCATTTTTCCATTGGTTACCTACTCTCTCTGTTCTCCCCTCCCCTCTCCATCCTGGGTCTTCCACATATGACTTATGTTCTTGGCTTTTTACGCCTTTTCCTTTACCTACTACATGCCATTTATGACACCCTTCATACTATTACCAACTTACCCTTGAGGGCCCGGTTGTTCAAAAGTGGATTAGCATTAACCCAAGATTAACTCCGAATGTCTTCTTTAGAGATGATACTGATTCCCCTTTCCCCACCTACACTCATAGCAAACCCAACACCATTTAAGCACATATTTTGTTTGTAAATTGCATCTACCTTAAAACAAATTCTTCAATAATTGATGCAGTTCCCAGTCCCCAGGGTGTAGAGCGAAGCTCTGAATTATACTGCTTTCCCCAGCCACCTGGGTATGCCTCGAGAGGGGGGGGGGGCTTTCATTTGATGGGGGTGCAGGGGATTTCATTTGACTGGTGCATTATAAGAATACTTTGAGGCAATCCATTTGCACATACTTAGATTTTACGCTTTGATTTAAAACATTTACTTTTAGGTCCTTGTTTTAGAGGTAGGGTGCCCCAAGGGACAACATTTGCATACATGAGCCAATGTTAATGCAACACATGGGGCTACTTTAAATTTGTGTTTTGCAGGCTGATAATTGGCCATTCCCCAGCACAAATCCTAGGTTGCAAATAATCACTTTACTGTCAGTATTTTCAACCCCTCTTTCCATGTAAACAGGGCTTTAAAATTGTTTTGAAGAGGTACAGGCGCCCCTATTCCAATTGTTTATGGTTCCAAAGTTGATTTTTGGAAATGTAATCAGTACGCCCACCTGTTCCTTCCTTTTTTCCAAGTGCTCTTTTAATATTCATACATGCATATAGTTATTTCTAGACTAAAATGTGTTTTAATGATATTTCAGAGAGGTTCAGGAAAATACCAAGGAGAAGCCAGCTAACCACTCTGCATCCGAAGCTTCTCATCCACGCTCAGTTTCAATTGTGACATTGATGAAGACAGACAAGATTAAGATTCCAAAGTGACAAAAATCAACTATTTTTATTAACTTCCCAATAATCCTATATCTGACATGTTTTTGTGATCTCAAATTGGTCTTGTGTTTGCTAGAAATGTTAATTATTGATTATGTTCCATGTAAAAATAATTTCTTTTATTGAATATTCAAATGAAAAAAAAAACAAAAAACCCTGACTGAGATTCAGGGTCAACAACAACAACATCATTTTCATATTCAGAAAGATTTCAATGTAGAAAGTCAGTCATCTTGACTAGAGCGAATTTCATTTGACCATTAAAGAAAAACAACTATTTATTTAGCTCATCTCGTCAATTGTTGGCAAAGAGCAAAAGAAATCAATAGATTCAGTGTAGTAACATCTATTAGTCTGCCTATTCTGTCACAGTCCAATGAAAATCACACTCTAGCACAATGTTTTATCATATAGCTAACAGAAACTACTTCCATGTGGATGAGCCGTGTATGGCTTGAAAGCTTGATTAAATGATCAACAAATGCATGGCTGTCTGGATTAAGTACATGTATCAAAAAACTTCTTCAGGAAAAAACATATAACTACATAAAAAATACTGGCCGGTGCCATTATACAATTTGTATCAAATACTTTAATGTAGATTGCCCCGGTGGTCTTGTTTGTTAAATATGTATCAATACCATGGTTCATACAGAAATTCAAAGGTAAAATTCAAGGACTTTTCAAGGACTTTTTAAGGTTTACTTAACAGCTTTCAATGATAATTTGAGAGGATGCTTTAATAGTTTTTGCGGGAATTTTTGTTAGTAGACCAGTGAATTTTTTAATGTTTTTTTCCTCACAATTTACTTAGTAGATTTTGTAACTACGACATTCTGAAAGAGTTTAAATGCTCTTGAGCTTTTTAAGTTTCTCGTTAAGTTCGGCGTCAACTAGAGTTAGTTCTTGCATCTTGTCTTTGACTGTTCTTCTAAATGAGTTTGCCTGTGTTACATGACACAATTTCCCTTCCTGCTCAGCCTTTAACAGTAATTGATCTGCTGTTTCATTCAAGGTTTTGATATCAGAATCTAGTCGTCTTTTTTTCTTTTTTATTTCTTCAATTTCCTCTAGAGTAGACTTTCTTTTAAGTTGGAATTCTTCACCCTCTCCTGTTCTAGATATTGTTCATACTTCCTTCTAGATTGTTTCACAAAGAGGAGCAAGTTCTTATTGATGTTGACATTGGCTACTCCTTTCACACTCTTTACATGGTCACAAACAAGTCTCCTTGCAACAAGTGTATGGTGTTTCATATTCTCCACCTCCAATTCCTTGTTAACACTGAAGCCCCTTTCAACCTGGGCCTGTCCATGTGACAATACTAAAACAAGCTTAACAACACTAAATAAATGCTTATAGTTTGGTCCTGACATACATTCATAAAAAAGGTGGTCAATTCTGTCACTGCTGGAATTAAAACTTGAAAATTTAAGACTATCAGACACTGGAATGTTATCTAAGAAAAGGTTGTATTCTTGAAGCAAAGTATCACAGTCCTTTTCTGCAATTCTTCCAGCATTTAGCAACAAAGTAGTAACCTTCTTGAACTTTGCAGAACAGTTTTCTTTGTCTGATACCATTTTCACAGGATTTAAGCATGACAAATGACGCACAAGAGAGTATGATGCTGGGCATTTTTCTAGCAGTTTTTTCAAGATTTCAATAAGACAAGTCTTACATTCCATACGAAAATCCAACACCTCTATATCACTTGGTTTTGCACTTCTTAACTTCTCAGATGCATAGCCTACATCTATCTTCTTGTAGTTGACATGCAACTTCTTGTCAGATACATCAATTACATCAACTCTCATTATTGCACTTATCCAATTCTTCATTCTTAATGAATCTTTTCATTAGTGCCCTGATGATCATGCAAAGGTCGTCACTTAAAAAAGGCACCAGGGGCTTTTCAGTTTGGTATTTTGTAAGGAATGGTTGTAGCTGTGATGCAATACACTTAAAAAAATGCAACTTTGCAATGAAGCATTTATCATTCACACATTCTTGAACAACTTCATAAGACTTATTCTTTGGTTTAGCAAACCTGCCGTTCTCTGTAGCCTTGACAAACTTTACAATGTTTTCCCAGATTTCCAGAGCTCTCTCACATACAGGAACATTCTCCAACCACCTGTGTTGCACAAATTTCAAGGGCATCAATGATGAACTGGATACTGCTAAGTAATCTTCTCTCCTGGCTGGTGCATCTTTGAATAGGTAATAAAGGCTAGAAAGGAAAGATGACACCTTCCAGCCTGTTGCATCCATTCCTCTCTTGAAGCTGTTATGAACAATGTGCAGGCCGCATGAACCAATGTTGACTAAGTTGGTTCCACAATCATCACTTATCTTCTTCTTCAGATCATTGTAAAACTTCCAGTTCACGTTTGGTCCATCCATGCTCACTTGAATCATATCCTTAATAGATAGAACACTCTTTGTAAAATGATTCATTAAGTCTTCAGCAGTGCCATGACCTATGAGGAGATAAAGGTTCAATCTTTAGGTACAAGAGAACAATAGTGCTTGACAAATATTCTTTAAATCTGTATGGTTTTCAACTTTTCTGTTTACATATTTATTCATTTAGCATCCCTGCTTACCTATTCATTCGCATAGCATTTTAAATACTGGCTACACACAATTCTTACCAAGGAATGTACTATCTAGGTATCTGGTCTTTACTTCCTTAGTCTCTTCATCTATGTATCTCACATGGACGTCCATTTGCTTTTCTTGCATCTTTTTGTTCAAGCTCTTGTCAAATAAAACAATAAATAGTCCTTTGATGCTTTCTTGTAGTTGCTTTTTAAAATATTCAGCTAAACCAAAACTACAAATATAGGCTACTTTTTGCTCGCCACACTGAAACTGCTTTGCTGTCTCACTGTCAGGAAACATCCTTGAAAATAACTCAGATATATGCCTAGACATATTGAAGGAAAGGTGACTTGCAACTAATTTCAATGTCCATAAAACTTCAGCACGAAGCACATCGTCTTTAGTGAGATAACTCGTAATAGAGCTTGGAGGTTTTGAAACTGCTGCATCAGGTGGTGGCGGTGGAACTGTGAGTTCAGTCTCGATGGTGGACTTTGCTGTGGCTTGTTCTGATGTTTCATTGTTTATGGACTTTATGCTGGCTGTAACAGTTGAACTAAAGCCAAAGTCATAAAGAGTATAAACTCCTTGCTTACATTGAACCATATCCCTGTGCTTCCCATTTTTGGCGTGGGACTTCAGGGCGCTTTCGCCCATTGTTGAGAGTTCTATTAGACGATCACAAAATTTACATAAAGCTTTCTTCTTGTCGCCCTTAAAAGGCTTGATCCAGTCTTTGTATTGGGGATCAGTTTCCCACTTAATATTGTATAGACATTGACCTTTCATTGTTCTTCTGAAGCACTCACGAGTGACAATTGATCAACTCCACTGCCATCTTGAAAAATACCCAGAATGCAATGCACGTCTCCAGGGCCTACTGTCTAAAGCAAGAAGAGATGGCCCTGGGACACACTTGTAATAGTAATTTTCGATTACTTTTTGTGATTTGTGAACGTAGAAAAGACACAAGCTCTGTTTTTTGAGTTTATTAAAATGGCAAAATAACAATTCAAGGACACCAAAAAGCTTTTAAGGCAATTTTAAAAGAATTCAAGGACTTTTCAAGGGAAAAAGGCGAAATTGCAAAATTCAAGGACTTTTTAAGGATGAACTCATTTTCAAGGCCTTTTCAAGGCTTGTGCGAACCATGAATCCAAATTGCTTTTCTGTGTTTCTCATCAAAGAGAAAATTTTTGTAAAGTTTATAATAGTATATACAAATAAAAAAAGAAAATGAATATCTATAGGAAATCTAACTGGAACCTTATCTAAAGTGCAAACAATATATCCTTAAATATTAGTAATTCTAATTAATTGTAGTATTTTCATTTGCACTAATTCTATTTTTTAATTATAGCACTATTTTGAATAATATGTGATAATTTGTTTCATGGTTATATTGTTTGTACTATATCTACCATTGTTTGCAAACTTACAGTTCAAAATATAAGGACAATCAGTACCAAGCTAAAATAATTAACAAGCCTAGCGAAATCTATATTGTCTGATTTGTTTTATTCTATAATAATATACATGAAAAAATTTCTCGAAGCTGATTGGCTAAGAGTAGTGCTGTTTCAAGGAAATTTAGTGCAGAAAAAGGAAATTTAGTGGAAATTTGAGTTTTCTAAAACAGCATCAAAATCAAAGTTTTTTTTTTTGTTCTGCTGTTGTTCACATTATCCAGCATCAAAACTACGCACATTCGGACCACAAAAGAACAATTTTGATGGGGAAAAAGGCGAAAAAGCTGGATATTTTGTTGTGTTTTTGAATGAAATTGTTGCTGAAATGTGCGCGCACTACTGATGCAATCACATGTCATCAAGCGCATGCTCAGGTTTCATTAAAAAGTGTTCGCTCATTTGCATAGAAAAACCTCATTTGTTTCTAAACTTTTTTCATGCATATTGTTAATAGGAAATCATATGTCTTTCTCGTGCAATTTTGGAATAAATTTGAACTTGTGAGATTTCAAAAAGCTCAAATTGCACGAGCCTTAACTCATTCAAATTTATTCCAAATTGCACTTGAAACCATATGATTTCCTATACTTATTGAATGATTATTTTGGAAATAATTTCAACTTTAAAAGTTTGCAATAATGATTGCATTTGTGAAATGCAAAAAAATTTTCTATTGCCACCATGGTTAAATTGCCTGTGCAAAACTGTAGCTTTCCTTGTTCATCTACTACATTTGCTGAAGCTATCTCTGGATCATACAGTTGATATTCTGTGCCTTGGATATCTAACAGAATTACTTGTCCACCAGACTTCTCATAACTAAAGTGGATCAAACTCTCTGCTTTTTCTGCTTCTTCACAATCATAGACACAAATGTCCCCATTGTTGTTTACATACTTAGTAAACTCTCCATCAACATATTCTTCAATGGTAACATAATCTCCCTTGTCTGTCCTGCCCATGAACACTTTATTGTATTGAAATGTGCGCCCATAGTGCAATTCCTCTGATCTTACTTTCTTGGTAAGTTGCAATACAAAATTGCTAGCCAAATGGTCCGCTTGAACTGCCTTTTTGGTGTGCTGTTCTACTGTGAGGCCCATTTCTTCTATATCTGTTAATGCCTTTGGAAGGTACTTCTTTAAAACCCAAGTTGTGCCACTAAATCCTGTTGATTGGCTTGTAGCTTTGAAAGCTTCCCGGAAGCCTCCTGATGCAAATGGTTTGTCTTCAATCATAAACTCCGCCTCAACTGGCATGGAGCAGTCAAATCTGTGAATCTCGATTACTGTAGATGTGCTTTTGTTTATGACCTTACCTAGTCTAAGAATATCTACTGCTGATAGACTCATAGACTCATACTTTTAGGATAGGTGGTTCTGTTTTAGTTGGTTTCGATTCGCTTTTAGTTAAAACAATACATCTTAGTATGTTCTGGGTTTTTCGAGGAGATGAAGACAGCGAGATAGACGGTGTTTGTGCTATGATCTCTTTGATAGACTTCGGATTTGACATATCCTGTGAAAAGAGTTGCTATCATTAGTGTATGTTCTAAAAAAGATAAAATGATAATGACGAACATACCTCAAAAGCAGAAGTGATCTCCGACCACTGTCTCGAAGAATTTCGAGTTTGGTATTCATGTTTGCAAAGTGGAAGACAAGTTTTGTAGCTAGCTTGAGAAAATTGACTGACGTCCCGCAAAGCTACCAAGGGGAAAGAAAGACACTTGTGCCTCACTACATACACAGTGCATGCAGTACACGTGGATGAAATCAAAAAATTATTAGCCAATCAGAATAGTTGATTCCAGTATTGACCAATCAAATTGTATCATTCCCACTCTTAGAACGTTGTCTAGGCCGGTGGAGGCCGGTGTTAACTAGTGTTTTTATGTGCAAAAAGAATGTTTATGTTATACCTCTGCTGAGTATAAAATGTTAATGGGAAGTTATGTCCTGCTTTGCTGTCTGAACTAGCTCTGTTTGATGGGACACAACAAAACACCACACATTTTTTGGCTAAAAATTTGGCTATGTGAAAAATACACATAGCCACTTTATTTTCAATAAAAGTTCAGATATATGGTCAACATGACCTTCATATTACAAAACAGGTGCACCCCATCAAAGGTGAGGGCTACAAACCGCCAACGACCGCTTGGGTAAAGTGGGTAGCCCCACCCTAGCTCAGACAGCAAAGGAGAGACAACTTGCATTTAAAGGCAAAAACCATGTTCTAATATCCTATGACTCAGGTATAGCTTTATATAGACTGTAAATGGAGTCTAACAGTTACCCCTGTAACAAAGCAATACAAAACAGAATTCATACACATTTAGTCAAGAAAAAATTCAATCCAGTTTCATCAATATTTCATCAAATTTACAGCCTTCATGCTGAAAATGAGACTTCAGGAGACATAAAACATTAAGTCAAGAAATGGATACAATCGTCCCTGCAACTGTAAACAAAGTAATTATTAGATGAAAGAGAGATGCCCCTGCAACCTCTGTAAAGGAAAAATCAAGCACAACATAACTAATTTGAAATAATGTAGAAATTATGTAGAACAAAAAAGTCAGATGAAAACAGAGTTATTTCAAATTAGTTATGAGTACAACTGACTGCAGCAGAATCTTTGTTACAAGCACAACATGTTTAGTAATAAAACAAGAAAAGAGCGAAAAGTAAACCAACAGAGCAGAGATGCCCCTGCCATCTCTGCAAAGAAAGAATATAGTAAATGTGTTAAGTAATCAATAAATAATAGAGCAGCTGCCCCTGCAACTGTCATCAATCAAACTTATGTAACTATATCAGTGGTAAGCCCACACCCCCCATCCATTACAACACCAATGAAATAAACCTTAAGACTTAACCTGAAGACTAGAAACCCTAATATAATGCTTAAAGGCATCAGACTTCCAGTGTCCCAGCAATCTAATCTGGGTGTCAGAAAAGCCTTGCTCAGCTGCAAAAGAAGCTGCGCCTATTCTGAAACTATGACCTTTGTAGAGCACTGGATCAAGACCGCAAGTCTTAACTACTGTTCCCAACCAACGAGTAAATTCACTCCTAGTAACAGGTGAACCATCAAGATGCTGAAACAGGTACCCAGGCGAATTGCCCGGCACCGCTAAATAACCCATGAGTGTTTTAACTGGACAAACCAATTGTTGACGAGCTAGAACTATAGAAACTGGTGGCTGTCCATAATGATGCTTAAAGGAATGAAAGGTTACCTTAAGGGCTATAATTGAACCAAGGCTATTGGAAATTTTTGAGAATTGGCTCAGCTGCAGTACATTTGTTGATTGCTTATTTACTGTAATTTCACCGATGCGAAGGAAGGCATAAAAAGCCATGACACACATAGCATTAAACATGGAAGCAACATAACAAGATTCTAAAACACTGGTAGTAATAGTGATCATCTGGTTAATAATTGGCAGAGATATGGGCAACCGATTGTCAAAATGTCGGCCCACCTTTGAAAAGCCCTTGAGCATTTCAGTAATATAAAAAACTTTAGTTGGGTCAGAACATCCAGCCAGTCGGTGCGAATAACCCAATGCCGAAATATACGTATTGATCGTCGAAGCTGCATAGCCAGCTTGGTACAAATAAGCAATAAAAAGTGCAAGAGTTGATGTGGGAATGGGAAATGAATTTACAGTCTGACCGCTGAAATTTCCAGCAAAAACCTGTCATACAACTTCCATGCTCGCTGATATGTGGGAATGGATGAGGGCTGTAGACTAGAGCTAATAAGGTGCTTCACTACATCTGCCAATTTTGCGGTAGTAGGTGTTGTGGCACAGCTGTTGGCAATGGATGCACACTATCGAGCACCAGACTTTTGAAGCGGTGTATCTGTAAACGTGACAAAGAGTTTGCCAAACTATTCCTAATACCTGAAACATGGAGTGCCCAAAACAAGATATTATGTTCAAGGCAAGTAAGCACTAATCTCCGTACGAAACACATAAGAACCTTGTCTCGGCACGAGGACTTGTTAATGACGTGCACCAAAGCCTCATTGCCAGTGAAAAATAGGATTCTTTGGTTACGCATGTAGTGACTCCATAACAACAAAACTATTGGATAAAATTCCAAAACTGCAATACTATAGGATTTCCAGGACTCAGGCCATTCCCCATAACTCCAGAGAGCTCCAAAAACTGCTCCAAACCCCTTTGACCCCGCAGTATACAGTTGCAAATGGGTAGATGTCAGCCATTCATCATGCAAAAAGAATGACACACCATTGAAACCCTGCAAGAAAGTGAACCATGTTTGCATGTCCAACTTGGCTGCCTGAGTCAATCTTATTCGATGCTCTGGATGAGTGACACCAATGGTCAAATCAATTATCCGACGTAGAAAAGCACGCCCTGGTAAAACGACTGAACAAGTAAAATTTAACAACCCAATAAGGGACTGTAGTTCACGTAAAGTGGCCTTTTTGCATTTGAGAAATTCACGCAAGAGTGCAACACATCATAGTACTTTATCCTCAGGCAGCCTCCCCTCCAAGCGAACTGCATCAAGCTCAATTCCTGCAAAGGATAACACCTGATTTGGACCGAGGGTTTTATCTGGTGCCATGGGGATACCAAGATATGCACACATTTCTAAAAAACAGTTCAGCTGAAGTTGACTAAGTTGTTGTGATGGAGCCACGATCAAAAAATCATCTAAAATATGCAAAATGTATGTTATCCGCAATTTTTCTCGAGCAATCCATTCAATGGATGAGCTAAAAGCTTCAAAAGTCTTACACGAGCTGGCACATCCCATTGGCATACACTTATCATAGAAATACTGATTTCGCCAACACATTCCCAACAGATGGAGAATACAATACAATACAATACAATACAAACTTTATTGAGCTCCTTAAAAAAGTCTTTTCAGCACAATATAAACTAAGATACTAAATATACTGTACAGATTTTTTAAAAATTTTGAATATAAAAAATAAAATAAAAGGTAAAATTATATACTAACAAGATACTATTATATGATTTATAAGGCGTTTCTTAAAAGTCTTTATGTGCTCTATAGACTTTATTTCATTGGGCAATGAATTCCACATTTTTGCTCCTCTGAAAGCGAATGCTTGTTGGCCAGTTGCTAATCTGCATGGTGGTAGATCGAGGTCTTGGTTTTGCCTGGTTTTTCTTTTGTGTATCTTGTTCCTTCGTACAAACTTGTTGGATAAGTATCGTGGTGCATTTCCATAGACACATTTGTGTATCATAATGCAATCATTTAGATACAGTTTTTCTTGGATGTTTAGCCATTTAAGTATCTTGAGTCCTTCAGAGATGTGGTCATACTTCCTTAGACCAAGGACGACTCTTGCTGCATAATTTTGTACCAATTGTAGCTTGTTTTTGTTTGCTTTCGTAGTTACTCCATACGGTAGAACAATAAAATAATGAAGAGAATATAAATGAACTAATTAACAGTATCAAAGTCTTAGTGTCTAATAGGTGCTTAATTCTATTGATTCTACTAAGTTTGTAGAAACAGTTTGATGCAGTTTTAGTTACATGTTCGTTGTAGTTCAGACATTTGTCGATGATAACTCCAAGATCTTTAGCTGCTGGGACAACTTCGATGTCTTTACCAAGTAGTGTTACTGAGAATGGAGGCAGGGATTTCAAGCGCTGTGGTACTCCAATGGCCAAAACCTTTGTTTTGTCTGGGTTGATGATGAGAGAGTTCGCGCAACACCATTGCGATAACTCTTAGATCATCATTTAGTGATGGAATGGCTTCGGGCATGTCTTTTTGGGGAAGCGCTAGAAAAAGCTTTGTATCGTCAACGTATCCCATTGCTTTACAGTGTCTTGGGATAGATAACAAATCATTTATATACAATGTAAATAGTACAGGGGAGAGGATTGTTCCTTGTGGGACACCAAACGTAAGGGGGAGTGGCTCAGATGTTGTATTCTCTACTTGTACAACTTGGTTGCGATTGGACAAGTAACTCTCAAACCATGGGATGGATGCTGCTGAAATGCCATATCTTTGCAATTTTGATAGAAGGATATCGTGCTTAATACTATCAAAAGCTTTGGACATGTCTAACAGGATAACGATGGTAATGTTCCTTTGGTCCATGTTCTTTAAGAGTTCGTCGGTAAAATAGAGGAGCGCTGTTTCAGTTGAATGTTGTTTTCTATTACCACTTTGGAATTCTGAAATGATATTATTTTCTTCAAGGAATGACGTTAACTGTGAGTGGGCTGCTCTTTCACAGACTTTAGACATGATAGGCAGTAATGAAAGTGGGCGAGTGTCACATGGTTCTTCTGAGTCCTTAGTCTTGGGACAAGGGATTACTTTGGCCATTTTCCACGAAAGTGGAAAAGAGTTTGTGCGAAAAGAGTTGTTTACTATAGAAGTGATAGCAGGTAGTGTTGTAGGTAGGCTGTCTTTCAGCGCTCTCGCAGAGATTTGATCAATTCCTGGGGCTTTGTTCGTTGGCAAGCTTTGGATTATTTTGCGAGTATCCTCTTCTGTGATCGGCTTGAGGGTAAAGGATTGGCTTTCAGCGACAAGTGGTGAGATGTTCAAGGCCGGAGGTGTATTTAACTTGTATTGCTCAGCTAGAGTTTTTGCCTTTTCTGCCATGATCTGACCTACTGAGGTGTAATATTCATTAAATCTGTTGGCTTGTAGAACTGGGTCTTCCACTGGCGCTAGAGGAGATCTTTCCTTGGGTAGGCATCGATTTATGGTCTTCCAGATCGAGTTTGTATTCCCATTGCTGTTGTTTAACTCAGAACGCACATATTGTTTTTCTTCAAACCTGATTTCCCGCTTCACTTCTTGCCTGAAGAAGCGATACGCATTCCAATGTAGACGATCATTTGTTTTGATTGTGCTTTTGTGCCATTTATCTCTTGTTCTCATTAGAGCTTTTATCTCTAGGGATTTATAGGAATTTATAGGGATTTATTGGGATTTATAGGGATTTGGCTTTGATCTGATTTTCATCTTTTTCACGGGTGCATGAGTATCGAGGACTTGATTAAACAATAGGTTGCATGCATTGATCTGGTCATCTACTTCGTCAAAAATACTGATAACATGGAATGGGACATCTGCCAAATCTTTAGCGAATTTATTTGAGTCTTTATTTTTTATAGCTTCTTGAAGTAATGTAACCTGATTTCAGCTTGGGCATTTTTAACTTTAATGTCAGAGATACTAAGTTGTGGTCGCTTATTGATGTGGTTATCACTTTGCAATCTTGAATAATATTTTCATTTGTAGTGAGGGCGACATCAATTAATGTTCGTGAAGTTTCGGTAATCCTTGTTGGATCTTTTACTAGTTGAGTGAAGTTAAAGGTGGAACAAAGGTCAACCAATGTATCACGGTCTGAACTTTCAGCTAACATATTTATGTTCATGTCTCCTATTAATATGTCGAGTCCTAGTAACAAAGAATCTACAAGTGCTTTTGTTAGGTCTCCTAGAGAGCCAGTTGGAGAGTTTGGGGGTCTGTAGACTGTGCACAGCAGAAATGATTTAAGGTTTTTACATTGAATCTTGAGCCAGAGTTGTTGGAAGTTGGTTTCAGAGACTGACGACGATTGTTCGATGATAACAGCTTTGAAGGTGTTTTTAACATACACCACAAGTCTGCCACCAGATTTGTGTTCACCACGGTCCTGTCTAAACATAAGAAAGGCATCTATATTTATATCTGCATTACTTGTAGTAGTATCAAGCCATGATTCCAAGATAGTAAAAATGTCGTAACTGCTTTCAGTAATTACATTTGAGACCAAGTGAAATGTTTCACGAGATTTCAAAGAGCGAACATTGAGGTGAGAGACGGTAACATGAGTTAACTTCCTGGATTTCTGTGGCCCTGGGTTCAGCTCTACGTCATGAATTAGTTTCAGTACTTGTTGAAACGATGATGTTAAGTTTTCGGTTGACTTTTGGTCGGTTCTGAAGCAAAAACAGCTCAGAAAGTACAGAGCTATCAAAAGCGTGGCTTTCTCATTAGTATTCATTGTATTCATAATAATCCAAAAAGCACTTTTAATGTTAGTTTTAGCCAAAAAACGACCCCTTCCTGATTTTGTGATCAAAGAAATAGCATCATAGATTCTGGCATAAGTAACATGACTATCCTTTGTTGAAATTCCATTGTTAACTGATAACCCTTGAGGGTATGAAAGATGCTGTATCAGGCGAAACTCACCAGGAACTTTCTTTGGCACAACCCCTAAAGGTGAAACTCGAAAATTTGGAAAAGGTGCCTGTAAGAATGGACCTGCTTGATTTATAATTAATAAGAAAATACACAGAATTACTTTAAAACATGCAAATTATTTATAATAGAAATTCTAAAGTCTATATACAAGTTTCTATACTTGGAATGCTTTTTCAAAAATGTTCTAGCAGTTTTATTTTCACCTATTCTTTGTAGATATTCAAACAATCATTGTTTTTTGTGCTTGATAAGTACTTTTAGCATATCCTGGTCAGAATAATAGACACTTATTACATTGTTTCCAGCAATGTCAAATTTTGATAGGTTGACATAGATTTGATCCAGCAAGCTCCCTGAAAAAAACAAAAGTAGGCTGCTGTATAATTTGAGTATAATTGAGAGATTTCATCATTGAGTAAATTGGGTTTATGTCATTGTTGTTAAAATAATTGACATTGAAATCTCCAAGCACTATGTCAATATCAGAGTTATTCAGAACATGTGCTGTTGGTGGTATATTCTAGGAAATTAGTAGATTTGTTGTGATACAAAATAAGTAATGATAGTGTTTGCAGTGTATTATTCTCAAGTACATCAACTTTTAAGCTGTTTAGGGAGCATTCATTTTTTAGGAGGGGGGGGGGGGGGGGGGGGGACCCGGAGGAATTGAGGGGTGGGCCATAAGAAATTTACTCTATGAAATGGGGTGGGTCATGTTTTTCTGAAAGTTAAACCAGGTCTTGGGACCCTATTTTCATATTTGTAAGTGGGGTGGGTCATCAATATAGTTCAATTCCTTACCGTGGGGGCTTGCATTTTTTGTGTGTTTGATTCCTGCAATTCCTCTGGCCCACCCCCCTCCTAAAAAATGAATGCTCCCTTATTGTAGATGATACACAAATTTACATGTCATTTGACTCTAGTCAACCTGGTGATCTAAGTACTAGTAATTCTGATTCTGTCAAGAGCATTGGTGTGATTTTTGACAAATACATGAGCTATGAATCCCAAGTTAATGCTATCTGCAAGTCGTCCTTTTTTCATTTACACAATATATCTCATATAAGGAAATACCTTTCTGTTGACAGTACCAAGACCCTGGTTCATGCTTTCATTACTTGTAAGCTTCACAACTGTAACTCACTACTCTACAGTTTACTTATTAATAAAATTCAGTTGGTACAGAACTGTCCAGCTAAACTCATCTGCAACCAGAGAAAGTATGACCATGTTACTCCTCTTATGAAACAGCTTCATTGGCTTCCTGTCAAGTACTGTATAGTTTTCAAGATTTTGGTCATTACTTATAAAGCTCTCAGTGGATTTGCACCTGTTTACATCGTGGATTTATTGGAAAGATATACTCCTGCACGCTCCTTACGTTCCTGAAACCAGTTACTGCTCAAGGTTCCAAGTACTAACACTGTTACTTATGGAGACCGGGCCTTCAGCGTCACCGCCCCTAAATTGTGGAACTCTGTGCCTTATGAAATAAGATCAAGTGAAAGCTTGAACAAGTTTAAATCTAAATTGAAAACATATTTGTTTTGCTTAGCATATAACTGACTTCATTAGTGACTTTGTCATGGCTTAGGTTTTTATATATTTTTCTACATTTTCTTTTTTATCACCTTGGCAAGATTGATTAATTTTCTTTCTTTTTAATTTTTAATATAAATATCTTTTGACAGAGTCCTTTTTTGTGTTATGTAAAGCGCCTTAGAGCCTGGTATAAGGCGCTTCAGAAATCTTAAATTATTATTATTATTATTGTATTAAAATATTGCTGTTGTGTAATGACAATATTTTGTTTAGTGCATACTGCTAGACTTGAGTATTTGTCTGTAGGGTGACCTTGTCTATGTAGCAAAAATGGATGCAAGTAATTTCGTATTTCCCTGTCATTATCATTAGATAGTAGCTGTGTTTCTGTAAAGGCAATGATATTACTGTTCATAATATTTTGATCAAGTCTAACATCAATGCTGTGTTTTCTAAGAGATCTGATATTTATCAGGCAAATTGCAATTGTTAATGTGTTATCTGTAGACTGTGATGCAATGCCATTGTTTGTCTCACTTTGGAGGAGTTTGGTAATGCTAAATCCGTACCATCCGTAGTGTTCTCAACGGAATGTTAGCACAGATCGGGAGTTCCCAGCTTACACACGAGCTACTGTCAACCTTAATGGCTGAAGTGACATCTATCGTGAACTCTCGTCCAATCACAACCATACCATCAGATGCAGATGAGCCCCAACCCCTCACTCTATCAATGCTATTGACATTAAAGGAACGACCCCTCAAGCCACCACCTGGGGACTTTGCCCCAGAAGATCTATACTCCAGGAGACGTTGGAGAAGAAGCCAGTATTTGGCCGACCAATTCTGGACCAGATGGCGCAAGGAGTACTTACAGAATCTCCAACATCGAACCAAGTGGCAAGCCATCAAGCCAAACCTGAAGGTCGATGACCTGGTGATCATTAAGAGTGAGGACAGCCACAGGAACCACTGGCCCACACAGGAAAAAAATTCTGATTTTCCAATTTGGGGGAAAAAAGGGAAGTTATTGGGATATTTTGCGGTTTCCTTTGGTATTTCCCAAAATTGGAAAAGTGCTACCAATCTTGGGTCAAAATATTCTCAGAAAAATCCCAGTTTTGGGAAATCGTTGTCCCAATATACAGCCCAAACTGGGTTTTTATGTTGTCATCATATTCCCAGTAAAATCCCATTTTGAGGAAAGAGTTGTCCCAATATAAACCCCAAACTGGGTTTTTATGTAGTCATCATATTCCCAGTAAAATCCCATTTTGAGGAAAGAGTTGTCCCAATATAAACCCCAAACTGGGTTTTCATGCAATCATCATATTCCCAGTAAAATCCCATTTTGAGGAAAGAGTTGTCCCAATATAAACCTCAAACTGGGTTTTCATGCAATCATCATATTCCCAGTAAAATCCAATTTTGAGGAAAGTTGTCCCAATATAAACCCAAAACTGTTTTTTTTTATGTAGTCATCATATTCCTAGTAAAATCCCATTTTGAGGAAAGTTGTCTCAGTATAAACCCAAAACTGGGTTTCATTACAGTCATCATATTCACAGAAATCCCATCTTTAGCAAGTTGTCCCAATAATGCAAAAGTATCAAAAAAAATTTCAGTCTAAATGTTTTCATGATATTCCCAGTTCTAGAATGCAAATAATTTTCATAATGGTGCTAGCTATGCTTGTTCAGAATCCCAGTCCTATAGATATAAAACAAAAATCCAAGAAAACAGCAACAATAAACAGTATTTAATAAATAAAGAACGAAGTTAGTTTTTTTCTTCACATGAAAGTCTGTTCTTTTATGTCACAGATAAATCTAATTTATTATTTCAATCACTGCATGCTATATTGTCATAATTTATACAGCACCTGTCATGACCTCTTCCTTCAATAAAATATCCAGATAATTGGTTGTACACAAAACATGTTGCTTTTGAAACTAATTAAAGCCATATTACGTACTATTTAATTGAAGTTAAATTGAATGGGATGCTATTGAGGTTTGTTGAGGTCAGATAATTATGAAAGGTGGTGTATTGACATATACATACAATTATAAGTTTGTACAACATACTAAATACTACTAAAGTCACTATGTTCTCCAAATGAAGTCTGGAGTTACATGAATTCATGACCTCATATTTCTTTTTGGCTAATTTCACTAGCTAGCTTTTTGACTAGTTTAAAACTCAACAGTACATGCCAAAAACATGCATTCTTTTAACATACTTAAAATTATATACCTGTTGCAATTAACAGATCAGTAATTTTCTTTAAAACAAGACTGTTGTTCGTAAATCACATATTAAAATTTCAACTTTATCAGTTAAACATTTGCTGTTTGACATGTTGCTCCTTTTCTATTAAGCACATGAACTATACTGTAGTACAAAAACTCAAGCTATGCCAACAAGCATTAATGTACAGACTTTCAATATAATACTCTCATCTATAGACTATATATATGGGAACGACATTTCTTTTTAGCATCTTTTTCCCAAGTACTTCAACAAGTGGGGAATGTTTGAGACTAGTTAAGGTATCAGGGTACCCCAAAGTTTCTCAAAAGGGTCGATTTTTACTTTTTTACATTTTCTGATAGAATATACAATAAGCTATGATTTAGTGAAAAAATTGTTTCACTAGCGATTTTTATTAGCGAGTTATAAGCGAAAAACTTTTTTCTGGCTTAATCCCTGTCAATTATCTGTTGACATCACTTGTCAATTGACCTGCCATCAAGAGAGCTTGTCGGTGAAGAATATATTTGAAACCTTTGTAAAAAGATTATTCAACAAGAGCCAAAGTTCAGTGAGATCAAATTGCCTTGACTTCCCGCCATTTGTGTGGGAAACGTAACAAGATTTTGGTTGCCCTTTACTTCAGCTGTCATCAAGCAAGATTATGAGGTGTTATAATCCCCTTGTATCAACAAACCCGCGTCTTGGCTCCAAAACACATTTTTGCGTTTTTCTCGGAAGTGAATTTACATTCAATTAGCTGTGTATTTTGAGTTCCCGGTCAAAGGGATTTTAATGGATTTATCTGAAATTTGGCAGAGGTCATCCTCAATAGTTGTTCTTGATTTTCGATTTTTTGCTCCATTCCAAAGTTATCGTCTGTTTTGTATCGGATACAGCTATTTTGGCGGTGTTGTAACTTTAGGAACGTATAACAGAACAATGGGGCAACTAATCAAAAATCTGAGACACACTTTTGACAAGTGATATCTCATGATCTCAGAAAGATAGTAAACATTGTTTTCGGATCAATATTGATTGACCGGGAACTCCGCGAAGACACCTTGATGAAAATTTGAATAATTCGCTCTAACCTAAAAGGAAAAAAATTATTTTACGATAAAAATAATAGAAATAGTTTCTACATTTATTCAGCTTTCTAAAAATGTTTACTTTAATGGGGTTTAGACTGACACGGCTCAAAAACTGCTGCGCATGCGCGAGTAAGACTAGAATTTTCAAAAACAAAATGGCAGACGAAATTTCTTGAATCAACACGATGTTTACTGCTTAAATACCCAGCCGGAAGAGACCTTATGATATTGGAAATCACTCTCAGGGGAAGAGCTGGTCCTTATCTTTCTTTCGGTGTGACTGAAAGGTATACTACACTTGACGATTTGCAAAATTATGGGTGGTAAACAAGGACAACTTCACAAGTGTCGACGATTTCCGCATATCGACAGCAGGTCACAGTTTTGCCAGAAATAAGGTCATGTTTACAGACATAAGGATTCTAACACGCTTAAATTACTTTTAAGGACCTTACCTACAACTATATCAAAAATGACTTTTTTTTAATCGATATGACTTCTTTTTATCTGCAAGTAAAGTCTGGTTATCTCTGCCAAAGGCAGACTACATTTCCTGAACACCCTACACTTAAGATTTAGTGAATAAGTGACACCTTTTTATTTCTATGAAGCCCTGGATTATATTTTTAACACTTGGCCAGGCTTGCAACTTATATAGCCAATTCAATATTGGTGTCTTTTTTTCTGATAAACTGCATGATGGTGCACTGAATTATCCAGTTCTGAAATTTAGATTCTCAATTTCATTTGAAAGCTGGTATATTAGGGAGCCCTTTTGTTAAAGCACAGTTCTTGTTTTATAATGGTAATTCACATTGTCATATAGCAAAAAACAAAAAAAATGTATGAAACTGAAATATGTATTTCCTCTTACATTTCTATTTTTGAATGTATTTGTTTTGGATTTTAATGATCATCTTTCATATTTCTGATCCAATGCAAGTACCATGAATAACCTACCTAAAAATACAAAAGGCTGAGCATATTTTCTATTTTAGTTCTTGATCTAACATAATTTTGGTCTTGGTAAGGGTGGAGGGGGGTGGGTGGATAGGGTAGCCCTATTAGCTAGGGACACATTTATCATGTGAATATTTAAAGGTGGGGTAGGCTGCTTAGCCAAGGTTATGTTCAGGTTTGAAAACAACAACAACAACAACAAAAACCAAGATGGAAAATTTTGTCCTTTCATGTAGGAATTGATTGTAATGGTGGTATTATAAACTTTAGCAAAAGCCTTTCTCTACACTATACCAATAGCCCCCTTCTTTCATGAAAACAGGGCCTAAGACAAATATGACTGATGTGAGAAATACATAGTAGCATAATAGCAAGAATTTCAAAATACATAATAGCAAGAATTTCAAAATAAAAAAGTTCAGAAGGCTCTCTTTCTTATTTTTTTAAACAATCCACAGATTTCTTCTCTTAACCTGTAATTACATGTACATGGGAAGTTGGTGACAGCTAATAATACACATATGTACATGATGTAATATTGTAGTTACAGTGCAAATCTCAAAAGTATGACCGTGCAGTTATAATGTATTTGCCTATTTTCACCTGAGCAATCATCCAATCAGCATTCAAGTTATCTCTTACCTCTTATCTAAGTGCTAATTGGAGAATGGTGAGACACTGCATTAACAGTACTAGTTTTTATATATTTATCTATTTATTTTTTATTTGAGTTTATTTTATCTTTGTTAGTTTGTTGTTTGTCTGTCTGTCTGTTTGTGTGTTTGTTTGTTTGTGTTTGTCTGTCAGTCTGTTTCTGTGCAAATGGGTTAGCCTACTTGTTAGATAAGCTCATTCCTGTTCAGGATTTTTCCCCAGGGGGGGGGGGGGACTCCTATAATATAAGAGGACAGGGATGCTTGTCGGAAATTTTGAAAATGACCCCTAAAAGGTACCTGAGTGGGAGTGGCAACAATTCATTTCTACCCCTAAAAGGTACCAATTCAAAAACAATAATAAAGAGTTAAAGCAATGAAACACTTTGTTATCAATGTAATTTGAAGATTCAGTTCAGATCAACAAAATTGTCTCTTTCATGCTTATTTTAGGTAGTTTATTTACCCCAAAACAGTCCCTAAAAGGTACCAGTCATGTCTCTGGTAGTCCAATTAGTCTGAAACACCCTAAAAGGTACCAGATTGCAGATTTTGACCCCTAAAAGGTACAACGAGCATCCCCGTCCATGTACGATCGGAGTCCCCCCCCCGGGATTTTTCCCCATAGTATTATTGTGGATTACTATGGAAACTATTAAAGTAAGTAAAGTAATAAGGAAAGCCATCCATTGATTTTTTTATTGACAAAGGGAATCTACAAGATTTCTCTCTAGCAACACACTCCGTTTCTCTTGCAGCTATGAACTCAAAAGGAGCAACTGACCTATAAGGAGAATATAAATAAATATAATCATTAAATTCTTTCACAACACCAAATTTTGAATGAATATTATGTACTGCTTTGTGAATTGTTGACCAAAACAAATACCTAGAAACATGAAAATGTTTATTTCAATCAATGCAAACAAGAATAAGACTGTGACCAGTCCAAAACATTGATGATAAGTGTGGCTTTTTGTCAACTGATTCAAGTCAAGTGTAAGTGACTGACTAACAGAACAAAGCGAAACTCAGAATGTAAAGCTACTTTATAAATGAACTTTGCAGAGGAAAACTGTACAAACATTGGAATTAAACAATGAAATTGGAGTGAATGGATGGAATCCATACATTATTCACACATCAGCCTATGACTGCCTAATGAGTGATATCAAATAAATGAATCAAGAAAAGTACATCAAAAATGAAGAGGATGTGATTCCAAATAGGCCAACTAGGGTATTGTCAGCTCTGTTTGACTCAACTGAAAACCCAGCTTAATTTAGCCAATTATCCCCATGCTAAAATTTGTCCCTGATACCATCTTTTATCATATGATATTGTTTTAATCAGTATGAATTTCTGCAATCAAACTTATTAAGTTGTGTTGTAAAGTGTGACAAAATGCACCAAATAAAAGTAAAACAAAGCAGTATGGCAGGGCAGTTGCAACACAACCCAACACCTTGAAATCGTTGCTACTTACACATGTATTATATATTTCGTATTGTTTTCATACACAAACTTAAAATATTGTAAGGTGTAATGTTTTCCACACACAGCTCACTTAAACCTTACCTTCACTAATTCGATTCCCCTTCATCGCTCCAAATATAACAGCAGACACCGCCTGTAATCCAAGATCTTGCGTTGCCATCATTTATCTTGAGAAATCCTAACAATTACCTTTCACTCTGAATATTTTCAAGAAATTAAGAAGACATCTAATGATTGAAAACAATGTTTTCCTTTGGTAAAACTTCGTTCAGCGGCACTCCTTTGGTTTTGTTACGTAGACAGTTTGTTTAACCTTTTCCCGCTAAAGATCCTCATATTATCGACTTCTTTACAAGCTATTAAAAACTTGTTCTTTCCTTTACATCATGCTATAACTATGATTGTTCTTCTGGGCTTAAAAATATATATGAAGTGAACATATTTTGCAAGAAACTACTGAAAAAATATTCTCCTTCGTCCGCCATTTTTTCTCTGCGAGCCTGCAAAATTTCAGCGGAAAACGCTTGTGCGCATATTCAGTTCAATTTTATTTCGACCAATCAGCGGTTTTTGAGCCGTGTCGTTTAGACTAAAAGTTTTGGCGCAATATAGAGTTGAACGCACACCGGTCGCTAGGGGTACCCTGATACCTTAAGTGTTTTTCAGTTTTTTCTGTACATCAAAGTCTGATCTTGTTAAACCACACAATGCCACTTCATTATTTTTCAAAACAACATATTTCTTTGTTAGCATCTTTTTTGCAAGTACTTCAAGAAGTTCGGAATGCTTGAGACTAGTTAAGTGTTTTGCTTTAACGCTAAAATCTTTTTTTAGAATGTCCACTACTTCCTGCCTTTCTTTAAGGGCTTTTTGGCAAACTGATTTAATAATTAAATCTGCAACCCATCCTCGTTCCCAGGTCCTTCTCAGCTTTCCAACGGAAAAATCGAAGGCCCTGGTAATATGAAAATCAAGCTTAAATTTGATTGGTTTATGGAATGGAATGCGTAATAAGCAAACAAAATGCATAACTACTGAGCAGTGCATTTGTTTTCCGGTTGACACAGTATTTCCGGTTCTTTCTAAAGAGTGGCGCGAAAATTGTGAGTAGTGTAAATCTGAGAGTTTTTCGATTTTTAAAATATAAAATCTTTTTTTTTCAGTTGCAGAATAATCGATTCGGCTATAAAAATAGTTTTCTTTAAAATATCTAGAAATATCATGTTCATTTTAATAAAAAGTATTGCATACGACTCTTGAATCGTGTTTCACGCGGTGCGGGCAGAAACCCGCGAAAAGGGGAAAAATATGGCGGGAATAACTCCAACAAAATCGACGCTCAAAATATTCCCCAAAAACACCTGTATTTGTTGTAATAATATCATCGAGGAAAAGAACCATCCTCTCTGTCTGACTAATGAACTTCGAGAAAGAATCAATTCTTTGATTTGCCATCGACAAAGCATCAATTTTACCAATGAAGATTATCCAAGAAAAATATGTCGATCCTGTAAACGATCGCTTGAAGCAACGGAAAAGTTTATGAAACTTGTACAGCAGTCCAACAGAAATCAGACCGCTGCTCTTGAGAGTAAATCAGGGGCATGTAAAAGAGTTTCGAAGGAAGAAGATTCCCCAAGTGCTCAAAATGAACGAGAAACGAAAAGAACAACGAAGGAACGAAATAAAATTTCAGACAGATCCGATGTTCGAAGTGCCAGAGCACTATTTGGACCAGTTCCAATTGCTCCTCGTCCGAACATTCAACCTTTGAAACTTGCCACCAAAAATGATCATATCCTATGTACATCTGGTATTAGAGACCCCAAGGTGAGGTAAAAAATATAGAGTTAAAAACATGTATAATGAAAGACAAAGGGAAGGTGTCAAGAAAGACTTGAAATTCTGTTGTTAATTTCATTGTATTCTATTTTCAGTTTCTTGTATGCAACAGGAACCCTATTGAAGTACCTGACATTAAGAAACTTGTGCAAATTTGTTATTGCACTCCTATGCCCTCAACAATTGCAGATGTTATTCTATCAATACCACAGCTAGACATAGCAATAAGGAAAAAGTACATTGAAAGAATTGATCAACAGTGCCAAGAACTTTGTGTGATAAAAAGGGGGAAACCATCTGTATTGAGAGCTGGTGCAGCATCGTTCAACAACTTAGTGAAATTTAGATGGGAGACCATTTTAGCTGAATTGAGGGAGAGGGCACCTGAGGTGTATGATGTTCTGGTTGCAGTTGGAGTTCCAACAGCTCCTAAAAGTTTTGAAGCAGGAGCTTCTATGAGTGTACCACTTTGTACTGCTTGGGGAATACTGATGAATCTTAGAAATAATCAGTTAAGTCTTGTGCAAAAGCTGATAGCTATCATTCTGGGGATTGGTGGCTGCACAAAAAAGGTAAATATGAAATTGAGTTTCACTGAATTACAAACAATTTTATCATCTCATCATCTTAAGTATTAATAAGTATTAAAATAAGAACTTCATAAGATTCTGAAATGATAAAACTGCATGGTATAGTCTGTTTATGGTAAAAGTTTTATAAGCATTAAAAAGCATATTTTTACATTTTAATTTGCTTCATAGCAATATAATATTATTAGCAATCAATTTGATTGTTTTCAATTTTCTAGACACTAAAGAGACTAAATGTCTTGAAAATATCACAGTCACATCAGTCATGGTTGGCAATCTTGAATGATTTGGGAAATAACCTGGTGACAGTTATAAAAGGACATATTGCAAATGGATTAGAACCAAGAATAACCTGGGATAATTTTGATTTCAAGTAGGTATTATAAGCTCAATTATGATAAACTCTGACACCTGTTCAAATAAAGCAAACATTATTGGTCCAAACAATAACACTGATGTAGATTGTGTCCACTTCACACACTGTAGATATTTTTAATTTCCAAGGAATGGTCACAGTTAAGGCTGTACAGGTTCTTAAATGTTCTCTGTCTGACAATAAAAAAATGTGATTTTTTAATACAATACAATACAATACAATACAATACAATACAATACAATACAATACAATACAATACAATACAATACAATACAATACAATACAATACAATACAATACAATACAATACAATACAATACAATACAATACAATACAATACAATACAATACAATACAATACAATACACGAATTAATGCACGAATTAATTAGCTTAAACAGGGTTCCCAGCCACTCTGAAGTGTTAAATTCCTGTAAATAATTTATTCTCTCTTTGAAAGTTTTTTTTATGTTTAAAATAGCATCTACGAGAAATATTTTTAAAGTTACTTAAACAAAATTCCCTGACTTTTCCCTGACTTCAAGTGAAAATGTCAATTTCCCTGACCAAATATAGAATTCCCTAACTTTTCCCTGACTTAATTTTCCCTGACTGTGTTTTTCCCTGACTTTTCCCTGACCCCTGGGAACCCTGTTAAAAATACAAATAATTAAATTTAATGATCTCATTGACATATATATATATATATATGTTGTACAAACAGGGTTTCAACCACTTTCACAGGAAAAAATTCCAAATTTCCACATGTGTATTTATTGTGGTTTTTATGTGGTTTTTATATGGTTTTCAAATATTTTCCATATTTGGAAAAAATGCCTTTTTTCCACAGTGGTTTTTTCAAAAAACCACATTTGTTTTTGTTATTTTCCAAATGTGGAAAATTGGGCTTTCCTGGTAATTTTCCATAGTGGAAAACCGCTTTCCCAAAGATGGATATCCCAAAAACCCACGATGGTTTTTCACTTTTCCAAACTCCTTGGTAAATGTGGAAAACTGCTTTCCCACAGATGGATATCCCAAAAACCCACGATGGTTTTTCACTTTTCCAAACTCCTTGGTAAATGTGGAAAACTGCTTTCCCAAAGATGGATATCCCTAAAACCCACGATGGTTTTTCACTTTTCCAAACTCCTTGGTAAATGTGGAAAACTGCTTTCCCAAAGATGGATATCCCAAAAACCCACGATGGTTTTTCACTTTTCCAAACTCCTTGGTAAATGTGGAAAACTGCTTTCCCAAAGATGGATATCCCTAAAACCCACGATGGTTTTTCACTTTTCCAAACTCCTTGGTAAATGTGGAAAACTGCTTTCCCAAAGATGGATATCCCAAAAACCCACAATGGTTTATCACTTTTCCAAACTCCTTGGTAAATGTGGAAAATCGCTTTCCCAAAGATGGATATCCCAAAAACCCACAATGGTTTATCACTTTTCCAAACTCCTTGGTAAATGTGGAAAATCGCTTTCCCAAAGATGGATATCCCAAAAACCCACAATGGTTTATCACTTTTCCAAACTCCTTGGTAAATGTGGAAAATCGCTTTCCCAAAGATGGATATCCCAAAAACCCACGATGGTTTATCACTTTTCCAAACTCCTTGGTAAATGTGGAAAACTGCTTTCCCAAAGATGGATATCCCAAAAACCCACAATGGTTTATCACTTTTCCAAATTTGGTAAAATGTGGAAAGTCACTTTCCCACAACTGCTAGATATCCCAATTACCCACTAACAACCATGCTTTATAACACAAAAAATATTTATTCTAGGATAACTCAATCTATATAAACATATATATAAATCATTGACAATCCTAAATAAGGAAAACTAAAACTTTAAACTCCTTGAAACATTGACAAAACTAATTGTGCCAAACATATTTCAAAGTTTCATATCGTGAGCGATTAAGTATAATTTGTGTCGGTCTCTAATGAGCCAATCAATACACAAAATATAATGATATACAAAATGATTCAGTATATGGAATACGCTATGTATCAAATTGTCACATGCATTTAAGTAATGAGCTTGAAAGTTGCGATAATATCTTTCAACATGAACTTTGAACTTAATATAGTCACAAGATATCCAATATTATGCCATAACGTTTAAACTATCACAAAAATGATTGTCTGTAGTTTTGTAGACATCAAACCTTAAAGCACAAGTTCTTTGACACACGCAACGTTGTCTCTGGTAAGTTTTGCCAAGTCTGCTCCCTCTTCAATTTTGACATAATTGTTATCGAGCAAGGCATTTGCTATGGCCCTAACATGGGTATTTTTGTCTTGCCCTCTTAAGTAGGATAATCCAAACATCTTCTTTAGTGGATGCAATTGCCTGGTCATTTGAACATCTTTAATGCTGTTTATGTTAAGGCACATCATCACAATTAGATTTGAGCTATCTTGTGTTAAATCTGAAAGAGATAAAATGTGATTCATTACTGACACTACTGTTCATAACATTAAAGCCTCAGTGTGCACTTCTTTCAACAAAGCATGCAAAAATCAATTAAATTTGGTACCAAATCATTATTACTGTTGAATATATTGAAATTGCAGCCAGGATTCATCATAGCTTTAATAATACAGGTCGACCGACTCTGGCTTAGTTTTTTGAAAAACTTACAGACGTTTCGGTCTGGTCTCAGACCTTCTTCAGTGTCAGGTAAAGACGTTAAGGTGGTGCTACACGAGACAACTTGCAACGACGATTTTCCGCGCAACAAATGTTGCCCGTAAAGTTTATGCTGTTTATCGTACAAAACGGAACTGGATTTTTATCGAAATTTTTGCTTAGCCAACACTTTGCAATTGTTTGATTTGAATTTTAAAAACTTTTAGCGCAAAATAATGAATTTGACAAAGTGTTGCGCGGAAAATCGTTGTTGCAAGTTGTCTCGTGTAAACATCACCCTTACCTGATTTACACGCACATTTTAAAGCTAACTACTTGCGCACGCGTATCATAGATATTAGAAATTTGAATATGATTGTTCTCTGAGTTCTTATCTATTTTTGAATGCCATGCTTCTAAAAATAATCTTTGATGCCAGTTGCCTTCTTTATCTACAACTCGAGCTAATGTTTCAAAGTCAAACTCGAGTCCCACTTCATTAGCGTGACTTCATTAGTTTGACTTTGAAACAGCTCGAGTTGTAGATAAAGAATTAAGGATTCTGTAAAATCATAGTCATTTCAATATTTTCACGTTAAACTGCAAAACATGATAGTCTTTTTCAGCTATTATGTAAAATTATTCTATTTCTACAGACATAATTATATAAAGCACTGCAAACAGTTCTCTCACAAATGAGTAATTTGATGAAATAACAGATCAGTTGAGAGACATAATCCTTATCATGATTGTACAGTACAATTTTGAGTCTGAAATTAAAAGCATGATATCAGACATTTAACATTTTTTGCTTTCTCAACTAAAGTCCATATTTTCATGGCTTGAAAATTGTATGAAACAATATAATTTCTTATAGAGTTATATGTACCTGGATGAAAATATTGGTCATATTTCATTTTCTTCTTTAGTGGTGGAGATGATTCAGGTGTTGAGGAAGCAGTGTCAGTCCCTGATGTGTTATAATATACCATATTGTCTTTTAAGCTTCTTCTTCTTTCCCTCATGGTGTTTTTCACCATTTCTTTAATGGCGTTTACACCCAAAAAACACCTTTTGAATATGTAGGCCTCATCACTGGCAATCCGCTTAGCAAATTCGTGAAGACGATTGATATCATCCACACAATTGGTTCTGAAAGATGGAGTTTCGTCAGATTCAGGCCATTCCTTTTTAATTTCAGAAATTATCATCTTCTTTCTGCAAAGGAAAATAATAGTTCACATCTTTAGTGTAAACAGATAGGCCCGCTTTCAAAATCAAAGTAAACAAACAACCAAACCAAACAGAGAAACAAACTAAACCAAACTGACCAAAAAAAAAAGGCAAATAAAGCTACCCTCTATAATTCAGATAATTGTTAATAAGAGTTGAAATATAGAGAAAACAGGAGTTGAAAGACAATCAAAGAAACAAAATATTGAAAAATAGTAATTGTCTAACTGCAAACCGATTATATGTGCTTTATAAATTGATTCCAGTAATATAATAGTTCATAACTAGCAAAATCACAATTTCCATTACTTTGTATTGTATGTGCGCTTGTCTTCACACGTAAGCTTTTTTTTCTCGCCATGAGTTAATAGTCTGTCCAGGTCTTTGTTGTCATCCAAGTTTACCGCTTTTTCTACAATCAAAAATCAACATTGACATAAAATTACACTCACAGATTCACACTAGTAGCTTGTGAGACGTTAAATACTAGTACATTGTATTGCTTGCTGTAAATGCTTTTTCCTAATAAAAGTGGAAGGGGAGGGAAGAGGCAAACACATGACAATTCTTTAAAATAATATTAAGTTTAATATTTAGCATATTTTACCTTTAGTCTTTAGACCGCCCACGAGTTTTTTGAAATGTTCTTGCTTTCCTATTGTTTTCAGTCCTAACTTCTCCATAGCTGTAGTGTCACATAATATTCTCTCACTCATTAGTGCCTCTCCATTGATTTCTTCTTCTTTAAATTTTTTTGCTACATCTTTATCGAAATTTTCTTCTACCCACTGGAACACCCGTTTCTGATTCCAAGCTGGAAATATGAAGTACTCATTTTATTAATTGATAAAAAAAACTTAGTTTTACAGTTTACAAAGTTGGGAAAAAGTTTTGATTCATTATTTATTTCGACCAGACAATACCTGAGGGATCGGCTTCAAGTTGTTTTTCAGAAGGGAAAGCCGGGGATTTAGCGCCATTAGGCTTAGCGCAGGCCGGACTCAAAGCTATAAAAAAAGAAAGAAATAAAAGGCATTTTAGCACTTTACAGTTTTTCAAAACAAGTTTAAGTAATAGTTGGAGCTTTTAATTACACAAATATAAGTAACATTACCCCGTGAACCGGTACTTGAGGGATTGAATATTTGTAGTTCGTTTGTACAAGAAGCATGCAATTTTGGCGCTATCGTCCGGTCCTGGAGCACATGTTGTGCAGGTCAGAGTTGAACCTAATTGCTGCGAGCGAAGCGAGCAGCCACACTTAAAAATTAACTTTGAATTGGGATTAAAGTTAATGGAGCTTTTACACAGATAGAAGCAAAATAATTCCTTACCTGGTGAAGTATTACTCGGGGGCTTGGAAGCGATTTTGGCGCCGAATGTCGGCAATGGAGGAGATTCTATTTGGGATCCACTGGGCGAATCGAAGAGAACTGCAGTGTTAGCCTGACTAGCTAAGTCCTCTGCTTCGTCTGAAAGAATTTCAGTGTCGTCTGTATCTCGGTCTGAGTTATCAGCAGTCGAATTTAAACTAGTGCGAAACTTCTTTCCCAAATTATAACTTTTGGACGACATACTAGCTTACTGTACGTATACTCTGATCTTTGCGAAGGAATAACTCTGTAAGTTCGGTAGTGCACGTTTCCTTGCCTTTACTAGGTCTATGATTGGTTCTCTTTCCCGCCTTATACTGTGATTGGTTAGTTTTTGGCGCCAATTGTGGTATTCATTTTTGATTGGCTAAGCGTTCAGGCGAACTTGTCACTTTTCTTGGTCAGCGGTACACACCTTTTCAAAATGGCTTCCTCGTGTTATGAATGTTTACCTTATCTTGTCTTTCTGATCTAGAGCGTTCAAAACGCTAGCAAATTTAAAAGTACGTAGGGTAAATGGTGAGTAGATTTCCGTCAGCACTTTGTAGTTGCTCTGCAAAGAGGGGACCTCATGTTCACTGCCAATGTAAGCACTGCAATGGCAGAGCAGTGCATCGGAGAACACAACTCAACCACCTTCAAACGGAATTCGATATTCAACAAATGCTTTTTGGGCAGTCATCATCATTTTGTACAGATGAACACGTTTCAGCGGAAGAGATTCCAGAGCCTGATAACTCGCAAATAGTTGGTAAGTAATGAGTTACAAAAGTTATACTTAAATTTTACTACAAGATATAAGCTTAATTAACTTAATATTTTAAATGTAAAATAATCACTCCTTTTGGACATATGGGAGTAGATCGGAGTAAGTTTAACTTATATGATTTTGTGTGATGCCCTTTTTATTATAACTTGCTTTTGACATCTGTATGCTAAGCTGCATTAATACAACTGTATCTTTGAGGTTGCACAATGAAATATAAGTGAAGTGAAAGAATAAACTGATGACAGACTCATACTTGCCCAGTTTGGTAATTAACCTTGAATAAAATACAAGTGAAGTGAAGTAAAGTGAGAGAATAAACCGATGACAGACTCAAACTTGCCCAGTTTGGTAATTAACCTTGAACTATGAACCATGATTACCAGTAGTAACTATAAATTCTTATTTGTTTTTGTTTTGTTTTTGTGACATGATTATTTTGTCTTACGTGTATGTACAGTATTTCATATATATCTTGAAGTAAACTACTCAATTCTTTATGTAATCCATTTACTGGAGTATTTCATATATATATATATATATATATATATATATATATATATATATATATATATATATATATATATATATATATATATATATATATATACACCAAATCCCTAAAACTTTGATATTGTTCTGATATATATACATATATATATCCGCCATTTTCTATTGTCTTTCCTTTTGTTCTCAAGTTTTTCCCTTGAGAACAACCTTCAGAACAAAAGGAAAGACAATGGAAAATGGCGGATATATATATGTATATATATCAGAACAAGATCAAAGTTTTAGGGATTTGGTGTATATATATATATATATATATATATATATATATATATATATATATATATATATATATATATATATATATATATATATATATATATATATGTTGAGTTGAATGCGACCGAAAAATTTGAATCGATGATTTTCCTCTTTGTTTTTTCAAGTTTTCTTACTTTCAATTTGGTGTCTTCATTACAAAAAGACAAGTAATGTGAAAAACTTTTATTAGTCGACGCGTTTCGACAGTGCTCCGCTGTCATCATCAGGATAAAAAGGAAATATAATTTTACAAACGGTCATTATATAGATAAGAAATATGATATATTACAAAATTCAAATATAGGAAATGTAACATAGTAAGTTTACAAATAACGGTGATTTTTATCTAGTATTGCGTTACAAGGTTAATAGAGTACATAAATAGATGCGATATTTACAAAATTCAAGCCGGAAGTTTGTTACCAAAGAGTAACAGTGTTCGCGTAAGGCCAGTAGCTTGTTGGTTTAGGGACGGGTTTATCTTAGCAATTCGGTAGGCTTCTAAGACTTGTAAGCGGTTGAAATCTGTGACATGCTTGTATATAGTCGTGTGGTTGACCAAGTCTTGTCTCGTAAGTTGTCTTTTGTGAACGTCGCTTGTGTGTTTCTTAATAGCACCAGATTGTAGATGCATCGTTAGGCGTCTAGATAGCGTTGTGGTTGTCATACCGATGTATTTGGCATTGGCCAGGAGCTCACACTCTCCTTCGTTACATTTGTACTCGTATACGACATTGGACGTCTGAAGATGGTCTACTTTCGGGCTGTTCTTCATGATGAGTTTTGTGGTTGTGTTCGATTGATAATAGATAATCAGTTTGAGTTTGTGGTCGGGGTCATTACAGCACGTGTTCTTGTAAATTAAGTCTCGCAGGATTTTTTCGTCGGTTTTGTAGGAGGATGAAAACTGGTTTTTGTAGTAGACATTATGGATAACAGTTTGTGATGGTTGTGATGTACTATTGGAAGCGGAGGTGGCAGTTTGGGTTTTGTGAAGGTAGTCATGCAGGGTTTTGTCAAAGATTGTGTTACTAAAGCCATTGTTGATGATGGTTTGCTTTAATTTTGTAACTGTGGAGTTGAAAATTTCCCAGGTTGAGGATGTTTTGTAGGCTCTGTGTATAAGGGCCTTGATTGTTCCAATTTTGTACCGATCAGGGCATTCGCTATCTGCATTGAGGTATATGCCTTTATGCGTTGGCTTGTGGTATACTGACATGACGTATTTGTCGTCAGTAGCATTGATGGAGACGTCGAGGAAATTGATGTTGTTGTTATTAGATTCCTCGTGAGTAAATTTCAGCACAGACATCTCTTGGAAGGACTCTTTGATGGATAATAGCTCATGCTGATCTTGTACAACAACAAGACAGTCATCAACATATCGGCAGTAGAGGGGAGGTTTGTTTAGTTCCATCACATTGTTTTCTACGTGACACATGTAGAAGTTGGCAAAAGTAACTCCTAGAGGTGATCCCATTGCCACACCGTCAATTTGGCGGTATAGACTGCCATCAATGTGTCGAAATGGGGACTTGGTGGTGCAAGCTAGGAGGAGCTTTCTGAGGACTGGTTCAGAGATTGCTAATGTAGGCAAAGAGCTCGGAGAGCGGTATATAGCATCGCATATGATGTTGATAGTTGTTTGAACCGGTACATTAGTAAATAATGACTCTACATCCAGGGAGGCCAGGCTTCCTTGGGGTTGTAAGGCTCTTAGTATGCTTAACAATTCATCAGTAGAATTGAGCATGTATTCAGCAGGCATGTATGGTGTGATAAGGCTATTAAGTTGTTTTGCAGTTTCATATATAGGTGTGGTGACTTGGGAGATGATTGGGCGTAGTGGGTTGCCTTGTTTATGTGTTTTTACGGTGCCATAGAGGTAGCCAGGGCTGTATTCTCCAGAAATAGGTTTGAGGATATTAACAGGTAAGTTTTTATTAGAAGAGGCAATTAGCTTGTTAACTTCGGTTTTCAGTTCTTTAGTAGTGTCACGCTTGATCTTTTCGAATTTGGTTTTGTTAGAAAGTATAGCATCAAGTTTCGTTTTGTATTCATGTTTGTCAAGTACAACCAAAACGTTGGATTTGTCGGCTTTACGTATTATAATATCGGGGTGTGATTTGAGTTCTTTAGCAGCTTGTAGTAATTCAGGGGTAAGGATTTTTGTCTTGGAGTCATGTCTACTACAAAAACCAGTTTTCATCCTCCTACAAAACCGACGAAAAAATCCTGCGAGACTTAATTTACAAGAACACGTGCTGTAATGACCCCGACCACAAACTCAAACTGATTATCTATTATCAATCGAACACAACCACAAAACTCATCATGAAGAACAGCCCGAAAGTAGACCATCTTCAGACGTCCAATGTCGTATACGAGTACAAATGTAACGAAGGAGAGTGTGAGCTCCTGGCCAATGCCAAATACATCGGTATGACAACCACAACGCTATCTAGACGCCTAACGATGCATCTACAATCTGGTGCTATTAAGAAACACACAAGCGACGTTCACAAAAGACAACTTACGAGACAAGACTTGGTCAACCACACGACTATATACAAGCATGTCACAGATTTCAACCGCTTACAAGTCTTAGAAGCCTACCGAATTGCTAAGATAAACCCGTCCCTAAACCAACAAGCTACTGGCCTTACGCGAACACTGTTACTCTTTGGTAACAAACTTCCGGCTTGAATTTTGTAAATATCGCATCTATTTATGTACTCTATTAACCTTGTAACGCAATACTAGATAAAAATCACCGTTATTTGTAAACTTACTATGTTACATTTCCTATATTTGAATTTTGTAATATATCATATTTCTTATCTATATAATGACCGTTTGTAAAATTATATTTCCTTTTTATCCTGATGATGACAGCGGAGCACTGTCGAAACGCGTCGACTAATAAAAGTTTTTCACATTACTTGTCTTTTTGTAAATGAAGACACCAAATTGAAAGTAAGAAAACTTGAAAAAACAAAGAGGAAAATCATCGATTCAAATTTTTCGGTCGCATTCAACTCAACATGTCTTAAAGAAGGCCTGCTACCAAACTACACAAATATATATATATATATATATATATATATATATATATATATATATATATATATATATATATATATATATATATATATATACACCAAATCCCTAAAACTTTGATCTTGTTCTGATATATATACATATATATATCCGCCATTTTCCATTGTCTTTCCTTTTGTTCTGAAGGTTGTTCTAAAGGGAAAAACTTGAGAACAAAAGGAAAGACAATAGAAAATGGCGGATATATATATGTATATATATATATATATATATATATATATATATATATATATATTTTTTTTTTTCATACAGTGTATAACTAGTTACAAAAAAAGAAAAGAATCTATTACAATTTATAATTTTTAGGTTAGAGCTAATTGAAATTGAGGAGTTTTTAGTTAGCCCAAACCTTGAAGCTTATGTACTATTAAATTGGTGAAATGTCTGCCCCACTCTTTTGTTATCATAATACTATAAGCTTATCAGTAGAATGGAATGTATTTTTGTTACATTGCAGGTGACCAAAGTGAGTCCAATCTAGATGAACAAGAGCTGCTATCTCAAGCAGAGGATGGCAACCAAAGCATTGCACCCTGCAATAACGAGGAGTCCTTATCTTGTCATACTGGGAATAATGGTGCTGAACCACCAAATGACACTGTAAATCAAGATGAACTACATTTAACTCCAACTCAGGATGAACTAACCCAAAATGATCAGCAAACCGCCACTATGGATGATGTAATTATTCATGCAATTTTCCACTCACTTGATTGCCTTGATAAAATGAATGGTTCATTGAATAACTTTGAGGATTTGCTGTCATTGGCACGAGATATGTACTGCAAAGGGGCTCAGTTAGACCCATCTGATGAGAATATAACCAGAACATGGCCAAAGAATTGGATTGATGCAAAACGATTACTTGTCAAATTAGGTTATGCTGATGCAAAAGAATACTTTATCTGTTTGAATGATGCCCATCCTTGTCATTGGGATTTATTAGAAAGCAAAGATGAGCAATGCAGATACTGTGATAACAATCCAACAATTCCATACTATTATTTGGGCTTAGAGACAAAGGTAAAATGGTGGGTTTCCAGCAAGGCAATGTGTTACAAAATGACAGCTCATTGGAGAGAAAAGGAACACTGGCTGGGAAGAGATCAAGGATGGCATATGAAGAACGAACTATGGGATGGGGACAGGTTTGCAGAGATATCTTGGTTTTTTAACCCAGAATCATGGTGGTGTATGCCAATAAGGTGTAAAAGACAAGGATGCAAGAATATTATCAGTGGAGAAATTGTGGATTCTTTAACAGAAATGCCAAATGGAATGAAAGAATTGTCCTGTGATGAGTGTCATTACAGATTTACAGTGTATGCTGAGTACTGCAATGGTGATCCACGAAACATAGCTCTTTTAGGTACAGTTTTTAGTTCTAAATAATTATTTCATTCTTTTACAGCTACTTGAACTGCCTTGTAAGATCTCACTCAACTGATTATTTACCTGACATAAACTTAAGCTCTCATAAATAACTTAAGTCTGTAATCCTTTTGTAGTCTAACTTATTACTCTGTTTGCTCTGTATTCAGTGACAGCTTTTTTACTTGTTCTTTGTTGTTTTTCTTTCAATTTTTAGGCCACTGGGATGGATTTCAACCTTTTGGCTCAAGTGTCAGAAGTTCAGGTAAGCTAAAATGCAGTGACTTTATTAGATGAAACATGTAATAATTTGTAACAATATGATCGCATGCTTCTTTTTATTAAATTTGCTATTTGTTTTATTACTGAATGGATAACGTTAGTATCAAACAATCTGCTTTAAGGTGCTATAGAGATTTCCATTGCAACAATGTCAAAGATAAATCGTTCAAGTGCAGATGAGGTTTATACAGTGGGCTTTGTTCCCTCATACCTCCTACCAGACAAGAGACCTAACTCACTGGATCCATTCCTTGACCCTATGGTAACAGATTTAGAAAGAGGATTTATTGATCACAAAAGTATATTGAAAATTTTAATATCACCTAAAATAATTCTAGTATATGTATACTTACCTTTCTTAAGTATTTCTTACTGTCCTTCTTTTTTTAATAATATATCAGGATTTGTGGTGTCCTACAAAGGAGATTTGCCTCTATTTCCTCCTGGTGAAGCAAATCTGAGGGTTCTCTTACTTTTATTGACGGGTGACAATCCTGCCCAGTGCGAAGTGTGTAAATCCAAAGGGGCGGGAGGGAAAATGGCTTGCCGTCGGTGTAAATTATCAGGCAAGTACTTGTCATTTTCATTGTAATATGTACAAATTATATGAGTGGCCATGTTGTATACAATATACAAACACGAGCCGTAGGTGAATGTTTATATATTGATACAACATGGACACAAAATTGTATATCACTTATCAAATGTCTACATGTAGGTTAACTCTTTCATGCTTTACTAAAATTTTAGAAATAAAGCTAAACATTATGCAAATGAGGAGGATTTTGTATCTGATATACAAACTCCTCTACGTCTATGATTTCTATTGTTTTCCTCATGAATTATTAATGAGTTTAATAAATAGAGTGGTTTTCGTATGAGTGGGAAACTGACCGTACCAGTTACGGTCAATGCACGGTACGGTTATGGCAGGAATTTCGAATGTTTTTATAGACATTACGGTACTGACACTGTGACGGTACGGTACGGTCAGTTTCCCACTCATACGAAAACTGCTCTAAAAGTACTTTGAAAACATGCATGATCTATAATGTAATGCAAACTTTCTAGTATGTGGTGTTAGCATAATGTTAGCAGCTATCTCTGGCTGTTTTTCTAGCTAGCAATGTAAACCTTGAACTTTCTATTTTTTCAGTAAAATAAGAAAAATTATCATTTTTTTACTTTGTGATATATTATTGGGATTTGATATAATCAATCAAACATTACATGTCCACTTGGAGATATATAATTTTATATTCTCATGTCTGAAATATCACAATATGTTAATTGCCTACTGTGTTCACTAATGAAATATCATTTCAGCACTAAAAAGATAAAATGTTGGCTCAGCCATGTACATGTAATATACATGTACTGTCTATAAGCTACAAGTATATTTCAAAGAAATATTTTCAAAGAATGTTGAATACTGTAGACTGAATAGTGCACAGTGAATAGCATTGTAGTAGATAATAACAACAGTCTTTTAAAAGCCAAGTTCAGGTTAAACATACATGCTTTTGATAATGTATCCAAGGTATTCTATTTTATGTATGTAAACAATGGTTTTATTTACACTTTAGCTAAATTCTAAACTTGTGTTATTCACTATGCACTATTCAATATATATATATATGCAGTATTCAACATTTTTAAATAGCTGCATACTACATATTATATTATTTTTATTTTTATTACCATTTTTTCAGGTCAGTACATGGCACCACAAAGGCATTATTATTATCCAGGCTTCCGGAAGAACTATAGATTTCCCATTGAGAAAAGAAAAATTGCTGAGGAGATTCCCATAATGGAAGAGATTGGTCAAGAAGAGCGAATAACTGTTGCAGAATCAAAATCAAGGGATAATGGATTTTTAGGAATATCAGTGTTACACCGTCTCAATAAACTTTACAAGTTTGATATTCTCAAGGATCTAGTATTTGATGTAATGCATTTAGTACCACTGAATTTGGTAAAGAGACGATTGGAGCATTTAATTACCAACTCATTAGTAAATACAGATGAACTGCAAGCAAGATTGAAGCTTATTCCATGGACAAAAGGTACCATACCTGTACTTTTCATAGTGATTATATCCTGTATCATCCAGTGTTTATACTCTTAAAATCATTTAGTGGCACATCATTAAAAATCCATTTTGTGCACTTTATTTCTAATTCTTTGATTGTACCTTATGTTCAGTACTAGCAATATTATGCTGATGCATCTCTGAATACTAAAAGATTATTAAACAAGGGTGAGGTCTGTACAGAGAAATATCAAGGTCTTGAATGTACAGCCCAAGGCTGCAGACCATGCAGAAAAGACCGAGGTCTGATATTTCTCTGTACAGACCAAGCAAGAGAGTTTAATATTTCTTATTAATATATGACTTTGTTGTTTATGCCTGCATAAATTCAGAATATAAAGGATCAAGATTACCAAGAGATATCTTGGGCATTGGACATTGGAAGGGTAATAAGTGCATATTAAATAACGGTTGTGTGTCACTGTCTTTTGATTTGGAACTTGAACTCCATTCAATCACATCAGACAATCTGCCTGAAGTCATCACCTGTCTTATTGTACGTCATAATATGAATGCATATGAAGCATAATGTAGATAGTATTATGAACCTGTTTTGTTTTGAAGCTGAAGAATTCCAGAAGTTTGGCTACCCAGCTTCAGAGTTTGTACTTGGAGACCTTAGTCCTAATGACAAGGAAGTCTGGGCATCACTCCCAAGAATAGTTGAATTCATATTTAATAGTGGATTAAATGGCTGGACAAGAGATATGGTGGACAACTTTACTCGGCTATGCTGGAGATATTGTATCCTTGTAGAAGAGTCCTATGGAATCACAGAATGTGTTATAACCTTGCATGGTTTGACTCATGTACCAGAGGATATCATGCGATTTTCAGGACCAGACAATTATTGGTGTTTTCAATATGAACGAGCGGTTGGCCGCTATGTCAAGCAAACAAGCAATAAAAAAGGAATAGAGAAAACATTTGCCAGAAAGGAGTCCCAGCGTGAGTTCATAAAGAGCTGGTCACTTGCTAACAAACAAAACATCTTTGAGTCAAAATCACATGGAGGATATTGCCAAGAAAAGGTATGTCAAGAGATGCTTATGACATTATTTAATGTGATATCACTTACAATGAGTATTTGCTTCTCTTGCTGATGCATTTGTGTATGTACAAGGTTGTAATTGCATGTTTGCTGTATAAATGTGTTAAGTGTATGAATTAATACAACACTGTAACACAATAATATTGAATCATGAATAATGAGTAATTATTACTCATCTCAGATGGTTGCAACCTCTCTCCAAGCTGCAAAGAATCTTGTACGACTATTTGAAAGGCAAGAAGACCGGGCTCTATTAAGGCACATTCAAGTGTTAATTGGAAAAGGAGAGATCCATATTTTATCAAGAGAAGAGAAGATCAAGATTACTGAGTGTATAGCAAATGATGTAAGGCACTTAGATGTATTTATGGCAGAATCATATAGAAGTGCTTATGTACCAATGCAAGGTATTGCTGGTGAAGGAACAATCTATCAACATGGGGACAACATCATTGCAGAACACAATAATAGTGAGGTAGTCATCAAGATTTTACACATTTATTTGGTGCATGGTCAAGATAGGTATATCTCTTTATTAATGGGAGATTCCTATAAAGTAAAGAAAGACCAATCGAATAATGATTTAAGACATCCATTAAGTGACACTCCTATTGTTGAGCCTTTTGAAACGAATGCTTGCCTTTACGTAAGAAGTTTGAAAAGAAAGATCATGCTGTATCCACTACAAGAAGATCTATTTGCTGTCATTGATCCATCAAGAACACATATACCACTACCACAAGTTTTGGTTCCAGTATTCCCTCAGATTGGTGATATGGTTTTGGTAAAAGGGGATGGAGAAGACCTTTGGAGAGCAGAAATAAGAACTATAGACAATGACCTCAAAGTTGCATGTGGCTACTTCTTTATTAAGCATAGACTCTGGAATCACAATTCATTGTGGGTCAGGGAATCACAAAGAAGAGCAATGGACAGAATAATGTACCAAAGTATTATTGGCATCATAGCTGGGCAGTGGCATGGTGCTGCCTGGAAAGACAATGACTAGATAGAATTAACTACACCCCAACAAAAATGCTGTTAAATTGTTATTGCAAGTACCTGCATACCAGTATCAACACAATTTTTTACAAGCTTATTCCAAACTGCATCAACGTGGAAAATTGGAATGCCATTATTAGTGTGGAATATTGAGTAACCAAACATGGATTATGATTGGTTTGTCTGTTGTGGTTTATCAATATTCCAAACTGCATCAGTGTGGAAAATTGGAATACCATTATTAGTGTGGAATATTGAGTAACCAAACATGGATTATGATTGGTTTGTCTGTTGTGGTTTATCAATATTCCAAACTGCATCAGTGTGGAAAATTGGAATACCATTATTAGTATGGAATATTGAGTAACCAAACATGGATTATGATTGATTTGTCTGTTGTGTTTTATCAATATTCCAAACTGCATTGGCGTGGAAAATTGGAATACCATTATTAGTGTGGAATATTGAGTAACCAAACATGGATTATGATTGGTTTGTCTGTTGTGGTTTATCAATATTCCAAACTGCATCAGTGTGGAAAATTGGAATTCTATTGTTAGTGTGGAATATTGAGTAACCAAACATGGATTATGATTGGTTTGTCTGTTGTGGTTTATCAATATTCCAAACTGCATCGGCATGGAAAATTGGAATACCATTATTAGTGTGGAATATTGAGTAACCAAACATGGATTATGATTGATTTGTCTGTTGTGGTTTATCAATATTCCAAACTGCATCGGCATGGAAAATTGGAATACCATTATTAGTGTGGAATATTGAGTAACCAAACATGGATTATGATTGATTTGTCTGTTGTGGTTTATCAATATTCCAAACTGCATTGGCGTGGAAAATTGGAATACCATTATTAGTGTGGAATATTGAGTAACCAAACATGGATTATGATTGTTTTGTCTGTTGTGGTTTATCAATATTCCAAACTGCATCAGTGTGGAAAATTGGAATTCTATTATTAGTGTGGAATATTGAGTAACCAAACATGGATTATGGTTGGTTTGTCTGTTGTGGTTTATCAATATTCCAAACTGCATCAGTGTGGAAAATTGGAATACCATTATTAGTATGGAATATTGAGTAACCAAACATGGATTATGATTGGTTTGTCTGTTGTGGTTTATCAATATTCCAAACTGCATCAGTGTGGAAAATTGGAATCCATTATTAGTGTGGAATATTGAGTAACCAAACATGGATTATGATTGGTTTGTCTGTTGTGGTTTATCAATATTCCAAACTGCATCGGCATGGAAAATTGGAATACCATTATTAGTGTGGAATATTGAGTAACCAAACATGGATTATGATTTGTTTGTCTGTTGTGGTTTATCAATATTCCAAACTGCATCGGCATGGAAAATTGGAATACCATTATTAGTGTGGAATACTGAGTAACCAAACATGGATTATTAAGGTGTATCCAAAGGTGGAAAATGAAAAATACCGTCATTGATTTCACATTTACCACAAAATCCATGGAAAATAGAAATCCATGTATGGATTATGTATGGTTTTTTAGCATAATGGAAAAATATCCTTTAAAAATCCACATATGCTCCAAACATGGTTTATGATCATATTTGGATTTCTGAAAACCCACGGGAAATCCATGTGATATCACATGTGGAAATTTGGAATTTTTTCCTGTGTATGTTGTAATTCAATCAAATTGTCAGTGAGCACTTCTGGCTGAGCATCAGCTGTTTCTTGGCACTCCTTTCTATAATGCTTGTAATAATATGCAGCAAACTGTGCTAAACATAGGTTGTTAACAGAAGGAATAGACTGTGGTCTCCTAGTGTAGCGCTCAATGATATTTGACTTGTATACATCTGTACTTTCATCATCAAGATCATCAAGTTGTTTTTTTGTCTTTGCAACTCTGAGTCTTTTATCTGGCAAATCTGTACTAACAAAAACTGTTCCTGGAAATATTTTTCTCAACCAGAGTTCAGGCATACATCTGTACACACATTCCTGTGAACTAACTTCTCTTGTTGACAAGAAAGCTGCACCTATTTTTCTCAAGCCATCTCTGACAGACATGTTTGCATTCTTAGCTTCTTTAGCGGCATTCATAATAGCTCGGGAACATTCAGTTTCATCTTTTGTGAAATATGAACACACATAGGTAATGCACTTGTAATGATCAAAGACAGGCTGTAAATCAACATTAGCTGCAAACCCCTTAATACCAGCAATAAAATAGTTGTTAATAAAGCAACTGTCAACAGGTCTTTTAAGATGCAATTCATAGTTAGAATTTGGTGATATAGACAAGGCTGAATAATACTGTTCCTTAGTTATGCCAATGTGTTCAAAGATGTCTTGATCAGTTAATGTGCAGTCATAATTTGGTTTACTGGGATTTAGAACATCATCTATTTTCTGTTTCACTAGGCACAATATTTCTTGTCTCTTTTCTAGGATGTCAGCTTTAATGGTTTCATCAAGGTCATCAGCAAGTGGTTCTGACAGTATGGTTTGTTCGCTGAAAAATTGTCCAAAATTAAACCTGCATTGGACATTTTTATATTTTCTACAAGATCTGGAATGACTATGTTTATGATATGTCTTCACTAGTTCATGTAATTCAGGGATCTTGTTCTTCAGTAGGTATGTATGCTTGTACATGTTGATCGATGTAATCTATATAGGCTTGCTTATTGTCATTGGTTAATTTAGGGCAATCTGAAGTCCAGATCAATGCATGCAAATGAGGGATCCTCTCATTTGAAATTCTATTGCATAATAAACAATTTTACCAATTGGCTTGCATCCGTGAGTAAAACTTCAGTAAAAAATGTCTCTACTCTGTATTGGAAGTGTTTAGCCACTATAACAGGGTTAAGATTCAACATTTCACATCTTTCATTATAAGATTAAAGCATCAACTTGTTCATTAGTTAAATTCTTGCCTTGCATCTTAGCAATAATCTGAAAGAGTTCAGGCCATCGAAGATCAGCACATGATAATGTCATAAACCAAGTTGGGATACCAAGTTGCTTAACCATTGCAATTACTTCATACATGAATTTTTGCCAGTATGGTGGTGTACCTGGTATTTGCCTTAAAAATAAATAAGCTTGATCTTGACAAATCAGATTTTGTAAAGCTTGTCCATTTGACCTAAGTTGAGCAGCAGTTACAGAATGACCGTGGACTTTCTTCAGAGCAATATTTATGCTATCTGATACTTTCTTCTGTTCAATGATATATTGTGCAAAAAAGAGATATTCTGGATTAGTTGCAAATCTTCCACTGTAATGCAGTAGCCTGGCATTAAAGTATTTAACAGGTGACAATTTGACGTCACGGTCAACTGTGTAACCAAATCTACCTTTTGGAAACAGTACTGGGAAAGCTTGTTCTTCACATTGTTTATCATTCATAAATGATACTGGTGTTTTGTTTTCCCCTGGTGCAACATCATATACCTCATTGCCTGATGACTGTTCACTGTTATCTGTTGTAACAGGATAGTTAGGTATAATAGACTGCAAACAAGTTTCATTGATTGGAGATCTGTGTTCATTTAATGGATCTTCAATTTCTTCATTATCATCAGTTGTGTTGTCATTGTCTGCATGGTTTTGCTCATTGGAACTTTACATATTGTTAATTTCAGTAATTGAATGTTCATTGTTTAGAACTTCATTTTCATTGCCCTGAACTTCATTGTTTTCATTTGAGCATTCTTGTTGAAGTGATATTAGATTTGGTTCTCAAGCACATTAAGGCCTGGGTCAGCAGCCAAATTCTTAAACTAAAGTATGATTTTTAGTATCAGCCTATGACATGTTCAAACAGTTTGAAATTTGGCACGTCAATAGAACTTGTGTTTCTTGATTGCCTTAACTCAAAATATTTGTGAAAGACTGGTCACGTGATCAGTTAGTCGTAGAAAATGTAACAAATCAGTCTTTTAAATACTAGGTGGCCAGTTATATTGATATACAATAGCAGATACCCTAAATACAGTTCAATTTGAAAGCATGAAAAAATCACGTTTGGAATGGAGGACTAACGTTCTTCATTAAGGAGATATAGTATAAAACAGGTCACGTGACCAGATGATCAAATCACTTTTTACTCAATATCTCCTTAATCAAAATCGAGAGCCAACCATTCCAAACGTGAATTTATAAAACTTATTATGATGTGTATATTCATGGTACTTTTAAGGACAGACAAACTACACTCGCCACCCAGTTTAATTTTTTCTATTTTCCAATTCAATGACGTCATAAGTCACGTGATTACAATAACTTTTACCGTAAACAGTTAAGGATCTAAAATACAATTCTTAGACCGATTTGTGTCTTATACAAACAAAAACCTGTCAAGATATTGAGAAAAATAGTTTTTCTCAGATGGGCCAAAAACCCAGGCCTAAACATGCTTGAGTTGGAAATTGTTCATGTTAACACCTATATCACTGTATAATGGGTTATTCATTTTCAGCCAGTTAAGAGCGCATAAGATTATTTGAGGGCGGACAGCTTGAAAGTACACATAACCTCTAAACTGAAGTTTTCTTTTTAATTTTAACATTATAATACCAGATCTTTCAGGAGGACGAGGCAATACATTACATGTTTGATCACATTCAACAGGCACATTACAGATTGCCCCCTTAATCTTTCTTTGTTGACCTTTTGGCATCACCACTATTTTTTCAAAGACTATTCTTTGTTAAGCAACAGAGTTCAATGAGTTCAACGTTTCTTAATTGAATTGTCATACAAACAGTTTAGCCCTTAGGGAATCTGATTGCACAGACGTTTCGGAGTCATCGTGACTCCATTATCAAGTGAAGATTATGTTAAGCAACAGAGTTCAATGACTCCGAAACGTCTGTGCAATCAGATTCCCTAAGGGCTAAACTGTTTGTATGACAATTCAACTATTCTTTGTGCAATAAGTATTTGTTCAAGTTTGTCTAAGACTGACAGTTCAGGGGGTATTTCATCTACTTGCAAATTATTGTGAACAGCTCGACACGGTACTTGTTGTTTAGTCAGTTTAGAATGACAAGTTTTGCAAATGTATTGTTTTTCATCAAATGACTTCTTTCCTGTGAACAAGTGTTGAATCATGTATTTATTTTCATCTAACTGGATTACTGTTTTTCTATAGAGTAATCTGTTACAGACAGAGCATATATAGTATGGGCCCTCTTTTATCTTACTCTGAAAAGTTGTTATACAGTGATCCAAATCATACCATTTATCCTTTTTAGAGTGATACCAATTTTGAGAATTAGATTGCATATCAGATAAACGCTTTTCTTTTTCTATGGGATTTAAGGAATTATACCATGTTTGACTGTTAGAACGCATGTCTGATAAGCGATTTTGTTTTTCTGTAGTGTCCATAGAATTGTACCATGTTTGACTGTTAGAACGCATGTCTGATAAGCGATTTTGTTTTTCTGTAGTGTCCATAGAATTGTACCATGTTTGACTGTTAGAACGCATGTCTGATAAGCGATTTTGTTTTTCTGTAGTGTCCATAGAATTGTACCAAGTTTGACTGTAAGAGCACATGCTTGATAGTAACTTTTCTTTTTTCGCAGAATTACTAAACTCGTTGTCCCTAGAATTCTATTTGCGAATTAATTCCTACCTATTGACCTTTTAGTGCAATAAGCTATGGTATGGATCTGTACAAATAGCAATTTTTACAAAAGCTTGCAACCGAAATTTCATATAATTTCTTTATTAAAAGCTTTCAATGTATTGCTTAATGAAGTTAAGCGCTGATATCACACTTTAAATTTCGCAATATTACTTTGACTTTCACATACTTCTGTTAGACAATTGATATACAAGAAAAACGCGCAAAACAAATTAGTGGGCCTCTGTTTGGGTATTTCGCCTAACGTTCTCTTTACGACCTAAAATTATCATGACAAGACACACACCCCATATCTCGATTATGATTGGTTGATCCCCAGCAGTTTCACTCCCCCTCGTCCCTTCGGGACTCGCTCGGTTGGCTCGGCAAACTCGCCCCCTGCGGGGCGCGTTGTGACGCCCGCTGTTTCAATGTCAGCTGTTACTCGTTTTGACGCCCGTCGTTTCATTGTCAGCGGATACGATTTATAAACTTTTTTTTTTCAAAATGGCGGGCCACGATCAATAATTTGTCAGTTTCTTTCATTGCTAAAAATCCAAATATCATTCTGCCGTGCTCCCTTGTATTAGTCTTATTGCTTTGCTGATTATCATCTGCAACCTTGCCATTCACTTCACTTTGTTCAATGTGTTTTTGCAGATTAAAAGGATTTTCAGTAGCACTGCTAATTTGGACATTTCTCAGCAATACACACTCCTCTGAGTTCAAATAAACCTGTTAAGTACATTGTCATACTAAGTCTAAAAGTAAGTTATTAAAGCATTCAAGTCATGAACATCTAGGAGTGTGCAGGTACCTTGAGGATGGGGGTGACCTGATGAATTTCAAGCATGAGAGTCAAATATCCTAAATCTTCCATTTCCATAACAGTAGATAGCTACTGTACTGCATTGAATAGTTTCTAAAAATGACTGGTGGTAATTTTCTCCAATTGAAATTTGCAAAGCATTACCCAAGGGAATGAAGTAAAGGAAATCCAGTAGATGAAACCTGTATATTACCAGAATAGCTTGGGCTGTATTCCATCTGGTAATTAGTTTCTAACACTGTTACCATTCAAGGTAATTCTGTTAAAAATAAGAAGTCTTGGTTATACAATCTTGACGTGACAGAATGTAACTAATTCCCAGTATTCATAATGCTTACTTAATCTGCTAGAGTATTTTGAGTTCCTATGATTATATATCAATGCACACAGTGACATGGCTACACACTGACGACCAGCATTTGGCCCAAATAATGCAATATTACCTTGAGAATATGGAGCAGAAATTGTATTGTTAGGATCAAATACTGTGCGATCGAGGTCCAGGATTTTTTTCTACATCTCTGCTTTGGGTGAACTTGGTGTGAATGATTCTGTGATTGAGACTCTTGTAAACAATGGACAAACCACAGGAAGTATGATTTTGTGGACTTGGATTTGTCAACAGAGGGGAATAATAAATAAGATTGGCATTCATTGCTCTTTTATGAAAGCTAAAAAGTGAACGTCTAGACCAAAGCTTCCTACGTCTAGGTAAACCAACACAAGAAGCAGTTTTTCTCTTCCGATGATACCTTTTGGGATACTTCACTCCTTCGTGATGAAAATTGCACTTATTTGCAAAGCAATGCATTCTAGATGACATAGGCACATTTTTCACTACGTACTTACGAACCCTTTTTCGTATCTTCTTGCTTTTGTGTAAAAGACTTGCGAGCTTTTTAACTGGGACTCTACTCGGTTCTCGATCACACGAAACAACACGAGGCTTGTGCTCGACAAACTGATGAGTAAGGAATTTTGCATAACGAGACCTGCATTCCTTTAATAAATGTGACTCTTTATTAGGATGAACAAATACAGATCATTGAACAGCTTTTTCCAATACATCGCAGTCATTTTGTAGAGAATTTACTAAAGTCTTTGTTGACACTTGACACATATATGGAATGTTGTACAACCAGCACTATGCACAATAATTAGGCGGCGAAATAAACACGCTCGTTACTGATAGCTGAACGAACGATAGACTGCTGAAGCAACTCTTCAAAATTGTAAACAAAATAATAATTAAAAAAAAACCAGTTATCCTCATTGTCATTAATTTAAGTCCAAGGCCTATTGATTCTGGAAGCGTCCATGTGTTTGGAATATTTGTCTTTTTCATCAGAATATTCGTCAATGAAGTTCCTGCTTACTAAAGAATTTGGTCTTTCCTCTGATTACCTCTGAGTTCGTTTAAGTTCCTTTGAGTACGTTTGCACGATTGTTCATTCGAGTATCTTTGTTTTTGCTTCGAGTGTCTTTGGCATTGTTTTTGAACACCGCAGACCGTCTAGTAGCGCAGGCTTGCGCACTTTCGACAACAAAGGCTGTTAAGTGTGACGTCAGGACCCCTTAACGTCATTTCCGGGTCCAAAGTTGCTAAAGGAAATCTTTAACACCGTGAAAAAAGAGAATATACTTAACTTTACTGACGTTTCGAGCTTTCGCCCTTCGTCCAAACAAAGACGCCCAACTTCGGAGAGTTTCATGACCTTTTTTTCGACGTAAAAAAAACTGGAATTTGCAGAATGCCTCACTGCTGCGTTATAGGTTGCAAAAATAGATCAGAAAATTAGCTGAAAAGGAAAAACGCCGGTGGCTTAAAGCGATACGGTAAGTTCAACTACAATGTTTATTGTCGTTTATTTTATCATTTTTTCGCGTTTTCCCCTTTTTTCCCCTTAAAAAATAAAGGAATCAAGGCCCACTTCAATTTAGGGAATGAAATTTTAAGTCTCTAAGACTTTAAAAGGGCACTTGATCACTAAAACCTACTAACAAAGCTGCTTTTTCAGGCGACTGTATTTCACGCCGACGACGGAACCACCACACGGAAAGGTTAGTTTTTCCAACAATTTTGGTGGAATGAGTATCGACATTCACCACTGATAGACCAAAAATTGGATTTTTACGAGTTTATATGTTTTTAAGAAAGCATAGAGGAAGATTATAGACTGTAAAGGGGATTTCAGAGTCAAGAGACTACTTACAAGTACATTTTATTCAAATCTACTACATTTTCAAACAATCACAGTCTTAGTAGTGATTATAAAACTAACTGAGTGAAGTTTGTTTACAATAAAATTTAAATCGAACCCTGTTGCGGCTAAAGGGAACTTGATAAATATCAGATACATTACATTTATTACAGAGAATCTGACGGAGATTTGTTTTATTTCAAGTGCATAAATATATGTGGATTTAACTCAACTAGTGATAGTAGTCTGTGTAAATAAAGCAATTTCAATTCACCAGAAATTTTAGCGGTATAGATAGCCGTTAATTACTAAGAGATTTTACCTTCGAAATGGAGAATCGAATAGACCGAACACAACTTATCGTATTACTTCGATCGATGCGAACACACAACCGTTAGAGTTTTGAACGCAGTTCAATTCAGTTAATTTCACATATAGGGTGTCTTGTGAAATCCGGGAGCATTTAACTGTGAAGTTAACAGCGTCTTCTAAAGCATCACGTTTGTCTCTAAGTTAGCATCCGCCATCTTGAACTTTGGCATTATTCGCTAGGCGTTCCCGTTGGAGTCACTCTGTGACGTCACGTTTTGAAACGAGAGACGGGATAGCCTTGGGACTAGGCTGGTGCTCTTACAGTTTCCACATTTAATGCTGAAGTTGTGTTCATGACTGTGTATGAACTTGATGTGGTGTAACAGTTTTTCAAAAGTTTGTCCGCGAAAATTACCACAATAATGACACTCAAACATTTTTGGAAATGTTTGAATTTTTTTGCATTTTACTCCATATATTACTGCGTTACTATGTTACAGTCACGCTAGTCAAAAAAGGTGCGAAAATTGACGTGCGCGCATTCAGCTATTCATGGCATCTACGGCATGCAACAGGTGACTGGCTTTCCCTGGTTGTACTTGACACACTTGACAACGGTACCAGCTACTAGAAGGAGTGCGCGATAGAAAGAAAATACGCTCTGACCCGTCTTAAAAGCAATGGAAAAGTGGTCTTCTGAAAACGTTGCGAAGTGGCTGGATGCGAAAGGTTGTGGTACATATGTGTCTGTATTTAAAGGTAAAAGCGATAATTTTTTTTCACTCAACCATACGTGCATCTCAACATTTCACTGACAAGGACAGTGCGCATTTCTGAAATTTAACTGCGCTCTTAAAAAAATATGCATTGCAGTATCTTACTTTTGCGGAAACAGATAAATTTAACATTGTTATATATTTGGAACATGTGTTTTTATGCCAAAAGCGTGACCTTCAGAGTAGTAACGTTGCGTTTTTCTTGTGCGCATTTGTAAGCATTTTAAAACTGAGTTTCTTTTTTACTGTGCGCATTTGTCTAAATCTAAAATAGTGTTCTTTGGAGAAACCTATTTCGGTATGTACATTCTGCTATTGCATTTAAATGTAATTGCATGTTCGAAGCACGTGTTGCTATTTTTATGTGCATGGCATAAAAAGATTGCTTTATGCCTGAATGCATTTTCAAACATATCAAAATGATTTTGGTTTTCCAAGTATTGTTGAATGATCACTGCTCCATCTTTACTATATTTTGCTGAGACCGTCAAAACTCAGTGAGGTAACAAATGTAATACTGTTGTTTGTATACTCTCCTTGTGTTTCTCCAACTGCCACCACCTTAATATTTCTTTATGCAATTACAAAATTGTCTCACTATTCTAAGCTAATAGTATATGATCGTCACAAATGTGATGAAAAGAATTGCAAATGTTCTGTTCCTTAAATTATTTCGATACTTTGTGACAAATGAAAAGAAAAGAAGGTCTTGGTTTTGAAATTTGAAATTTGATGAGTTCCAATTTTGATAAACAAAATCACCTGCAGTGCGCGAAACATCAAATGATTCCGTATTATAAAGGTTTTTAATCTGATCATCCTTGCAATATATTCCTGGATGGTGTAACCATGACAACGACTAAGATGGCTGATCAAGGATTTCTTCAATATGTTAAATTGTTTTTATGGTGCTCAATCGGTGATTGTGTTTAGCTCAAATTTGTATACAGCTGTTTTTCACTGCTGAAAAATGTACAATATTCCTTTCGTTTTCTATTTCCAATTACATTTTCAGAACTTAATGAATGCAATTCTAGTCCGAAGAGCAGGCTGTAACAAAATAGTGTGAAAGGTTCATTAATGTTTTTCTTGAGAGGGATTAGATCTCCATAAATTGTCATGACACGTATTGTCCTTGGGTTTGTATTCCAAAAGGTAGCGTTTGCATAAACCTTAAATGCCAGTTCGTTGTGAACACGCTATATTTCAAACTGACCAGATTACAGCTTTCAGGTACCAAATGGATTGTTGAGCTCTTTCTTTTTATCTGTTGTCTCCACTTTTCATATCTTTTAGACGACGAGAGATTTCGAGTCATTTCACCTTAGACGAATTTGAACAGAAGCATTTTCTAAATAGTCTCGCATTACTGCAATTTTCAAAATCATGCGAACTCAGACATCCAAACACTCAACTGGTTTTGCCGATTAGCTTCCGTCAATCAAAATTAAAAATCAAAATAGGAAAGCTAACCGAATATCAAAATCATATTTAGCTGTTATAAATCGTCTAAAGATCATTTTCAGTCATTTGTAGGTTTTTAGGGATCTTTATGAGTATTTTTTGGTTGTTTGTTTGAAGTGGGCGGAAGCGAGAAACCAAGTTCGCATTATTATGAAACTTGCAGTAAATGATTTTTGTCATCTGATTGGCCAGAACACGATATTCCTATTTTGTGAATTGGCTTAATAGCTGTAGGCAAAGCTTAAAAAGCACTTTGAGAGTTGGGTTTCATCAAGAGTATAGATGAGGTCACTAAAACACTTTCTTTTTTGTTTGTTTGTTTGTTTGTTTTTAAAAAAAGGCCAAAACAGATTTTTGGGCTTATTTCAATTGACTGAAAGATTATATTCCAAGGGCTCAATTAAAAATCATTTTTGTTTGTTCTAGAAAATCGCACGCGCGCGCGTCCAGTCATTGTTTTTTCTGTGACGATAATTAGAGCGTCAATGAAATACAATTAATAGGGAGCACAAGAATTAGAGTTGAAGTTATGGTATAGTGTATTTCGCAGGTTTATAAAACCCTTTTTATGGACCGCATTACACGAGACTTTATAAATAGCATCTTTGGTGATAACCCTAAAACATTACCATGAAGCATGAAACTGACATAAAAGACTAACTCTGTTTTCTTTTGATAAAAATCATCTTTATTAGAGAATAAAACACCTTACGAAGAGAGCTCTTGAGATACTCATTCCCATATTTGGAGATAGGATGAAGTTTCTCATCATACTTGAACAACTGAAAGGGGAATCACATGCAGAAGCTGTCGTCATTGAAGAACACAAGTATGTTTTCAATACTTAAACAATTTCTATACCGGTACCATATTTAACTGTTTACGGACTGTTTACGCACCCCTCCCCTTTTGAATAAATTAAAGGCCACCCTCAGAGGCCCCGCAGGCACAAGTACAATTTTGTCTCAGTATTCGCCGCTTTATTTACTCATGAAACACAGCGATTCATCTAAGCGCTGCATTTCACTCAGTGGAATCAAAGTTCGAAAACAATAGTGTTCTGGTTCTGTTAAAAGGATTATATTATGTGACAACATTTTTATTTTCAAGGTTTTCCTAATCAGGGAAGGGGAAGTCGTTGGTGTAAATACTTTTGGTTGAAACGGATATATCTAAGATATTTTATAAATACAATATACACCTATATATATGTGTCTCTATCCATAATGCGTCGCTTATCTGTCTACAAAAGTAGTAAAAGTGAACATCAAGAAGATGCAACCCCATCGGTTTCAAGGGAAGAAAGCAAGGTGAAATTCAATGTCAAACGTCCATGGCCTGCACATGTTACGCTTCCAGAGAAGTGGAGAAAGGACCTTTCTGTGGCACTGGAAAAAAAAAAGGAAGGCTGGCACCAAGACTGAGCAACCTTTTGGTTGGTCAAATCTTCGACCAATATTCACAGTACACAATATAATAACATTGCTCTTGATTTCTCACCGACCTTTCTAGCTCTCACGTCCCTGCTATGTAATTATCAACGGCACGTGGAACATCTAAATTATTGAAATGAATTAAGTTCTCGATAAAAGAGAAAGAAAGAAAATCTTATAGCATTGATTCTAAATTTAACATTTTTCCCCACTTGCTTAATTGGATTGCCATGGAAATGCTCTCAAAGAGAAAACAGCGTTCAAAGACATGTACAGTTAAGAACAACTATTTATCTTTGGGGGAGGGGGGGGGGAGTGGTTACTCCTTCCAGTTTTAGGTAGGACCAGCACCACTACGCCCCCTCAAACCCTGAACGACCTGAACCTGTTCCAGAGTAAAAAGAGCTTAAAACGCTACCCTAAAGTTTTCAAAAAATACTTCCTAAGTATTTGTTTTGTGCTACTTGGCAGGTGTGGCCCTTTGATTTTTGTTTCAGATTAAATCGCTTACAATCATATTCTGTTGGACAGCACATACCCATATAGCAAATACATGGGAGTACCCCAGGCTTTTCATGTTTAGACTTAAACCAATACTGTTTTCATTTATTTGTTTTTTATATGTTCAGTTTATTTTAATATTTAGATTATGGTTTAGAGCTGTCATTGCTTCTTCTGTTCATTTTTTAAAATTCCAAATATATTTGATTAAAACTAATGATTAAAACTAAATTAAAACTAATGCGTGTGAATTTTTAGTCAAGATAACATTTCAATTCCATAGAAATACAGTACATTTTATATTTTTCTTGTTAAAAAACCTTTTGTTATTTTGATAAGTGACCCATTACATTGTCTTTTATAGGAGATGTGTGATGTAATATTGGCTCGCATAGACAAACTTGAGCAGTCAATGAAGACAAACAAGGGGGATACAGTGGAGGAGAAAGTAATCAGAGATATGTTTTCATGCACTTTGCTATGAGACCCTGAAGTTTCCAGTCATCATTGAAAAGCACTGCAGAGAATTATAGGGTACAGCATATGTATTGAGAAGCTAGATGAAAGGGTGTGCCCTCTCTGCAGGGCATCCCTAGAGGAAAGCCCAACACAGTTGAATATTCCAGATTAAGAACCACTGTTAGATGATGATCATGATTTGATGTTCCCTGCATTCTAGTTTGCATCTTGCTGTACTTGTTGAGTTATAAAGGAAAAGACATTTTAGTTTGGATGAAAAGCTTTGTATGAAAATAGGATGAACACTGTAGAAGTTGAAAGGATCGCTTTTTGATATGTTTCCGTCACATTTTAAGATACCTACATAGAGGATGTCTTCAAAGTAAAGGTGTGAGCGTGAAAGCACCCTGTTTGGCTGCCAATGGTGTAAAGGTGATGGTTTGAAATATATTCCTTTAAGGATCAAGAAAAGTCACCTCTTATTGACTTGTGACGACTTTCTGCTTCTTTGCAATATTTTCAATATCATTTTATTGGATATGGATTGAATATATATTAGTGTCAAAAATTGATTTTCTAACTTGTTGAGTATCGTGGCTAGAAAAAAGGAAGACGTCACACAAACAACACAGAAGACTCCCAGTGTAAGGATAGACAGAATGAGGGCTCTATTTTGCTTGAGGTTTGTAGCATATTTCATATTTTTTGGTCTTTTTGACTTTTTTGGATGAGTTTGATGAGTTATTATTTTCTATAGGGAAACGATAAGAGGGAAAGTGAAAATACTGGCGAAAAGGAAACACTGATTGCGGTTTGTGGATTAGTGGGAGATATTTTCTTTGTTACCTTTGATAACTTTCTTTTCTTATCAGTTGTCAGTCTACTCAGAGTCCTCAGAGGTTGAAGGCGTATTTCATTTTTTGTTAGTTAAAAAATGTCGCAATTCTCGCAATTAAGATGAGTTATTGTTATCTTTTATAGGGAAGCGATGGTGAGGACAATGTATATACCTGCGAAAAGGAATCATTGACTGGGATTTGTAGATGGATGCAGAAGGTCATCTTTACAATGTACTGTACTTTGTGTATGTGAAGGATCCTGTCAGCGATAAAGATTGACTTTGATTAAGAGTGACTTCGATAAATCAATTTCTGCTATAGATATTTTCATCTCTTAATTTGTCATTATAACGAGTTAAGTGCCTGTAAATGAGTAAAAGTCTTTCAGTAACAATGTTGTTTTTCAAGTCATGCTAGGCCATGTTCAGATGTTAAACTTTTGCCACGTTGAATCCAATAGTTCATTTTGTAGATGAGCTGTGCAACGCTTCTAAAACTACTGAATTTGACAAATTTAATTCAAACGATGTTTCAATTTAACTCATTTTTAAATCAAATTTCTCAAATTCATTTGGTTCAGAAGCTGTACTTCTCATCTACAAAATGTGACTGAACTGGGCCTTAAAGTATGTAATGATTGCTTCTTAAAATCTGCTGAAGAGTGATATAGCCTCGATTTTTATGCAAATCGATTATACAAGTAGATAATATCAACACGTTTGTAAGACATAAACATAAAAACAAGAATCAAACATGTTGTTCAAGCAAAATAGGTGGTTAAGAAAAGTTAAGTCAAAATATGTAATGCTTTCAGCTTAAGATGGGCTAGATACCATATAGCCTTGATCTCATGCAAATCGATAATGTAAGGAAATAGCCTCATTTTTCTATTTTGATCTGCATCAAAATTTATAATTGCCTTTGGCTTAATATATAATTATATTGTAGTTCGTATCATATTACATACATGTGCTAGTATAATCTTGTATCACACGGGTTGTGTGGGAGTAATTCTCTTTTGAGCGATTTTTAGTAATTCTCTTAACTCCTTTTATCATGGGTCGCTCTTTGAATCGAAGACGGAGATGTCCTGGCTGTAAGACGGCCGTTTCCTGACCACGCTTTTGGTCCGGTTTCGAGCTTTTGCGCCGGATGTCCTAACGACAGTTCGGCGGGTGATAACGATGTTGAAGAGGGACAAGAGGACAACGTGGAGGAATCACTCATTTCCCCTACGCATGATTCGGTCTCAGGGAAGGATGCAGACGACGCTATTGCGTTGCAACAGCAGAGAAACGATCGGCTACGCGAAGAATTGGACACGCTCCGAAAACAAAAGGAACTGACCGCCCTCAAGGAGCAGGGAGCGTCTCTTGAGGCTCAGATTAGTCAAGTGAAATCCGCCTCCAAGCCATCGACGAAGCGCTCAGGATCTCGGGTCGCTGTTCGTTCTGATCGCTGTACTTTGGACAGCTTGAGAGAGATCGATCATCTCCAGGATCGGCATTTGGCCAAACTCGATTTCAACGACAGCCCCTCCTCTTCCTCGAATGAGGATGATGATGTTTCTGGAGCTCATGGCCGTCGTCGAAGCGTCGGTAAGTCTTTAAAATCTGGGAAAACCGTTAAACCGACTAGTCGGGTTTTTCACCCACAACTGTGGCACACAGCAAATTAAATTCTGCCTCGCGTCCTCTCAAGGACTTAACTTATGATAAGTTATCCATAGAAGAATTCGTCGCTGGATACACTAGTACTTTGCACGCCGGAGATATCTCGTCCAGTGAGAAGCGTGCTCGTGAGGCTCATCTCATTCATCTCATGTATTTGGCGCAAACTTACGAATGGTCTGCGGTGCTCGCTTATCACGGCACTGTTTTGTTGGAGATTGAGCGGGGGCGCGCTCGATGGGGCGACTCTTTCCATCATTTGGATGCTCGAGTGTTGCAGGGTTGCTTTAAGGCATCGACAACGCATTCTGCCGGCTCTTCAACTTCCAATGCCAGCAAAGATCGCCCAGTGTTGTTCTGTCGCGACTTCCAGCGTGGGACTTGCACTTTCCAGGGTGACCACTCGGGTTCTATTCGTGGTGAATCAAAGTTTCTCCGTCATATCTGTGCTACGTGTTGGATGAAAAAACGCGAAAAAAGGGTACATCGTGAACAGTCTGATCAGTGTCCGCTCCGCAATTCCGAAGTCAAGCCATCGTCAAGCTCTGCTGGTGCTTCACAATGACTCCGAGCGTCTGCTATTCCAACCACCGCGATCCCGTGTGATATTTTAATGGATAGTTCGGTTTCTCATGACTTTGTGAATCTAGCTTGTGTTTTGGATGAACCATGTCCACTTGACAGTATTTGTTCCAGTTTTATACGTGACGTTCATGACTCTTTATTTCCTCATGACTGTTTGATTAAGGATTTTAATATTATATATATTTTTGCTGCCGCAGCGGAGCGAGCGTGAAGCGAGCGAAGCAAGGCAGCGAATCTAATACAGTCAATATGCATATGTAGGCAGAAAAAATCGAGATTTGAATACCCACAATGCAACCAAACTTGACCCACCATGCAGTTTGACGACAGTCAGAACAATAGATTTCTTTGTTCTAGCTGTCCCAGAATACACCGAGCCACTTGACCCACCATGCTTTTCGGGTGTTTACTATAAATTTCGCAACTTCAACACCGTTCTCTCAGCTCAGCGTCTTACTGGCATTCAGTAAGTTATGTGATTGTGGTTTTCTTGCAAGTATTAAATTCGTTCTTCTGTTGCGTTTTTAGAGATGTTGTATTCTTCCAGTCAAAGGGACATCTATCTTTATAGTAGGATTAGTTGGATCACCTTTTCCATCGGGAAATAATGTTGGAAAAGCCATAGTTGCCAGAAATGGTGTTGTATATTCATTAATTGGTTCTTTTCCTATTGTCGGCAATTTAAGTTTATCTTCAAATTTCAAATCACTTCTAATTGCATCATGTGCGTCTTCTCGTCGTTGAGTGTCAACTGATTACTTCATGTAATGCTTTGAAAACACTGCCATTTGTTATTATATTCAATTCATTATATTACAATTTCTTATACTATCTTTCGAAGTAATAATTATGGTAAATAATAGCTTAAATAGTCCATCTGGTGCCTTTAAATTGCCTTGCATCACCTCGTGCTTTTCGCATCTTCACGACAGGTCTAATGTTTATCAAGATTTAGTTTCAAATAGAGGGCAAAGGGCATACAACGGCGTGAAAGACAAGATGACAGCAATCCGGCGTCACGTAATAGTTTGTAAAAGCTAATGGTAGTCCCATGTAAAATGAGGTATTTGTAAAGAAAATACATTCCGGTTCTTTGGAAATATTTTTTGCATATTCTGTAGTAATCATGCATTTCATTTCGCGCTTCGATTTCTGAAGCGAACAACCTTACAATCGGTTTATTGTATAACGAAAAACAATATTAGGCAGCACTCACTAAATGTCAATTAGGCTAGTTATTTTTATATATCGCGTTGCATGATCTTGTTTATCAGTCTGGCAAGTATAATTTCCAGGAGTGCCGTATTCCTGTATTTTCGAGACTTAACCTTCGCGTCTGGCGCGAGTTATTATTGGATTACCCTGATCATGACATTTGTGATTATCTGGAGTTTGGTTGGCCTGTGGGATATATGAGTGATGTTTTGCCTGTCACTCAACGGCGGAATCATAAAGGAGCTTTGGCATTTCCGGATGCCGTAAGTAGTTATCTTGATGTTGAGCGATCTTATGGAGCTGTGATTGGTCCGTTTGCGCGTAATCCATTTACTTCGGACATTGTGCTCTCTCCACTTAATTCTGTACCAAAGGGTCTTCATGATCGACGTATTATTCTTGACTTGAGTTGGCCGGAAAATGCTTCAGTAAATGACGGGATTCCGTCCAAACGTTATCTTGGTGTGGATTTCGAGTTAGTTTATCCTTCAGTGGACGTCATAGCTTCGACGATTTTGGACAAGGGTCGTGGTTGTCATTTGTTTAAGCGGGATTTAAAGCGTGCCTACCGTCAGCTCCCTATTGATCCTGGGGATTATCATCTCCTGGGATACGAGTGGAACAATCAGATATATTTTGATACCGTTCTCCCGATGGGTTTACGATCCGCGGCTATGGCCTGTCAACGGGTCACGTCAGCGGTCAGTTACGTTTGTTGCTCGCATGGCTTTTCTGTGTCTAATTACTTGGATGACTTCATCGGCGTGGAAACTCCTCATCGGGCTTCGCACGCTTATACCTTTCTTGGCGATTTATTATCTCGGCTGGGACTCGAGGAATCTCTCCAGAAAGCGACTTCACCCTCAACGTGTATGACTGTTTTAGGTGTCCAATTTGATACAGTTGCTATGACTATGTCTGTCACGCCAGATCGCTTGCGTGAGTTGGATGACAATTTATCAGCCTGGACTCTTAAGTCAGTGGCGACCAAGACTCAGCTCCAATCTTTGATTGGGAGGCTACTGTTTGTCTCCAAGTGCGTTAAACAGTCGTATTTTCCTGGCTCGTATGCTAGCTGTGCTGCGATCAGTTTCTCATGGCAACGCTCACACTCAAGTCCGGTTGTCGGCTGAATTCAAAAAGGATTTGTCCTGGTGGCGTCGTTTCCTCCCTCTTTATAATGGCGTGTCGTATATTTATGATGTTCCTTGGTCCCGCCCTGACGCTGTTTTCTCCATGGATGCATGTCTGACCGGTTGCGGAGGTGTTTGCGAGGGGGAATTCTTTCATGTTGAGTTCCCTGCTTCGTTATTGGCACGTGAGCTATCCATCAACGCTTTGGAGATTTTAGCTGCAGTTATCGCTTGTAAGCTCTGGGGACACACATGGACTCATCGTAAGATTTTGCTGTATTGTGATAATCAGGCTACAGTAATGGTCCTCAACAGTGGCCGTACGCATTGCACTTTCATGGCTGACTGTCTCCGTGAACTTTGGCTGATTTCCGCGGTTCACGACTTCGAGCTGCGTGCAGTACACTTGGAGGGAAGTGCTAACAGAGTGGCGGATCTCCTCTCGCGGTGGCATTAAGATGCTCGCCATGAGCAAGAATTTCGGGCGATTCATTGTGAACAGTCTTCAACAGAACGCACTGTACCTGACTCGTTTTTCAGCTTCGAGTCAGATATTTAGGTTTACTTTATACTAGTTTTAGTGGTGATTTCTATCGATAGTTTGTATATAGGCTAGCGCCGTTAGCATCATCGTTATTCTTATATTATTTTTCACCTTCCTGTTTTGTTTTTGTTTTTTGTTTTCAGTTAATAGCGAACTCCAGCGACTGCAGTCCGAGCTACAGACCACCAGACAGGCTGCCTTCCGTCCGGGGACGTACAGTAACTTACGTTCGCAATGGAGAGCTTACCTCTCTTTTGCGTATTTCTTCCAACGTCAGGCCTTGCCGGTGTCTGAGACGGATCTTTGTTTATACATCCAGTTCCTTAGCCGTTCCCCTACCATTGGGTCCATCCGTAATTACGTCAATGGAGTTCGCCTATTACATCTGTTCCGGGGCGTTGAATTTTCCCATTTCGTCCTTTCTTGTTAGATTAACGCTTCAGGGTTTAGCCAAGTCCTCATCGCACACTCATCAATCTGCACTCGCAATACCACCTCCATTTTGTTGCGTGTTTTTCATGTTCTTCAAGCGGATAATCCCTCAGAGTGGGTCCTTTTTTGTGTTGCTCTGTTTTGTTTTTTCTCGCTTGCGCGCTTGTCCAACATATTATTGTGTTCTGTCGCTCGCTTTGACCCACGTAGAGATTTGTGTCGTCGTAACATCCAGTTTGTTGATTCCAACTTAGTGCTCATTTTCAATTGGTCAAAAACCATTCAGTGTCGTGAACGTCGTTTGGTTATTCCCTTGGTTCCGATTCCTGGGTCCCCATTGTGCCCAGTTTCTGCCTACCGTACGTTAATGCATTTCTTTCCATCCACCACGGAGCGTGCTCCAGCCTTTCATGTCCATCAGGGGTCTAAGTTTGTTCCCCTCACCAAGTCTGTTTTCTTGGCACAGTTTCGAGTGTTACTTGAGTGAGCCGGAGTATCCAACGCACAGCTCTATACGGGTCACTCTTTCAGGCGCGGGGGGGCTTCTCACGCCTTCCGTTCCGGGGTTCCCGGAGAGCTCATACAAGTCATGGGTGACTGGAAATCTGATGCTTATAAGCGTTGTTGAGAATTCTGATAATCTTTTCTCGCAGGTTTGCTGGTGGTATAATCCTGTCTAGTCTTAAGACAACATTGTCTACTTCGTAGAGTTCTGCTTGAATGTCTATGTAGGGCTTGAGTATTGGGTCGGTCTTGTCCCATTTTCCTGAGTGTATTGTTTTCATCAAGTGCTGTAGTTCTTGGCCTTTTTTGATTCATGTGCAATGGTTTCTAGAACAACTGCATGGTCTGCTTGAATGATAGCCTTGACTTGTCTTTCTGAGGTGCCTTTTTGGTTGTCTCAGGTAGTGCATGTCGTGACATATAGTCAGTCATGTTTTGCTTTCCTGGAATATGGATCATGGTGAAATCCATGTTTTGCATCTTCATGACAATCCTCTCGATCCTAGGTGGTAACTTTGCTTGGGGGTTGTTAAAGAGCGTTAGGAGCGGTTTATGGTCTGTTGCTAGTTGGAAGTGTTTTCCTCCAATTAGGTACATAGATAGTCGTGATGTTGCAAATTCTGATGCCAGGGCTTCTCTTTCGATCTGTGAATATCGTTTCTCGGTGTCTGTTAGGGTACGACTGACATAGTGGACTGGTTGATATCCGTGTTGCGTCTTTTGAAACAGTCCCCTTCCGAGACCTGTAGGGCTTCCATCGCAGATAACCAACGTCTCGCGCTGCGGGTAGTATGGGACTAGTACTGGTGCTGAGGTTATAGCATTCTTAAGATCATCGAATGCTTGTTGTTGTTATTCGTCAATCCAGATAAATGGTACTTTGTCTTTCGTTAGACGTCGTAGCGGGTCACATCTTTTAGAGAAGTTACTGATGTATCTGGATAGGTAAGCTAACATCTGGAGGAATGAAATGAGTTTCTCTTTGCTCTGGGGTGGGCTGCAATCTCTTACTGCTTTGGTCTTTTCTGGGCTTGACTTAAGTCCTTCGCCTGTAAACATATGGCCATGGAAGGTTATGGTTGTCCTTCCAAATTCACATTTCTCTCGACGTGGTGTGACGTTGTGGTTCTCGATTCTCTGAAGTAGTGCATGTAGATTTCTGTTGTGGTCTTCCCAATCTGTGCCTCCGACCATTATATCATCTCTATTATTCAGAGCATGTGGAATACCAGAGATTGCCTTTGCAATTTCTGCATCGAACAGGTCTTGGCTGTTCAATCCACCAAACGCTAAGCGTTTGTACCGATAGTTCCCCCAAGGTGTGGAGAATGTCATTATACGCCGGGATTCTTCGGTTAGAGCGAACTGGTGATAGCCGTGATTGAGGTCTTGTTTACTGAAGATCTTACAGTCTCTAAACTCTCGTATGAAATCTTCCGTTATCGGAGCTTGAACTTGCCTTGTCCTCAGCATTGACTGGTTGACTAATCGTAGATCCAAGCACGTCCTAATAGCTTTGTGATTCTTAGGTTTAGGTTGTACAACAAGTGGTGAACACCATGTAATTGTTTCGTGTTCCGGAACTTGTTCGATTATGTCATTTTGTACAAATTCGTCGAGTTGTGGCTTGAGGGGTTCTATCAAGTGGTATCTAACACGTCTGGGCTTCTGTGCGATTGGGATAGCGTCGTCTTTCATGGGTACAGCAATCTGTATCTCTGTTCCATCCTTTGTTGCTTTGCCGATTTCGGTCTGTATATTTCTCAAGGATCTGTTAGAGTTTAGTGTTCATTTCCGGTTGCTTGATCTTCTTGAAAGTACTGTTATTGGGTTCTTTTAATCCTCCTGTGAGGTCAAAATATATCATTCCCAGGTCTTCTAATGTCTGTCGGCATATAAGTGGTGGGGAGTCGATTTTCCCTTGGATAATCACGATCGTAGTCTGTACAGTTCTTGTTGCATTGGATATAGTGACCTCAAATTCTCCTAGTACTGGTAGATCAGCTTTCAGTGTTTTGAGTGATGCGTTGATGTTGAGTTCCGTTGCAACTCCGTTGTAACTCTTTGAACTGAAACTCGTCTATTATGTTGGAATCTGAGCCGGTGTCTGGTTCTGCCTGGATTTTCACTCCATTGATCTTCACTGTGCATAGTTTTCCTGTTTTCGATCCTACATGGTGTGTTTTGCTTATTTGTGTTGCGTGACGTCTATCTGAGCTATTGTTTTCATTGCTAGTGTCGGTGTGGTGTTTGATTGTGTCTTATGTAATGTGATCGGAAATGCTGATAGAATTCGCTGTCATCTTCGTTGGAGCTGTCACTTGGGCTGTCATTGTTCTCTTGACATTCAACGCGTGATCGCTGAGGTCTGTTTCTGGATGAGTTATTGTGTGTATGCCTTGGATTCCGGGGTTACCGGTTGTAGTAATGCTTGTTATCCTGTGGATTTCTTGAATTTCAGGGTCTCTGTTGGTTGTCATGCTTGTGTTCCCTTTTAGAGTCTAGTTGTTTCTCTCTTGGATTTCTGCACAGTTGTTGCAGGTTGCGCCATGAGCTGGGCATCTTGGGTGCGATGCTGTGTTGCCACAACGTCCAAAAATGCTTCCGCTCACGTGGCGTGGTTTTCTCGTTTCGATCTTCTTGACCTCGGAGCGTGGTTCTTGAGATACAAGTTTCTGGCTGATTATCGTTGCTTGTTTTTGTGTCTACTCATCCAGGGCTGATTCGGTTAACATTCGGTCCAATAGCCAGTTTTGGCGGATGGCTTTAGCGCGTACTTTATCGTTCACTATTGTTCTGATTAAGTGGTCTCTAATCGCTTCACTCTCATGGTCGCCGTATTGGCATTTCTCTGGCGTAGTAGTCGGCTAGTCGTTCGCTTTCGTGTTGCTTATGTTAATTTTTTATGCATCATCGCCATCTTGTGGTTCGGGATCCGGTAAGGCTTCGTCGATGTCTATTAAATCATCTCCTCCATAGATTAAAAGTCCATCTTTCTTTACTTGAGCGTCTTTGATATCAAAGAAGCGGAACTGTCTTTCGATGTTTCGTTTGTAGCACTGCCATTGAACGACGTTTTCGTTGCAGTCGCTCTGTTTGAGGAACGGCTTAATAGATAAATTTTGTGAATTATGTTAGGTCTTGTACTTGTACTTGATGGCGAGGGTTGTTTCATTGATGCGGTGTCGGTCATCCTTCACCTACCATCTGCTGTGTGTTTGTTTTATCCTCGTCGCCAATGTTGTGTTGTAATCTCCGACATCTTTATTCAACTACAACCATGTGCTACATACTCTGGTATATTATAACAATTATCAGGTGGTATATGCATTAATTGATAGATCAGATTACAACAAGCGTTATTTTGAATTCAATTTTGAGGCTATGTTATCAGTCGGTGTTCGCATGCGTTCCTTGCTTGTGTAGAAACCCTCCCCTCTTTTCGTGAGTACCGTCTTTTCCTCTTATGTTTGGCCGTGGTTTGGTGCTTGAGGAGTTTGAGCGTGTAGCTCTTAGATTATTGTCATTCCGTTTTCTTGCGTCTGTAATAAACTCCTCTTCAGGCCAAACACAGAGTTCATGTCGTTACTCACGTCTAAAGGGAATAAGGGGAATTTTTCTATTTTGATCTGCATCAAAATTTATAATTGCCTTTGGCTTAATATATAATTATATTGTAGTTCGTATCATATTACATACATGTGCTAGTATAATCTTGTATCACACGGGTTGTGTGGGAGTAATTCTCTTTTGAGCGATTTTTCCCTCCCACCCTCCCACAGTTTTCTTTTATATATAGATTATCAATTTATATTTTTATGTACGTATGGTGCTTGAGGAGTTTGAGCGTGTAGCTCTTAGATTCTTGTCATTCCGTTTTCTTGCGTCTGTAATAAACTCCTCTTCAGGCCAAACACAGAGTTCATGTCGTTACTCACGTCTAAAGGGAATAAGGGGAATTTAGACCAAAAAGTATTTCTAAGACATAAACATGATCAAAACAAGAATAAAACATGTATTTCAAGAAAAGTAATTGAGTTATTATTATATTTTTATATCTCAGCCTCGCTTCCATGTTCAAGACCCCCATAAAAGGGCAATGACGTCATTTTGGAGGTGGCTCCATATGCAAATCTTTAAAGACTGTCATAAGCTACCTCTGTGTCAAATTTGGTGCTTTCTTCAAAGTGCACAATTCTTCTGCTTATCCGCTCCACTATCTGAGGAAGAAAACAATACATTGTTCAAGACATTTAAGCAACATTGAACAAACCCAGAGTCGGGGAATAGGTTTTAGCATAGAATTAAATAAATAAGTATTTTTTGTTATCATTGTTGCCCGTTGGGAATTTCATTATAATGTCATGGTAATTAACAATGTATTATTGTAAATTACGCCCAGTCGGGAGAAAGAGACCATCCAGACATTTCTAAGTTTACCTCTCTTAGAAATGTCTAGTGAAAAAACTCATCCAGAGTTTTAGACGAGGTGGAAGCAAAGTCAAGGTTCAAATCAAGTCAGAGTCCAACTTTCACCTGGGAAATTATAAGTCGGTGTCCATGAACGAAGCAAACTCACTCAGATTCATGCTAGGCCAAGTATAACATAAGTAAGTAATTTAATTAGTCATAAGTTAGAAATTGAAATAGTTCAAGTTGAATTAGCAATAGCTCAAATAGTTTATTATTCTAATAAAGTGGGTTTTTGTTAAAATTATTTGGTGTACTTTTCAGGGAAGGCTTTGTGGCTGGGATTTGGGTTCTGAGCTGTCCGGACTGGGTCGGTGACACCCAGATGGAGGAAAGAGTAGCATTGGCGGATCTAGAGTAGTTCACTTACTCTAGATCCTACTGAGATTTTTCCCAGAAAAAAGAATTATTGAGATAATAAAAATAAATAATACAAATGGAACACGTTTAAGTGTATTTTACCTGGACGCCATTTTGAATTATTTCCACAGGAAACCCACATTTACTTGTTCCCAGGCTATTTTTGTAGCCTTTTCAAGTTTTGTTGAGGGAGGGGTCCCACAGGAATTTCTAGCTATCATAACGTGTTAGTTCACAGTTTGGTTTCCCTGTGAACTACTGCACCGGAAATAAAACACCCCACACACACAAGTAGTTTCCGATGTGATTCACAGGAAAACACCCCACAAGTAGTTCACACAGGAAACCCACAGTCAAACCAAGAACAAATTTACCATTCCAACTTGATTCTGATTGGCTAAAATCGGCGTGAACTAGTCCAGAAACTACCGACAAAAGTATAAAAGCGCCAGCCTACCCTGGTGAGGTTCTCTGTTCTATTAGAGTGCTTTGAACTCGCATTGAACAGAGCCAAAACAGCGCTTGAGAGAAACTACGAATCTTCTACAAGTCTTTCTACAAAGACCAGCTCATAATCTGGAAATAATAGGCTTGCAGTTTACGCTCGATTTAACTGTAGTGTTATATTAATTATTTTGTTGTTGTCTCTGTCTTGACTTCTTTATCGTTTCAGCTGAGTAAAGATGACAGCTTTGCAAGGAGTCCCTTGTGGCGAGCCGATCTTTCAAAAGGAGGATTGCTCACCCTACGATATCGGTTTGGTGCTTTCATAATCTGAGAATCTGGAGTTCATCGAGAAGGTTTGGAATTCATGTAATGATCCCCTGGTTGAATTCCTAACAACCGTGGAAAATGGCAAGAAATGCAGGTTTAGATGCGAATGGTTGCAGGAATACCCCTGGCTAGCCTATTCCATGATAGTGCATTCTGTTTGCCTTGTGTCTTGTTCCAGTCCGAAAATTCAAAAGTGGATACGATAGAATTGTCAAATCTCCACTCACATGCTGGACGACCGCGTCTTTGCGGATAAAGAAACATTGCAGCGGTAAATGCGAAAGCCATAATAGTGCCGTTATTCGCATGGATAAATTTATGAGAACAATGAGAAGTCAAGCTGTCCCTGTTGATCAGCAGCTAAATACCATATTACAAAATCGAATTGCAAAGAACCGAGATATCCTAGGGTCTTTATTCAAGACTGTGATCTTTTGTGGTCGTGCTAACATTGCTCTACAAGGCCATCGTGATGACAATCCCAGAGAGAACCCTGTTCATGGCAATTTCCATTATTTGCTAAACTTCAGAGTGGATAGTGGTGATAAAATTCTAGAAGAACATCTCTTAAATGCTCCAAGAAATGCAACCTACACGTCCAAGACAATCCAAAATGAAATGATAACAACAGTTGGCGACTACATCTTGGACATGATCTCAACTGAAGTAAAGGAAAGTAAATATTTTGCCATACTAGCAGACGAGGCAGCTGATATATCAAATAAGGAAAATCTATCCCTTGTCTTAAGGTTTGTTGATACTTCTAACACAATCCGTGAGGAGTTTGTTGGCTTTTATCACTGCAAAGAAGGAACGACTGGTGAGGCTTTAAAGGATATTATATTGAAAACTGTGGCTGACTTGGGACTATTAATGGCCAATTGCAGAGGACAATGCTATGATGGTGCAGGGAATATGTCTGGTGTGTACAATGGAGCCTCGTCACTCATCAAAGCCCATTTCCCTAAGGCGGTCTATGTTCATTGTCAGAGTCATCGTCTAAACCTGTGTGTTGCAGACACTTGTTCAATAACATTAGTGAAAAACATGATGGGTACTGTGAAAAAACTCTCAGACTTTTTCCATAATTCACCAAAACGACATGAATACTTTCTAAAGAAAATTGATGCAGTGTTACCAGGTTACCCTCGCAGAGTCCTCATAGATGTCTGCAAAACTAGATGGATTGCACGTATTGATGGGATGGATAGAATTATAGAATTGCTTGAGCCTGTTATTGCCACTCTTGAGGACATATCATTAAACATAGATGCATTTGGAGATCAACAATGGAACAATACAAGCAGAATGGATACCCAGGCCTTGATTAATGCTGTTAATTTTTGTATCTACTGCAGAATGCAGTAGATACTATGTCATCGTGTTGAAAATGGATATACTTTATGCTTCACTCAAATTATGAGATCACGGTATATTGGTATTCACCAGAACATGTATGAGTTCTGACACGAAGTTCTATGCTTGTTAACAAAAGAAAGTGTTAACAATAGAAAAGTCGGAATATTTTCGGAAAATACACGGCAACAAAAAAGTAAAGGCGAAATGACATACGAATCGACGACCAAATGTCTTTCGGAATCACGGACAGGTAACCATGGTAACTGACAAGCACAAAGTTCCATGTGACTGACGACTAGACTGTTGTTAAGTTTGACAGGAATTTAAGTCACTGAAAATCTCAGTGGTAAGTGATGTTTTTAACAATGTTTTTATGCCCATTGATAAGGTTCAGCTTTAATAGAATGTGTCAGGTTTATTCTTATGGAGAATTATTAAATCATTATTCAATTTTGAGGTCGTTTTTGAGCGGCGGTAAGTAATACAATATTGAAGTGTTCATCTCGATCTCGCCGTTTGAGCCTTTCGCAAATGTTCTGACTATCTTTTAGCAACAGTAAACTAGTATACAACGATTGCATGCAAACTATCAAATAACTCACTTCATTGTATAATATTTCAGCTCCTATTAAGGAAATGTAATGGCCTTCAGTATGTACGAAGAGCTCAAACGTGGATCTTGATTGCAAGGCCAAACAAACAATTCCTTTTACAAACCTATGACACTGTCTATGAAAGTTGTCTGTATTGATGGACGTAAAAACGTTAAAAATATCACTTACCAAGTTATTCCGAACGTTTAATTTCCGAAAGACATGTGAGTCGAGGTAATAACAAACTGCCCTGTCCAACTCCATAAAATTCCTCATCATTCTTCGTGTTTTTCTTTTCAATGCATTTCACATTATTTGTCAAACATATTTCTATAACACTTTTGCAGTAGATACATGCACCTACCTGTCAGGTGCCTTTTATTCATTTATTGTAACTCTAGTTGTTGTGAGATAGACAAGACACCAGGAACTGTACAGAGAAGCTGTTGGTTTGGCACATGACATCCACATTGAGCCTAGTATGCCCAGTGTAGCTCAGAGACAAATTCACAGAGCCAATGCTCCTGCCCAAACACCTGAAGATTATTATAGTATTAACCTAACCAGAGTATTCGTTGCCCATGCTCTACAACAACTTAACACAAGATTTCAAGATGAGGTATATGTGTCTGAGTGTTGTTCCCTCAAATTTACTAGATCATCCTCTAAATTGGAAGGAAAATGTGAAGGAATTCTGTGAAGAATACAACCAGGACATTCCTAATATTGCTGGCCTTGATGCAGAGCTTATCATGTGGGAAAGATGGTGGGAAGATCAGGAGGTAAGAGATGCAGAAATCCTTGACAAAGTAAGCAGCACCTTGCAATCTGTTGACAAAGAATCATTTCCCAATATTTTTACCATCCTTCAAATCATGGCAACTATTCCAATTTCTTCTGCATCTTGTGAAAGATCAATTTCCACTCTGAGAAATTTGAAGAACTATTTAAGAAACACTATGTCTTAAGATAGATTGAATGGCTTGGCAATGATGTATGCACATAAAGAAATGCACCTGGGCCTTAAACAAATCATTGACCTGTTTGCAAATTTACACCCAAGCAGAATGAGGATGGCAAACATTTTAGAAGACTCAGTAAATGACAAGAAACTACTAACTTATTCTAGCTAAGTCCCTGGTAGTTTCTAGTGTACTTGTACTTATGTTCCATCTGGATTTACTCCTTAAATTGATGGAGAACAGTACAGAAACACATTACCTAGTGTCTGCTAGTCACTTGTCAGTTTACAATATGTTTTTCCAATACTTTCTCCTGTGAAAAGACCTGTTAACTTTATCTCTCAGTTTGGCAGACTTTTAAATTTCATCATATGAGGTGAAGTAGATGACAAAGGCTAGTTTGTATGACTTGGCAAAACGCAAAAAAGGTAGGTTTACATGTTTATTTAATAATTATTAAACCATGCATAGCAATTTATAAACTTGATCTTTCTATTGCAGGGGTATTTCTCAAGAACCAGATGGGTAACCTGCTGGAAGGGTTTATCACTTCATGAACCAAAGGCAAATATTGAAAAAAACTTTGTCATTTTGTCAATAATATATTTACCAAAAACATATGTTTTTGTAGACTTGGAAGTACATGACCCTCCAGAGCTGTATTATCAGAACATCAAAAAGGTAATTAAATTAATTAAATTAATTGTCTAAGAACATTATAACCTTTCAAACACTTTGTTTTTCATCCAATCCTGTTTTCACTTGTACTCACCTGGACTGTTTCCATAATAAATATGGACATCACTCCAAGTACTCTAGAGTTGGAGTATTTAATTCTATGACTGATATCTGCATGCATCATTCTTAATTGGTTGGTAACTTATATTGTTAGGTGTTCTTATCACTATAGAGTATAAACAATATATCTTTGAAATGCTAACTACTAAATTGTACAATGGTGCAAGCTAAAATTAGAAAACAATAAAATTAGTACAAAATAGTAGTGGAATTAAGCATCATCACATATATATTGTTTGCACTCTTTATTTATAAGGTGCTAATTTAGCTGTTGTTTATATATGCTTAATCCTATTAATTGACAATAAAATGGCTTATTTCGAGTTGGAAACTACTCAGTCAAAAAGCTAGATCTGCCCCTGAGTAGTGATAAAAGCGAACGGACGTTTTCTGGGCGGTGACGGCGACCAGAAGCGAAATTGACTTCCTACATACATTGCCCGCCAGCATGGACTGCCGTCGCTTCTTCGCGCCGAAGTCGATTAGGTGGTTTTGGCATTGTGTGAAAGACGTGAGTTTTGACTTTCACTTTTCTTGTAATTTCCTTTCTGATTTCATGAACATTTATATCCATATTCTTTCTTTTGATATTCTTTTTACAATATTAAGCCTTTCTCTTTCAGTTAAACTGATTTTATTTACTATTTCAGTGATTTTAGAAATGGCTACCAAAACAGCTGGAAAGGACAAGAAGCAACCGTAAGTAATCCCAGACTTTTTGACTTATTCAGTTGTAATCTACTTGGCTTATTATTTCAGGCGTTTCATTTTCATTTTATCTAAACTTCGTAACTCAACTTTTATGAATTTTAAAGGATTTTCATTCACTTTCAGGCTAATGGACTGGACCGATGACCATGATATCCTTCTCTTACGAGAATTGTTAGCCAGTGAGCTTTTCAACTACAAAAAAGGGAGTTGTGACCGAGGAAAAATTTGGGAGACTATTCAAGATAGACTTAACGCAATAGAGACATCAAAGTTTATGATAAAAGATAAAAGAGCACTTAGAGATCGGTGGACCCTACTGAAGTCAAAGTTTGAGAAGCGAGTAAAAGAAGAAGAGGGAGCCAGTGGCATTGATTGCAAGATGTCAGAAAAGGATGTTCTGATAGAGGAGCTGTGTGAAAAAGAAGTGAGCCTTGCTGCTAACGAGAAGAAAAAGTCTGCTGACAAAGCTGCAGCGGAAGACATCAGAAAAAAAGAATGAATGTCGCATAAAAGAAAAAAACCCTCAAAGAAGTGGAGATGTTGTAGAGTTTTTGAGAGAAAAGAACAAAACTGAACAGACATACCGTGAAGACAGAGCCAAACAGCAAGACCTTCAGATGGAACTATTATGACGACAAACTGAGCAGCAAATGCAGATGTCTGAAGCACAAATGATTATGATACAGAAACTTGCTGATAAGTGATAAAAACATACTTATATCTAAAAGTAGGCTACTGCAATCTGTTTAGAAAGTTAACTTTTACTCTGTTCAAGTTCTTCTTTTTGTTTCACATGTATTATATGGTTTTGTGTCCAGCTTAGAAGTACTAATGGTTGTTTACAACATATAGCACTATTTAAACACCAGTGTTACATTTATCTTACTATCTAAAGTATTCTTGGAAGGTGGGTCTAGATAAAAAAAACCTTGATGTATTGTTTCCATACAAACATGTTAAAGCATTATTTAGAAGGGTACAAACAAGATACATCTTGCCAACACTACTAATGCCAATTTTCAGATTTTTCTTAAAATCAAGAAACTTAAAATCATTAATGTCTCCAAAAAGCCACTCCAAAGTGACCCTCACAGCACTTATTTCTGAATTATACTGTTGCATTGCATGTGTCAGATTACCACGTCGAAATGGTGCTTGCAGGTGTACCCTCAGAGGATAGGCAGGGTCTCCATAGACGCATGGGTTGACCAGTTGGAGAATATGCATTAATCCCTAGATCACGTAGAAAATTGTAATCAACCAACATACTTGCATCATGCTTTTTCCCTCTGAAATAAGGATCAAAGATTTAGATCATTTAAGTAAAGAGTTTGGAGTGACTGCACTCTAAATTTATACCTTATTCACATGTAGTTATTCTAAACTTACCCACAGGTCCATACATGTTCCCAATGAGCCCATTAGGTAGGGTAACCGACTGGAATTTCAGTGCAAGCACTGGTATGTCTTCTTTTCTGACTCTAAATTCAGCTAAGCACTCCGCTTGATCCATGCTTTGAAGATCGAAATTCGCATACGATTAAAAGAAAAACTGGATTTTTAGACAAGAAATTATGGTATAAAATCAAAAATTCCTCTTCAGAAATTATGTCACTATCATATGATAACATTAAAATCTATAAAATATTCATAATAACGTGTACAATCAAGAAACTTCAAAGTCGCATGTAAAATCATTGTCTATCACACTTATGACTATTATTTAAACAATTTATAACATAGCTTTGATATAACATGCGCTCTGATTGGCTTATAACCATAAACGAAAAATGGATGGTTTATGGCGATGGTGCACACTATTGCGTCAATTTTCAGGATTGAAATATTTTCTTTAGTAAAATGACGGAAACAAATGCTCCAAACGAAAACAGCTCATTAGATATTGAAGACCCGATATATTTGATATAGATTGGGCTGACATTTCCGAGGTTATCTTGGAAGATCAGACTGCAGATCCCCGTAAAAGGTCCGATCTAGTAAAGTCAAGCAAATCTGAAAAACGCTTGCTAGTTTATCCGAAAGAGAGTTAGAAAAACTTCTTGAAGATAAACACTTGAGTAAACCCAAAGAGTCAACAAACTGGTGAGTTTCAACAATCAAAGGTAATAATTTGAAATCTTCAGTATATTAGCTATACAATGAAAACTATGTAAAAACTGTAAACAATGTAGGTGAATCCTGTGTGGAGTCCACCATTACAATGGATAGAACTGGTAGGACATAGTGGAGTGAATTTTGGAAATTGCATAATGGATCACATAAAGAGAATGGGACTACATTTGTATGAAGATGAGCAAGAGACCTCTATTGTAATAGACCTCTATTAAATAAGTGAGTACATAAAGTAATCAAATGTGATATAAATATGCGCTATATCGTGTTTGACGTGTACCTTGTCACTTAGCCATTTCCCAAGGGTGACCACTTGATACAGGGCGTGACTGTAGTTGTATAAGTATAAGGTCTACTTCAAACGTTGCATCGCGCTTGTGGCAAATCAAATGACAGGAAATATTATCGCCTAATTAACTAATGTTTTCAATGCATTCAGCACATATAAGATACAACAAATGAAGTGAACTGTGCCTAAGGCATTTTTATGTCTTGCTTTCAGGAACTGCAAATCTTAAATTTAACACCATTGTACGTACTTGCAAATTGATGTTGACGTCGGTATCCACACCACCAATGACTGATAATGATGTACGGAAATACATTGGCGTCGCTATTGTTATGCTTTCTGGCTGATTGAATAGACTACCATGTAAGTAGAAGTTAATAAAATGGCATTGCCACACATTCTACATTCGCTGTTTTCAAAAGTGCTGGTTTCTTAAATAGAAGGAAGTTTGGCTCTAACGAGGGTATCCTTGAGAGATTTGTCCTTCTTGTAGGAAACTATTGGAGGATCTGAATAAATCCTAGCAAGGTTGGGTGTTTGAGACAATAAATGCCAGTGTTTCATGAGAATCTTTTTAAGGTTGGCTGTAGCTGGGTTGTAAGTGGTAACGAAGGGTAACACACTCTTGGTTGTTCTTTCTTTGCCTACCAATGCTGAATGTCTCGAGGAAAAATGAACAGTAGATAGAATATTGGATACTAAAACCTTAGGATATCCTCGGTCAATGAGGCGAGACTCGAAATCTCTTTTACGGGCTTCGAAATATTCACTATCTGAGTTCGTTCTCAAAAGACGTAAAGTTTCTCCTTTAATAAATCCTTTTTTGACATTGAAAGGATGTGCTGAGGAGAAATGGGTGTATTGGAATGTCTCGGTAGGTTTGAAATGTGTTTGAACATCAAGTATATTGGTGTCTTTGAATCTCGTTCCCTTGAAAACTCTAGTGTCAAGGAAAATAATTCTGTAATAAAGATGGCATTGCCACGCATTCTGCATTCGCCGTTTCAAATGCTGATCAGTTAAACTGGAAAGGCGTTATTTTGCTGATTCGGGATTCAAATAATCAGCGAGAGTTTTTCCTTTCGTTGTTGTGAGACACTAAAAAGATCTCGAAAGATCCTGACAGGGTTTTTGACAGACACTCAAGTCAAAAGTTTGTTATGAATCTACTTCACTTCACTTCACTTTATTATAATGTGCTACGTTATAAATAACATATAATGCACAGCGTGTTAACTCAAATCGACGTGAGTAATAAATAGATAATAATAGATAATAACATAAATAGATAATAATAAATAGATAAATAACAATAATAGATAATAATAAATAGATGACTTAATTTAATAGATTGTCGTTTGTTGACTTAAATAATTGTTCCAAAAAATATATAATAATAAGTAAATAAAGATTGTTCCAATAGGTCTATAATAATAAATATGTAAGTAACTTAATTCAGTAAATTGTCGATTTCAGACTGAGATAGACTGTTCCAGTCAGTAATGGTGCGTGGAACAAAACTGAATTTATATATATTCGTTCTTGCAAAAATCTAAGCATGCAGGACAAGATTCAGTATGACTTATAAATTGTCTGAGTTTTTTTACACTTGTATCACTTTAGCAAGACCGGTTTCGGACAAGTAATGACCTGTCCTTCTTCAGTTGCTCTCAGTAGTGAGTATGTTTGTGCTCGAGTGTCAATGCGAGCAAATGTGTTTAGCAATTTAGCAATGCAGAATCTGCCCCCGTCGTTCGATTACAAAATTGATAAACTCAATGCTGGCCCATGGTGGAATAAATGGCTCACTTGACTTGACAACTTGTTCACTGGTATGAGCTTGAAAGACGACAATCGCAAACGCGCATTACTACTACATTATGCTGGTGAATCTGTATACGACATCTACGAAGCAGAAAAAAAAGACCAGGACTACATATAAGGCGAAGAAGTACTGACAAACTACTTTGCACCAAAGAAGAACATTCAAATCGAAATTTTCACTTTCCGAAGTTGTAAACAAAAGCCCAATCAATCATTAGACGAATTCGTGACAGAATTACGATGACTAGCTAGAGACTGAATTTACCAACACTGATGCAGAAATACTCTCTCAAGTAATTCAACACTGTCGCTCCACGCGCTTTCGCAAGAGAGCCCTCCGTGAGCCTGACAAATCACTCAAAGATATTTTAGAACTTGGAAGATCACTACAACTGGCAGACCAACATGCAGCAACCATTGAAGATGAAACAGTCAATGCTGTGAGAAAGAAACATTCCTACAGAAAATCTAACAACGAAGGCATCCGAGACACTCAAACCCCCAGTATCCAGCCCTCCGTTAACCAACTAAACCACCCACCAAGCACTCAAACAATTTGGCGCAAAAACGCTAGTTTTGGACGAGAAGAAAATTGCCAAATTTTCAAACACCATTGGCAGAAAGTGCGCTTTTACCAATACAAAAGATAAGAGCGATTAGAAAAATAGCCAGTTGGCCTCTTTGATGACCCATTCAGTGAGTACCGCCAACAATTACTGCGATGTACCAGAGAAAATTCAAAAAAGCCTCAAGTGGGGATTATGTTGTGACAGAGCTGTTTGCCACTTCAACAAAGTCTGGTAAGGAGCCAGAGAAAGATGAAGATGTTATTGTGCCAGAAAAAGATGAAGATGTTAAAGAGCAGGAGAAAGATGAAGACAAAAGACAGCTAAAGATAAAGAAGAGGACAAAGGAGAGGTGATGTCTGTTGCAGCTTCAATGAATAGAGAACTTAAGCACAGGCCGTTTTCCAGACGGCGACGGTAACCGAAAGTACATTTTACTTCCTGTAGAAGTTCTAGAGTTCAAGCGGCTGCCGTCGTTGCTTGGCGCGAACGTGAAAAACAAGTAAATATAGATTACTTCATAGAGAGTGCGACGTACAGGGTTATATTATATTCACGAGTTGTTTGTGTCAAAACACGAACGAGTGAGGTACAAGCGAGTGAGTGCTTAGACACAAACAACAAGTGAATATAACCCTGTACAAAGCACTTTCTATGATGTGATGTGTTTATTATATATATGAGGAGTGACAACACAAAAGGGGTCTTAAAGGTTGACCATAAGATAGGCTGTAACGCACGGTGCGCAAGTCGACCCCGTTTTGGCATTCTCAGCGCTACAACCATAGCTGGTCCAAGGAAAAACACTGTACGCGTCCAAACATGCATCCCATAATGCATTTCTTCCGCTGGATCAGATACAGCGGAAGAAAAGGATTATGGGCATCCATGAAAAATTTGGACAGCACCCATCCCCTACTCTTAGTCTTAGAAATTTCTTAGAAGTGCCGAGCCCCCCTCGCTAACAGGCCCCAGACGGCACCGATTGCCTTCTTTACAGTTCAAAACTCGCCGAAATGACCTTGTTGGCTTGGGGAATGCATCACAGAACGACCAGAGAAGCCTCAATACTCTGGAGATCACAGTTGAACCTTGTCGCCGTAATTACTGTGACTCTTTCTTCGTAAAGTCGCTTCCCACTCCTGACTTCTTCCAGGAGATTGTCTCCGTCGTCTTTTCTTGCTTGATGATGCAAGTCAAGCGACTTCTGTGCTACAAAATGACTCGAAAAAGCACTTAGAAGCTGAATTCAGGCCACGATCAGTACGCTCACCGAACGTAAACCTAGAATTCGTCAGGCGTCACTGGATAAGTGAGCCTTCAGTCTTCTAGAACAGCACCAAATTGACAGTTACCTTGACAACTATTGTTTCTCTTCCCCGTTTTTTTTTCTTTTTCTTCTCTCTTTTTCTGTTTCACAAACACATTTTTTCTGTTTTTCTTTCTTTTCTCTTTCTCATTTGTTAGTTATTTCTTTTTTTAAGTTTGTTTTTGGTTCCCACTAATTGGCAAAAGAAATCCGAAATCCGTCAAAGAAAGAAGAAGAAATCCGTCTTTGTTTTCTGTTTTGTTTTTCCTTCTTACCTTCTCTCTCACCCAAGCGCGCTCTGCAGTTTTTCTGTTCATTTTTCTTTCTTTTCTCTCTGTTCCCCCCCTCTTTTGAGAGTTTCGTTGTTGTTGTTGTTGTTCTCTCTCCTATCTTCGCCGAGAAATGACCAAAAAAACCCTAAAGATTGCTGTTAAAGCGGCAAATCTGAAAGATGGTACATCAAAGGGGTCTTAGTAGACAAGACCCCTTTTGTGTTGTCACCCCTCATATATAACTAGAATTCATGAATAAAAATGGTTTTATTTCATTGACTATTTTGACTGAAATTATACTGAATCAATAATGATGTACAAAAAGTCGTGCATAGCAAAGGTTCAGATAATTAATGAATCTCTAGAAACAAAATAAAGCAAATTAAAACCATTGAAATGTCAATCTAAAAATATAACAAGGTTTTCAAAAACAAAGTCTGTTAGTTCCTTTTTCAATCACTGTCTGACTCGATGACATAACAGCGGCGCTTTGTTTGGCCATGGAAAGACGAGAAGTCGGGACTTTGATTTACGGTATTTATGGCAATGTTGAATGTTTCACTGTGGATATTTGCACCACTAAAAAAAACTAACGGCTGTTGGTTTGATAATGTAGACGTTGAACCACGAACTTCGCTGCTAACTTCCACTGCAGATTCTCTCGAATTACTCAAAATGCCTGAGATCCTTTGTTGCTGATTTTCAGGAAGCGAGCTGTAATTATTCAAGCTTTGAACGTTTTTATGCCCAGATATCTGGATAATATGTGTGGGTGGTACTTCTTTGTCGTTCAGTTTCTGTATCATTCTTTTTCTTGCGCTATGGTTGGTCAGGTTTGAAGTTTTTAACTGTGCATTTTCAGCCATTGTTTTAATTAGGGAGTTAAACTTGTTCACTCCCATTGGCGCCGATTTGAACCATGACTTCGACAATTGTGGGTTTGCTTGGTTAATCGATAAATAAAATGGACTCTCATCAGTGAGAAATCCGGCTGGTCTTTTTGAGGCGTAGATATGATAAAATTGTACAGGGTCTCTGTAACTTCCAACTACAGCAAACATTTTTGGCTTTACTTTACGTGTGTCCTTTGGTTCAGCTCCCGTTCTTGTCTTAGTCTGTCGCTCATTGTATTCAAGGTATTCAGTTCCATCAGCACTGGTTTGAAGTTTTATATTCCCCCATTTCATGTCTCTGTGCTCCTTACAACCTCTCAAACCAAAGTACTGTGTGTTATTAAGCCATAATGTGTTGATTAAGGCCTCAGGGGTCGAACAATCTAACAGGTTTTTGCTGAACAAGATGTCAAATTCGTCATCCCTAAGGTTCCATGCTGCGTTTGGTTTGTTCCCTTTTCCTTCCTTTTTGAACTCTTTTTGCTTCGCAACCAGTGTATCTCGAGTTTTTCTAAATTCATGGCCCTCCATGATTGTTGTTGGGTAATCTTTCTTAGATATCGGTCAAAGCTTGATAATTATAAACAATCTCAAAGTAGTTGGCCCGTAATCTTCTCCATCTTTTTCCTTACTTCGATGAGAAAGGTAGCTACACAGATCATTCAGTTTGGCGGTTTCAACGTCTTTCTCTGCTTGTTTTGTCTTCAAAAACTCTTGCAACAAAGCCAGGTCTCTCGTTGTTTTACATAAACTATTTTTGTTTGTCTTTTTTCCCCGATAAACTCGTCAATTGAAGATTTGACAGAAAGTGGCCTCACCATGATCTGAAAATTTTCAAAAACTAACGTGTTTTTGCCCGGGAAGCCATTCAACTGTCCTTTTTCGTTCTCTGATTGGCTGAAGATTTCAATCCTTGATTCTGATTGGTTATATTTTTCACATGTGAAAAGTGCTGTACGCGACGCTGATTTGACATATTGCTATTTTCACATGTGAAATATAAAGCATATAGAATTTTATAAGACGGCTTTATGATATAGAATTCTAGTTATATATATCACAAATAAGTTTATCTTCTCGTGTCGAAAACAATATCGCACTTGTTCGCTACGCTCACGCGCGAAATTTTGTTTTCCCAATTCTTGTACTTTTAACCCTCTCTGGACTCTTTCTCCTTTAATCCTTCAAAATTTACATTTATACAATGCGATAAACAACACACTTTTGATTATTTCTTTCAGACACTTGACTACACTAGTGGCGGCCGCTGCAGTGCCCGGCGTGTCCGTACTAATGGAACTAAGTGGCTATCAACAACGCCGTTGTGGCCACAAGCGAATGGGTTAGTAGAGAGGACTAATAGGTCTATTCTTAAAGTCTTAAAGATAGCATGCTTAGAAAAGAAGGATATGTTAGCTGAGTTCAGGACGTTTTTAGTGGCATACAGGTCAACTCAACACTCAGGGACAGGTTTACTCCATTCTCTCTGATGTTTGGAAGGGAAATGAGGACAAAGTTGCCTCAACTAGATTTTTTTGTAGATAGTCCAAGTGTAGCTATGGATAATGACGCAAAGTATAAGGTTAAGATTAAGGAGTATGCAGACAGGAATTCTAAAGATAGTAAGTTAGCAGTGGGAGGTACAGTTGTATTGCGTAACGAGCAGAAGTCAAAGCTAGACCCAGACTTTAAGCCAGAGAAGTTTACAGTTACCGGATTGGCAGGGTCAGACATGACAGTTGCTAGTAAGGAAGGGCCAGGAAAGGTAGTGAGAAGGAACGTGACCTGCGCAAAGAAAGTTTCCACAGACAATGAGGCACCAGGCAGGAAGAAAAACAGCAGCCTAGCTTGCCAGAGCCAGAGCCAGTGCCAGAGGAGACTTTGCATAGAAGCTCAAGGACTAGGCAACCACCTGTTAGGTTTCAAGACTACGAAATCAAGCCTTAGAGCAAAGGTCACAGTGTGGTCAACTTGTTTTGTTTTTATTTAGTTTCTTTGTTTCAGTTCAAAAAAAAAATCATAAATGTCATGATTATAAGTGATTATAAATAGGTTTTATTTCAATCTAAGAAAAGGAGGGATGTAGTATATTAACTAATGATTGACACTTGTAATCTGAGACGCGACCTCATGATCGAGTATGTACTTTATGTTCTACCCATTGTAATGATTAGTAGTTGGTATACGATGAACGAATAAAGTGGAGTTCAACACGAGTTTTGTACAAGTGTTACAGGTCCTTATGCATCAGATGTTTTAATCACTATTTGTGCTTTGTCCAGTTTTCTTCAATCTCTCATTTCATGAATTTCGGCATAAAACATGGACTGGGCTGGACTGGACCAAAAATCAGGAAAACATGGACTGGACTGAGAAAATCTGTAAAACATGGACTGGACTGAAAAAAAATCTGTAAAACATGGACTGGACTGAAAAAAAAATGTGTAACACATGGGCTGGACTGAAAAAATAATCTGTAAAACATGGACTGGACTGAAAAAATCTGTAAAACATGGATAGGCCCCCCAAAAAAAATTCTGTAAAACATGGACTGGACCAAAGGCAATCTGTAAAACATGGACTGAGTGCAGCGAGTTCTAGGGTGCAATCTCAAGGACTTTATAAACTCCTTTTTCCAAATTGGGACCAGGGAAAAAAATACAGGAATTGAAAAAAGTTTAGCTGACAAAAAACGCAAAGAGAAACTGTTACCAACGCACCCACCGATGTCCCGGAGTCCAAAGCACGGTCTCAGTTTTATTTTTTAAGTTTTGAATTTATTAAAACCATTCTCTGTTTGGTTGTTTGCTTTTAAACTTTAACTCTTTATACATGCAGGTTTGCAGTAGACCTAACAAAATGGCTTTATCTTTAGAATAAAACATACTCAATAAATAAACCATCACTAATGGGGTCAAACCCTAGCGCCTTCGATCTTGTAGTACCTCTGTTTCGCTGATACAGCTAAGAAGTTTTTAGTTTACTCTTCATGTGATTTTTACAAATTAAAAACAAAAGCTGAATTTGAATCGAATTTAGTGAAGTTCATGTTAATTGCACATATTTTTTTTTGGTCAAGTCCATGGTTTACATACTTTCTTCGGTCCAGTCCATGTTTTACAGATTTTCTCAGTCCAGTCCATGTTCTACAGATTTTCGGTCCAGTCCAGTCTAGTCCATGTTTTACAATATGCCAAATCTATTATAGGAACATGAGATTAGGTAGACAAGTGATAAGCCGTATGGAATTATTACTTTTAATAAGATGCTTGCGATTCACAAATATAACTCATTTACATAATAATTATTGTTCTTGTCATTGTCTGTTCTGGGTCTGTGTGTGGAAGCCAACTTATGGTGAGGGATTAACTATGTCGCTTTAGTGCTTTCCTTTCAAAAGCATCTTCAAAAAATATTCAAGGTTTTTTTTGACCAGCACGTCAAGAAGTTTCCAGTTATTGAATTATCAGCACCTTGGAGTTGAGTAGCCGTTATTTTGGTTGGGCCTTTAGAACTCGGGGTGATTTAATCACTATATCCTGTGTAACATGCGTGTGATTGTCTCCCCATTTCAAACTGAGTTACGAGTTATGCTTACGCCAATTGAATAACTTAGGAAACAGAGGCACAATGTTGTTCCTCGTACGGGACCTACACCACCCTGCTATACACATAACAAATTTGAGGAGCAAAATGGTTACAAGTATTATTGGTAATAGTATTCAGTCGATAATTGAGCAGCCATACCTGTAAATGATGAGCCCCAGTGGTGGTACAGTTGCTGAAGAAATATGATTCATTCCAACATGAAGACAGTGCCTCTTTGACTTATCAAACCCATTAGCACTTGATGGTCTAGAAATAAAATATAATATGAGGTTCATGAATGGTGGCAATCCATCAGTCCAATTTGAAAGTGGTACACAACTAGGAGGCACTTGGGGGTGCAGCGGTTGTGATGGTGATGTTAGAAGGGCTGGTGAATATGACTACATGGTATATGGAGAGTACAAGTTAATTGAAGAAAACAAGTCTTGTTGAGGGAGGTATTGAGGGAAAAAAATCAAACTGAACCATTTTAAAAACCTTAAAGTTGACCAACTTAGAAATGAGCTTCTTTCAAGAGGTATCAATGCAGATGGTTTAAAACCAGTTTTACAAGAAACACTAAATGACAGATTTATGCCACCAAGACAACATAACAGATGATATACTTGAAACACAGAAATCTGCTGAATTAGAAGGTACAGTACTTAGATATATGACTTGTGGTAAGAACATTAATGAATAAATTAAATTGAATTATTTAAACATATATCACAGAGTACTTCAAAAGCTAATATATTGTTCATTTTACAAATTATGCTGTGTTATTCAATCAAGAAAACATGCAAAAATGCAAACATTCCAGGTAGTAATGTATACATAATGTATCAGCATTTAATCTAATGATTATTAACATTTTTTTTCTCACAGATATACAAACAACAACTGAAAACAATGAAATTTAGTAAATATTTATTTAGTAAATATGCTTGATCAAACATTCCAGGTACTAATTAATATAATTAAATTTGAGGTAACATAAACTTCTTGTCGAGTATTACTTATTAATCATTTCATTTTCTTCTGACATGTACAAACTATAATTACAAGCTTAGAAACCCCACTCACTGTAAACAGAAACTTCTTGTCGAGTACTACTTATTAATCATTTAATTTTCTTCTGACATGTACAAACTATAATTACAAGTTATGAAACCCCACTAACTGTAAATATGATTAATCAAGATAATCAAAATATGTAGAACTATTTCAATATCACGACAAAACATGAAACCTCTGCCAAATTGGTTTATAAATATCTGTGGTACTGCAGATTTAAACAATGGTATACTTAAAGCTCAAACTATTCAACACATGAAACTGTTTCATAGATATTTATATATTATATAATTAAGAAAACTCCTCACACAAATTGTCAAAATTGATTTCTTTAGATGAATGGTTTTGGATTTATTGCGAGACAATTTCTGTCATGCAACACTGTCATGTATATCTTAAGGATGCAGAAATATAGGCAAATGTGATTCAAATCGTACGATTAACTTTGTAAGTGATAAATTAGTTTGTTTTGGTCTATATTTGCATAAAATACACAAATTATAGCGATATTAAACGTGATTTTGGTCCTTTGTGTTACTGTCCGCCATGTTGGTGTACAAAGGTTGTGCACCAAGATGGCAAACCTATACATTTCACACCAAAAAATGAAGATATTTAATTGCTCATATCTCATTATCAAAATATCCTTATAACTAAGAATTTCATATACATACAAACCTAAAAATATTCTATATGAATAGGTCACTGGCCTACAAGGCCTGGTGGCCATACCTTGTACGCATGCTAATCTCATTCTACCTAGGAACAGAGACAAACTAATACTTCCACTGGATCCAGATCTCCTTCATCCACTCCACAAGACCCTCAACCTCTTGCTTTGCCACTTATCAGGGGATTCCTTTCAAGTCAGGGCCTTTCAGCTACAACTAACAATGTTATCGACCCTTGAAATACAGAACTCAGAAAGAGTACCGATCAATTTACAACAATGGGAAGACTACTGTAATAAACAACAGATACATCCACTTTCAGCATCTGTTGTAGATGGGTTGAATTTTTTGGGCCAACTCTATGAACAGAATCTTGCATACAGTTTCATCAACACAGTCCAGTTTGCATTGTAAACAGTCATATTTCCAGGAGGGGAGCGTACCTTTGGCAACCATCCCTTAGTGACAAAGTTCTTAAGGGGGGTGTACTCCACTCGTCCCTCACTTCCACGTTATAAGGAAATCTGGGATGTTTCTGCTGTACTTAGATACTAAAAGGAACTTACCTTGACACAAGACAACAATGCTGATTGCCCTGTACTCAGGCAAGAGATGCCAAACACTACAAGCACTGGACATAGAATCCATGACATTAACATATGAACATTGCATTTTCTACATTCAGAAGTTACTGAAAACCTGAAAACCAGGCAAACATTTTGGATGGGTCCACTAAGACGTGTTTGAAGATAAGACTTTGTGTGCTGTCTCTTGTATCAAAGAATACACTAATCGTACTAAACCACTGCAGGGAAATAATACTCAACTGTTTTCAAGCTTCCGCAAACCCTTTACACCTATTTTCAAAATTACACGACCTTTGACACTTGAATGGCTTTTTCAGTCAATCAAATATCCTACTGTTAGTTCTCTGTCCTGAAGCAAGCTTAAATTTACATCAAAAGTCAGAAAATACTGTCAATAAATTCATTTATTTATTTATTATCTTTGCCAACAAAAAAACAATACAAGGCAGGGAAGCCACAACAGCAACGCCAATTACTGTATCTGTATCTGTATGGTCCCAGCACTTGGCAAAGCTCATTAGACTACTTGCTGTATTTATAGTATGAGGTCTCATTGACAAGTAGCCCATTATTGCATATACGCCAAGCCGACCTCAATGCTGGTAGTGTAGGTCAGACCACACCAATGGCAACTTCATGGCCTACTCTCCCCGAATAGTGGTGTGGGTTCTTTAACGTCCCTTCGGTGCAAGTGGTGAAGTGTTAGAGAGACGGGGCCTACGGTTTAACGTCCTTATCTGAGAAGACTGAAGGTCTAACCATTTGCAGAGTATATTACAAAGGCAGCACCTTCTCCTCAGTTATTTTAAGACCCTGAGTGTTGGTCCGGACCGGGAATCGAACCCGGTCTCCCGCACACTAGCTCGGCGCCCTACCAACTGAGCCAACCGGGCGGCGGTTGTGGTCCCAAAAACTATACAACATAAATATAAAATTCTAAAATTGGTATTAAAATATAAATATGCATATATACAAACTAATAAAATCATTTAGAAGCAACAAGTAATGCTGAAGTTCAAATTGCGTGTCACATTACATTTACAACAAATTGTTTTGTTTTGTTTTGATTCTGAATTTACAAAGCTAAGGTTTTACAAATTCTAGTCGTTACAATTTGATTAACAGAAGCTTAAGGTGAGTCAATAGTTCCAAATGGCCAAATCGGTCATATCGGTTTTTGGCTCATAACTTTGACTCCCTTTGAGCAATGACCGTCAAACGGCACCAAAATTTAAAACAGTCATTCAGCTATAATATGATATACACTGATCGCGTTTTATGTCAGTAATTTGTGATATATACGGCATTAAACGAATGAGCTGTTGTCACAAAAACTCGATTTTGTGGAAAATCTAGCCGTTTTATTTCGCTGAAAAATTTAGAATCCTTTTAGCTAAACATAACAGACAACTCGGCCACCTTTTAAGAAATTTGTCGGAACTGAAGTCTCGCAACAGAAGTGAACAGAAAAGGCACCTAAATTCTATATTGTCATCATCTTGAATGTTGTGAACGAAATAGTCACTCCCTAAACATGCTTTAAAGCCGCGGTTTTAGGCTAAAGCTGGCGGCAATTCATTATACTTTCGACTGTCATACCGCGATTGTCGACCAGACTGACCGTTTTAAAGTATTTTAAAGTTGTATGAATGTAATAAAATGGGGTCATACACCACTGTCTGAAGCGGCTCTGTGATTGGCCGCTTGTGTATATTGAATTTATTAAATTAACATTTGACAATGAAACTCATGTGTATACATTTTTAACAAGTTAATAGTTGATAAGAGCTAGCATGTTCATTGTTTTCGAGGCCGGCCATTAATATTGGGATGAAGTAACGTAACGTATACTTCAGTACCAATAGATCGACAATGCAATTGCCGTACGTTAATGTGCTTATAACAAATATTGGATGACACCACAAACACATGTTCCAGCATTCTCAGGAAGTGAAAGGAGTGTTATTCAATATTGCGTTGGGCGTTGGGCACTGGTGCAGCAGAGGATGGTAATGATGCTGTAATGGATGTACGCTTTGCATGCATATGGTTGTAAACAGGGGTTCTACGGTACGTAGTGTCTGGTAACCATTATAGCTGGTATATAAAGGCAGTTCAAGCTGTAGTAGTAGTAGTACGGGTTCTAGTACCGGGGTTGTAACGGTTGTAGCGGTTGTAATGGTTGTAACGGTTGTAGCGGTTGTAGCGCATGTAAGGGCTACAGCATGTGTAGCTAGTGGTTGTAGTGGTTGTAGCGGTTGTAACGGTTGTAGCGGTTGTAGCGCATGTAAGGGCTACAGCATGTGTAGTGGCTGTAGTGGTTGTAACGGTTGTAACGGTTGTAGCGGTTGTAGTGGTTGTAGCGGTTGTAACGGGTGTAGCGGTTGTAGCGCATGTAAGGGTTGTGTAGCTAGTGGTTGTAGTGGTTGTAGCGGTTGTAACGGTTGTAGCGGTTGTAGCGCATGTAAGGGCTACAGCATGTGTAGTGGTTGTAGCGGTTGTAACGGTTGTAGCGGTTGTAACGGTTGTAGCGGTTGTAACGGTTGTAGCGGTTGTAGCGCATGTAAGGGCTATAGCATGTGTAGTGGTTGTAGCGGTTGTAACGGTTGTAGCGGTTGTAACGGTTGTAGCGGTTGTAGCGCATGTAAGGGCTACAGCATGTGTAGTGGTTGTAGCGGTTGTAGTGGTTGTAGTGGTTGTAACGGTTGTAGCGGTTGTAGCGCATGTAAGGGCTACAGCATGTGTAGCTAGTGGTTGTAACGGTTGTAACGGTTGTAACGGTTGTAGCGGTTGTAGCGCATGTAAGGGCTATAGCATGTGTAGTGGTTGTAGTGGTTGTAACGGTTGTAGCGGTTGTAATGGTTGTAGCGGTTGTAGCGGTTGTAGCGGTTGTAGTGCTTGCAATGGTTGTAATGCCCTATGAATTCCTTTCAAAATCAATCCTCCTCAACAGATCCTTACCAAAATTGGCTACCCACTCTGGTAAGAAAAAAATAATTGCCTCCCCACTCCCCCTAAAAAAATCCGAGGCAATGTTTTCCTCAACAACAACAACAACAACAACAACAACAACAACAACAACAACAACAACAACAACAAAACTTTTTATTTGGCACTGTATACTTAATATACATAAGTGATATCCAAATACATTAAATTATTCTAAGGTTTTAAATTTCTAGTTTCCTTTCTCATATTAGCATGCATTTAAATATATATGTGCTGACACAGTTTTTTTAGAAAGCTTAATTCTGGGATTCATCAAAAATATAAAACGATTATCAGTGTTCATTTTGTTGATATTAATATTAGTATTTTTTTTCAATAAGTTCTGATAATGCCTTTCTGTTGGTGTCATAAAGTGGACATCAGATAAGAAAGTGCTTTTCCGATTCTATTCGGCATATTACACACTGGGCAAATCCTTTGTTCATAAATCAGGTACGGCCTTCTATACCATCCCATTTCTACTTTAAATCTATGATCACTGATCCGTAATTTTGTGAAAACCACTCTGTGCTTAGTGTTGGTGACTTGACTTGCAAATAGATAGTCTTCAAAAACATACTTTCTTCTGAAATGACGGAATATTTTTAGTTTGTTTCTTGTCTGCTATCTTTCCTTAGATATCATTGTGGATGTTGCTCCACCAATTTTGGATCTCAATATTATCACTTATTCTCTGCTTGATTATCTTTTTAATTTGTTTCAATTTCAATTGAGGCTCAATCTGACTCATGCAGATTGTCCCAAATCCTAGATGTCTTTGATCTAAGGCATTTTTTATTTTATTACTACAAAAGGCTTTGTTTTTTTTTTCGTTTTTTATTGCTTGATATATATATCAAAGTTGAAAGTTTAATTTCTGAGTTTCTGAATTTATGTCTATGAATTTGAGCCAGTAGCTTAAACTTCTAATTACTGCTTTGTATGTTATGCATCATTACTAGCATACTTGGTTACTCCCAAAACCATTTTACAGAGTTTTATATATGAACCATTTCCATTGGTTCTTCATCATTAGAGTTTCTTGTTTCAATCCCCCAAACCTCGCTCCCATATAGGAGTGTCAAAGAGTTTAGTTGTTACATTATTAATACAATACAGTACAATACAATATGTCTTTATTTAGTACCACAATTTAGATATATACTATTTAAAACAGGATAGAGTGATGGCACTTAATCCGTGAAATAGATATTAGTCCAATAGACATTAGTAGACACTATTTCTATTGTTTTCTTTTGTTTTGATTAGACTATTAGACATTGACTATTAGATTTTGTTTCACGGATTAAGTGCCACCACTCTATTAGGTACAGGCTACCTATAATAACCACGGGGTTAAACAATGATAGGTAGCCGACTAGTTAATGTTTACATTTACGAGATATGGTCAAATAATATACTAAAAAAGACGTACAGAAAAATAACACTGAAATTGAACAAGTACTTAAATCAGAGGATCGAGGTCGATAATGATGAGATATTTACAAGGAAATGGAAAATGTAGATAGGTAATATATACAATAAAATAGTTTCTTGAGAAATATGAACATAAACACTGAAGTCAAATACAATATCACACTAGGAGTTATAGGAGGCGAGAATATCATTTTCTTTAAATTTTTCTTTGCAGAGTTTCTTTGTGGGATCACTGATTGAATTCCATACTTTGACGCCAGAAAATTTAATATTGTATTTGCCATGCATAGTTAGTTCTAGTTTTTGGCAAAGAGTAGCTGAACTTAGGCTAAACGAGTATTGTAATTATGTTTTTCATTTACATTGGTAAAGTAAGATTTGAAGGAAATAAAATAGGCAGATTGTTAGAATGAAAATCATACATGAATAATGAAGTGTAAAGAAAGACGAGATCTGGGAATTTCAGAATTTTTTATTCAAGAAAAATTGGGATCGTATGAGCTTGAAAACTGTTGAAGGTCATTAGGCGTATAGCTTTTTTGTAGGATAAAAAGAGGATTTGTTGTGGATTGATATGTGGGACCCCATGCAACAATGTCATAAGTGAGATAGGGGTAATTAAACAGTAGTAAAGTTTAGTAAGAATGTCTAAATTTACATAATGTCAGGCTTTAGAGATTATGCCGATACTACGCTTGATTATCAAGCATAATGCCAAAGTACTTAATTTGGGATTCCTGTTTGATTATTTTAGAATTTATTTGTATATTTAGACTATAATTCATTTTCTTCTTTTTATGTTCGATTTAAAATAGTCTCCCATTTCTTTTTTTAGTATATATAGAGCTTTTAGCGCTGTTTTTTAGTTCTTGTTTTGCTAAAGTGTGGCTGCTTCATCCAGAACGGAACATATTCCCCCTTCCCCCTCCTGCCCCCTTAACGAGTTGCCACGTGTTTGCGTAATAATGCGGATTTGACGGCTATTCAAGGGAAGTTAGATTTCCCAATTACTGGCAAAGAATTAGTAGATGAATCGATAAACGGCCTAAAGAAACACAATTGCAAAGCCCCAGGCCCCGACGGTATACCAAACGAATTGTTAATAATCGGAACTATCATGGCATAAGACTTTTGTCTACAATAAGCAAGGTGTCCAATGCTATACTTAGACTAAAAAGCGCTTATATGATTATTTTACTGAAAATAAGCTGAGCAAGGAGGCTTTAGGAAAAAAAACATGGCGCAATAGACAGCATATTTATTCTCAAAGCTATAACAGATAAAATATGTAAAGAGCAAGCCGAAGAAGAAAAATAATTTACTTTTCTCGTGTTTCGACTGCATTCTCTTAGCTAAACTTGAAAACATTGGAGTCAATGGTAACTTTTTAGAAGTAATAAAATCTATGTACACATCAGACAAATCTGCTGTCCTGTTTTCTAAATCTGCCAAAGGTTTACAAAAATATCTAGATATACTACAAACCTTCTGCGAAAAAGCAAATTTGGCATTGAATATTTCCAAAACTAAAGTGATCAAATATTTAATAATGGAGGGAAGACTATGAATACGTTCTTTTCCCATCTTAATAATTATAAACTGGAAAACGTTAGAGCATTTAAATACCTCGGTCTGCATTTTACAACATCTGAAAATTTTACATTAGCAAAACAAGAGCTTAAAAAGACGGCATTAAAAACTTTATTTAAGTTAAAAAGGGACATGGGAGACTTCTTTAAAAATAGCATTGCAATAACTCTAAAGCGCTTTGGTTCACTCATCTCCCCAATTCTTCTTTACAGAAATGAAATATGGGGTATTGAAACAAAAATTGCAAAGATCAAGAGCCAATGGAATGTTCATGTTAAGTTTTGTAAAATGGTATAGGCGTAACTCAGTAAGAATGCTAGTAATTATGCTTGCGGGGCAGAGCTAGGAAGGCTCCCTATGGAATGTAAAGCTGTAATGAGAAGTATGAATTACTGCATGGCTCAAATTTAATGACTCAAGGTCTGATTATAATAAGCTCTCAAGGCAGGTATACCAAGAAATCAAAAACAAAACGAAAAAATCCTTTTGGAGCGTTAAAATAAAAGATACATTAAAAACATCTTGGACTAGGAATAGTTTCGATGAACAAAAACAAGATATCTAAACCTAATATTGACAAAAACCTGATTAGACAACGCCTAACCGACATTGAAATCCAAAACCGGTGGAGTATAATTCACAGTGATGAGAGAAAAGATGGGAGACAAAAGAACAAAGAGTTTACCGTCAATTTAAGATAACCTATGCCATTGAAAGCTACCTAAGTCACGCCACCAACATCAAACATAGAGTAGCACTCACCAAATTACAGCCAAAATCGTTGCATCGCGAACAGCAAATTACAAATTTTGATTTGATTTTGGGTTTTTCTGAGCCGTCAATCAGTTTGGGGGCGGAGCTTCTTTCAAATCAACTAATCACTGAACGAGTTCGTGAAAGCTCCACCCCCAAGAACGATGGACGGATCAGAAAAGATCAAAATCTTACCGACTTTGGAGGTCGCGGTGCAACGATTTTCGCTGTAGGAATTCGTAATCATAGACTAGAAGTAGAGGTTGGGCGATATCGAAAACCATACTTGACTTATGAACAAAGGATTTGTCCAGTAACACTAATATAGAAAATGAAAAACATTTTTTTGATTACGTGCCGTGCCCCTCATATAATGCGCATAGATAAGAATTAACAGAATTAATTGGAAAAAACAGGTATAATTATCAATAATATGAACACTGACGACCGATTCATTTATTTAATCAATCCTAGATCAGTGTTTGTACAGAAAGCTGTGTCAGCACACATCTTTAAATGTATGCTGACACGTGATAACAATCTGAAATGTAAGGAACAGATCTAGACAAACTGAGAATTTTTTTGGGACAACGCCCATGTACGTACATTCAAGTACTAACTGCCAAAATCAATACCAATGTCATTGTTATTGTTATTATATGATTAATCGGGTAGCGACCGCTAGCCGCTATCTGCTCGCGACGTTAACATGGAGTCGGTACCGATCACGAACCATTTATTTATAATATATTAAATATAAATTTATTATATATTAAATAAATTTTATTTGACGGATTACGAACTTATGACGAGCCATTCACGAATCAGAATAGTTTTACCTTTCATACAAAAATTACCAGTTGTACTATTTTTCAACATTTATCTGGGTTAAAAAATCAGGAAGGCGTGAGGGCTCTTACAGTGGAGGGGGGATATGTTCTGTTCGGAATGAGGGAAACTTTGCTTAGGACTTTCGGGGGGGGGGGAGGAAACAAATTTTTTTCTTATCGGGGTTGGTAGCCAATTTTAATTTGGTAAGGATCTGTTGGGGAGGATTGATTTTGTAAGGATTTCATAAGGCAAAGTTCAACCGCTACAACCACTACAACCACTACAACCGCGACAACCGCGACAACCGCGACAACCACTACAACCACTACAACCGCGACAACCACTACAACCGCGACAACCGCGACAACCACTACAACCACTACAACCGCTACAACCACTACAACCACTACAACCGCTACAACCACTACAACCACTACAACCGCGACAACCGCGACAACCACTACAACCGCTACAACCGCTACAACCAATACAACCACTACAACCGCGACAACCGCGACAACCACTACAACCGCTACAACCGCTACAACCGCTACAACCACTACAACCACTACAACCACTACAACCACTACAACCGCTACAACCACTACAACCACTACAACCACTACAACCACTACAACCACTACAACCACTACAACCGTTACAACCAATACAACCACTACAACCGCTACAACCACTACAACCACTACAACCGCTACAACCGCGACAACCACTACAACCGCTACAACCGCTACAACCACTACAACCGCTACAACCACTACAACCGCTACAACCGCTACAATCGTTACAACCGCTACAACCGTTACAACATTGATTGGTCAACACGGATCCGTCAACACAACCAAAACACGAAACGGGATTGGCTACAACCGTTACAACCCTATAAACCAAATTGACCAATCACAGACCGCGTTCAAACGGTGGTGTATTACTGATAAAATGCTCAAATACCTGCCTAGGTCCAAGAAGTTGCGTTTTCTCCAATTTCTTCGTACTTTTTTCAAATTGTTCCGTTAGAATTTTCCCACATAAGCTTCAAAGCACTGTGATAAATTATTAACCAATTTTGCTGCTGTTCGTGGTTTGGAATAAGAGAAATTACGTTTTTGGTTGAGCTCAGTTCCATCTCCTCGCTCAAAGCAAAATCTTTGCTGCTTTGTTTTTGAATACGCAATGATGCAAGGTGCAAGATATGTCAAGAATTCGCACCCTTGTTAGCGGGGGAGCCTCTATTATACAGTATGCCAACAAAATGCATATTGCATTATAGTTCGTGGTTATAAAAAATTTTAGGCTCCCCCCTAACAAGGGTGCGAATTCTTGACATATCTTGCACCTTGCCTCATTGCGTATTCAAAATCAAAGCAGCAAAGATTTTGCTTTGAGCGAGGAGATGGAACTGAGCTCAACCAAAAACGTAATTTCTCTTATTCCAAACCACGAACAGCAGCAAAATTGGTTAATAATTTATCACAGTGCTTTGAAGCTTATGTGGGAAAATTCTAACGGAACAATTTGAAAAAAGTACGAAGAAATTGGAGAAAACGCAACTTCTTGGACCTAGGCAGGTATTTGAGCATTTTATTACATTGATACAACTTTAAAATACTTTAAAACGGTCAGTCTGGTCGACAATCGCAGTATGACAGTCGAAAGTATAATGAATTGCCGCCAGCTTTAGCCTAAAACTGTGGCTTTAAAGCATGTTTAGGGAGTGACTATTTCGTTCACAACATTCAAGATGATGACAATATAGAATTTAGGTGCCTTTTCTGTTCACTTCTGTTGCGAGACTTCAGTTCCGACGAATTTCTTAAAACGTGGCCGAGTTGTCTGTTATGTTTAGCTAAAAGGATTCTAAATTTTTCAGCGAAATAAAACGGCTAGATTTTCCACAAAATCGAGTTTTTGTGACAACAGCTCATTCGTTTAATGCCGTATATATCACAAATTACTGACATAAAACGCGATCAGTGTATATCATATTATAGCTGAATGACTGTTTTAGATTTTGGTGCCGTTTGACGGTCATTGCTCAAAGGGAGTCAAAGTTATGAGCCAAAAACCGATATGACCGATTCGGCCATTTGGAACTATTGACTCACCTTAAAATCCAGACAAGCCATTGCCACTATAGATCACAAAATTTTGAAATTGGGTGTAAGCCTCCTGTGTCTATGGATACTATTAGTCCATGAGCCAAGTGCCTAAAAATGGCGGATTGGTACCACCCGAGATGGGAAAGTCTACCAATCAAATTTTGATATATAATTATATGCACTTCACAAAAAATATGATAGCAAGGAGCATGTATACAATTTGTCTGCGCATGTCTGTGTTTTGGGCTTTAAATTCATTTGCATATCGAATGCAAGAAATTTTATGTTGACACAGAATATTTGGCTGGCTATTTCGTTCTCCAAAATTATGTTAAACTTCCGAAATACTGAGACAACTAAAACATGAGCAGTGTACCTACCGCTAGTGCGCTGTGGATAATTATCCAGATCGAAGGCACTCCAGATAGGAAAATATCACGCGTCAAAGTCAGTAGAAAGTTGTGGGAAGGACCAGAACTCCGCACTTTCGAGTTATAATGCTGGCGTTGAATTCATGTATAAGGTAAATTTAGTAATGGATGTCATTACCAACATGGTACTGTGTGAATTGGATCCAATAAGAGTACTCTGCACTTCATTGATTGTTGAATAATTAGCCATGTTTACTGGAATCTCGTACTTTTTCGCGCAAAATTCTTGCAATTCGTTCTGAAAATTTTACATCTTTGACGGCGCCCCCCAGCAAAATTATTTAATAATACGCTTTTTCCATGCTTCGTTCTTGTAAAACAGAGCTTTCTTGGTGGAAACTCCTGGTCCCTACATGTGATTTCAAGCAATGTTGACAACCGGGTTCAAGCCTTGTTAAAATTGACATATTTCGGTATAGCCTATATTTTATAATCTGCAACATTTATCTAGAAGTTAATGACCTATTTTTATACATGGTGAGGCATACAGTTTGTACCGTATGAAGCATCGTTTTATATTTTATAAAAGAGCAAAAAATTCATCGCTGAAATTTGCATGCAAAGAACGTGCTTGGAAACATGTTCACAAAAATGCTTTAGATCACATGTAGGGACCACGAGTTTGGACTAAAAAAGCTCAGTTTTGCAAGAAAGAAACGTGGAAAAAGCGAATTACTAAATAAATTTGCTGGGGGGCGCAGTCAAAGATGTAAAATTTTGAAAGTGAATTGCAAGAATTTTGAGCGACATTCCAGTAAACATGGCTAATTATTAAACGATCGATGGAGTCTAAAATACCCTTATCAGGTGTAATCTACACAGTAACTTGTTGTTAATGGCTTTCACTGCTTAATGTTCCTTACATATAAATTTAGCGCCCACAATATTACTCGAAAGTGCAGAGTTCTGGTCCTTCTCACAACTTTCTACTGACTTTGACGCGCGATATTTTCCCATCTGGAGTGCCTTCAGTTTGGATAATTATCCACAGCGCACTAGCGGTAGGTAGACTGCTCATATTTTAGTTGTCTTAGTATTTCGGTAGTTTAACATAATTTTGAAGAACGAGATAGCCAGCCAAATGTTCCGTGTCAACATAAAATTTCTTGCATTCGATATGCAAATGAATTTCAAGCCCAAAACACAGACATGCGCAGACAAATTGTATACATGCTATAGCAAGGCTGAGACGGTACCTTAAGAGTGTCACGTGACCTTTAAATAGACTGTGTTATGCAATTTATAGCACCTTTTTCAGCAGTGTAACTTAAAAACAAAATACATTTGAGCAAATACTATTGTAAAATTAACGAAATACCTCTTGTTAACGTACTATTATAAAAGAGCATTTATTTTAATTTTGGTCACGTGACAATGACATCATAGCTAAAACTCTTCAAGCAAACGTAAAATTTATGATGATTTGTGCTGGAAATTGCGGAGAAGCCGCACCTTTTGAATTCTACAGATGTGCAATACTTGTTGTCTCAAAGCAGCTCAAAGATAATTTCTTATCCAGGTTCTATTTTTTTTAATTTTGCGTTTGTTCTCTGCAAGTTTATCTCTATGGGAACCCTGTGCCACAGGTGAAAATGAAATTATAATATTAATAAATGGTTTTTTGAAATTTACTTTCCAAATTGGATCTTTTTACACACATGTCTGGGATGAGAAAAAAATTATATATTGATATAATCATACACACAAATAAAATTAACAAACAAGCTAGTATACAGGAGACTACATGAACGTTATTTCTGTGGCTAGCTCAACTTTTTAAAAATAAAATACTATAATAATAATAATAATAATAATAATAATGGAAACTTTATTTGCTTATGAATACAGTTGTAAATCTCACTACGTATAGGCAATAAACAACTGGCTACTTGAATTAATACATGAGTAATATATATAAATGTATATTTACAAGGAATCAAATTAAATGGAAAAAAAAAAAGTTAGGATTTTAATAGTTCTGGGTCATTCCAAATCTTATTTCTGCAGCAAAATATATAATATGTTGCTCTAATGGCAAGATTTATCATTTTTCTAATAATATAGAGTTGTTGTTTTTTATCAATGCCAATGTCATTCATCATGTCCAGGAAGGTGGAGCATTCATCCGAGAAAACGCCAAGAGAACTCATGGAGAGGTTAACAAATTTAACACATCTGTGGTCACTGCTCAAGTCGTTAATCAAGTTCTTGTATTTTTCTCGTTTACGCATTGCATTTTTACAAAGGTTGGACTCGAAACCAACTGTTAGTTCTAGGACATACAAACACTTGGAATGTATTAGAAAAAGAAGATCTGGACGGAAAGTGTCACCGGTTATAATTGAAGGACTCGAATAACCATTCACATCAGCATAGAGCGAAGAGCGATCATTAATTGCAGGTTGAAGGGAAGTGGCGATGAAATTTAGAATTGAGTCGTGTCTCCAGGTAAAGCGTTTAAGGTAATGCTGGCAACCAGCGACAACATGGAGGAGTGATTCAGGACTAAGGCAGAAAGAGCAGTCAGGACTTTGTGATGATCCCCATCTGAACAGATTTTTACGTGTAGCAAGGGAGTTGTTCATGTAGCGAATGGTAAAGTTATAAATGTTCTTGGGTAGGTTAGACTGGACAGACGACCAAATAGAATTAACAGATGATAATGAAAACTTGATAACATTGGTGAAAAAGAAACCTTGAGATGTTAAGTGGTGTAGCAGTTTATCTTCTTGATTAGAACGGAAATCTTTAAGAACTTCTTTAGTAGATTTATATACATCGTATTGGATGTTAGTGTGGCAGCTCGACGACTTCCAGAGATCTTTAATGGAATCATGACGGGACGTTTTTAAGGAATTACGGAGAACTGTTTGACATTGAATGAATTTGACAGAAGGAGGACAAATATTAAGACCAAATTTATTACGCTCAAGAAAAACGTTACTCAATGTACCAGATATTGGGATATCAAGCCATTTACGAATGAATCCATTCACTATAGAATCAATGTTTTCTATTATCCAGGTTTTAGATATATCAGCTACAGTAAAATGCCAGGAAAGTTTAGATAGGACATAGCGGCTGTACAGGAGCAGTTTATTTTTAGGATGCAATGGCTTCATATCAATGTCACTCATCAGATCTTGAACAAGAGAGGTCAATTCAGACATGTGTTGGTGGTTGGACATGTTGAAATCAAAGAAACGTCCTAAGTAGCGAAATGAATCACCCATTTTGACATAAGGGACAAGAACTCCATTTATTATTAGTTTTGGCAAATATTGGACGGATTTAGTGTACAGTTTCTTGATACCAAAAGTAATGCACTTATCAACCCTTATTATCATGTCAGACCATTGGCACCAGATTATAAAGCGATTGATTAGGTGTTGATTTTCTGATTCTTGGCCACTTATGACGGCAGCGTCGTCAGCGAACTGGAACCAGTGGATGGGATTTAAAAACTTTAAGGAAAAACCAAATTGTCTATACTTCTCGGATTTAATGTGCTGGAGAAACGTATTGAAGCATAGGTTAAAAAGAAGAGGACTTAAGCAATCACCTTGAAGCACACCGCGACCAACATGTATAAAAGGAGTGCGGAAATCATTAGTAATTATGGAGGTTTTGAAATCGGTGTACAAGCTAATAATAATAATAATAATAATAATAATAATAATAATAATAATAATAATAATAATAATAATAATAATCACATGAAATCAAAAAAGATTGAGAAAAAAGGAAAATCTTTATTTAAAGATGCAGAAAGATATGCAGCTGAATACAACATCACATGCATCTTTAATGACATGGATACGTCTCTAACTAATGATAGAAATGAAACACTTCACGTCACTACACCAAGCCCTAAACCAATAAAAGAATTCCTCAGAAAGGCCACCACTGAAAAATATGCAAGTGAAGTAAAGAGACAAACATGGCTTGGAGCTTTATCATCTCGGCAGCTTGAAGATAAAGAATTATCACCTAAAGCCAACCAAATCCACAGGATCTGGAAAAATGTACCTGACATTGTCTACAGCGTAAACAAAAGCATAAGACAGCAACTTTTACCAACAAAAACATACCAACAAAGTAAGCTACAAGCAGCAGTCTCAGATACCAGCTGTAGAATGTGTCACTCATCCACTGAATCGACCACGCACATACTTTGCGCATGCTCAACAATTGCACAAAGTCTTTATAAAAGCAGGCATGACAAAATGCTTAGACCAATCTATCATCAACTACTCAACTTATATGGTTTTGAAGAAAGTGACAACAGCAAACCTTGGTACAAGCAGAAACCACCCCCGGCTGTACTGGAGAACGAAAAAGCAAAAATAACATGGGATATCCCATTCCAACTGGAAAGAGCCCCTGCAAATGGAGCAAACAAAATAGATGTAGCTGTGATGGACAAAGACAACAAGAAGTGGATCTTACTAGAAGGAACAGTATGTCAAGTAGGCAAAATCCAAGAAAAAACAACAAATAAACAAGAAAAATACAATGACCTGCGTCAAGGATTGAAAAACATCTATAAAGATACAGAAGTCACGCAAATTAACATCGTCTTCGACTTCCTAGGAGGATACAACAAAGGACTACAAAAAGCACTTGGAACAATTACATCGAATGAAAAAGAGCAAGACTACCTGATTCAAAAATGTCAAAAGTGGATACAATCACAGAACACTGAAATCGTGAAAACATTTTACGGATTCGTTAAGTAATTATACATGTTCACATAACATTAAGTACAAATGTCTTAGGTCGAGAAACCCGCTTTGTACTGAATATGAAAAGGAAAAAATAAAGATTCCATAATAATAATAATAATAATAAGGAATTTCTATAGATAGACAACCTGAGTGGAGGTTTTATTCACACTACAGGTGTAAGATACTGCTTAGCCTCGACCCCAAGACCTGGGGCTTAGAGACTAAGCACACTCTGCAGAATGAGGGTGGTCCCTATGACCGCAGACGTCTGCATACCACGCAGAACGTCTGGAATACCTAGATCTTTCAGGTACCCCTCAAGATTACTAGACACGACCCCTAGAGAACCAACAACCAACGGAACCACCTTTGTTGACACCCGGTGCAACTTTCGTATCTCCTTTGCAAGAGGAGAATATTTAGCAATTTTCTCCTCTTCCTTCACCACCACATTACGATCCCAAGGCACCGAGAAATCAACAAAGGTCCACTTACGAGCCGCTCGGTTCAACACAGTAACATCTGGACGATTATGTTCCATCTTCTGTGTTGTCTCGACGCTCCTGTCCCACCAAATCTCTACTTCTCCATCATCCGAAATCCTAACCTCATCTGGAACCTCCTTATACCAAACATCAGCACATTTCACTCCATACTTCCGACACAGCTCCCAATACACCCTCAACCCCATCCGATCATGTCTCTTCTTATATTGCTTCTGGGCCAAAACACTACAACCACTTGCCAAATGGCCAACAGACTCCACCTCCTTCCCACAAACCCTACACTTTGGGTCAACATTCTCTTTCTGAATGGTTGCCCGGAAAAACCTTGTCCTCAGAGCTTGTTCCTGTGCTGCAAAAACAAACCCCTCAGTGCCCTTACCCAAATATCCTGCCCTTAACCACTGCCAAGACCGCTCATCAGCAACATCGCTCACATCCCTCATAAATTTTCCATGCAACCTTTTCTCTAGGAAATTTTCTTTCCTCTCCTTCTGCACCCTCTTCTTATACTCCTTCTTTGTCTCACCAACCTGCAACGACTCACCAACCACCTTTAGCATCCACTCGTCACTCTCTTTAACATACCCAAACAAACCCAGCTCTTCTGCCCTCACACAGTCAACAATACTGATCAGCCCCCTACCACCATGCTTCCTTTTCATGTACAACCTCGGAACACTCCCCTTCTTGTGAAAGACCCCAAACATTGTCAACCTCTTTCTCGTTTTTACATCCATCTCCTTCAACTCCCGATCACTCCAGTCCAAAATCCCAGCACTATACCTTACCACACTGACAGCCCAAGTATTGATCGCCTTGATCAAATTACCACCATACAACTTCGACTTTGCCACAAGCTTCACCCTTCTCAAGTACTCATCTCTTACTTTCTTCTTCATTTCCTTCTGCATGATATCTGCCCCTTCTAACACACCCAAGTACTTATACCCATTCTCGTCCATCTCACTCATTACCTGACCATCAGGCAAAACAATCCCTTCACAACGTTCTTTAGTTCCCTGCTTTAATACCAACACTGCACACTTGTCCAACCCAAACTCCATCCCAATATCCCTCGAATATACCTGAACCACCTCAATCAACCTCTCCAACTCCTCCTCCGATCTACTATACAACTTCAAGTCATCCATGAACAGCAGATGATTCATCACCCGATGCTCCTTTCCAAACTTGTACCCGATGGTCTCCCTTCTCAACAACATGGTGAGGGGGATCATAGCAAGAACAAACAGCAGAGGGGACAGTGAATCCCCCTGGAATATTCCACGCTTAATCCCCACTTCTCCCAACACTTCCCCATTCGATGTCAACACAGTCCTCCAATCCTTCATACTACCACACAACAGTCCCATCACATTATCAGCCACCTTCACCATCTCCAACATCTCCACAAGCCAGGAATGTGGCACCATGTCATATGCCTTCCTGTAATCAATCCACCCCATCGCTAGACATCTCTTCCTCACCCGCGCTTCCCTCAAAACAGCCTTGTCAATTAACAACTGATCCTTTGTCCCTCTCGACATCTTCCGACATCCCTTCTGCTCATCCTGCAACAACCCATTCACGTCCAAATGCTGATACAGCTTCTCAGCCAAAATCCCAGTGAGAAGCTTCCACATCAACGGTAAACATGTTATCGGTCTGTAATTGCTTGCCACTGTTCCTTTGGCACGATCCTTCTGAATCAGCACAGTCCTACCCTTCACCATCCAGTCTGGCACCTGCCCTCTAGTCAAACAACCATGTAAACTCTTTGCAATCATCCCATGCAAAGACCTGAACCTCTTAAACCAAAATCCCCTCACACCATCTGGACCTGGAGCCTTCCAATTAGCCATCTTCCGGATTCCACCTTGGACATCCTTAACACTGATACAAACTTCACCTTGCTTTGTCACCTCACTCGTCTTATCTCTCACTTCTCTAAACCAACTAGCCTCATCATTATGCCTCTTCTCCACCGACCAAATCCCACTCCAGAATTCTGTTGCCTCCCTAGCATCAGGTGCTTCAGTTGACCCCAAGGTTGCCTTTCCATCCAATTCCTTGTACAGCTGACTCTGATTATTTTTGAACAAATTGTTCTGTCTAGTCTTTGTGCAACTGTCCAGATACCACTGTATCTTCAAGCTTCCCGATTTAATTTTTCCTTTGAGCAAAGTAACCACAGCTACTGTCCCTTTTGCAACAACCTCATACTTTCTGATCAACCGGTCCATTATCTTCTTACTCAGCACATTACCTTTTCTCAACTCCTCTACTCTAGACAAATCCTTTCGCCACTCAACAATGCTCTTTTCAATCCTTCTTTGCCACCTAGGTTTCTTCATGTCAAACTTCTTCCCTTTCTTCTTCCCAATCAAACCCAACCTATCAGCAACAACAAATGATCCTGTGTACAACAGCCTATTGATCTCTGATACAGACATCTTATCTTTCACAAGATTATGCATCAAACCATCAACAATCTGCACCTCCCTGTTAACCTTCCTCCTATCCAAAGCCTTCAACCCCGGCACTTCTGTCCACTCTTTCCCTTCAAATACTATTTTCATCTTCTCAAGTACCTCCTTCTCCTCGTCACTTGCTATCCTGAGACCATTATCTTCACGAAAAGTAACCAGTCTCTCCATTACCACATTAACTCCTCTTAACCCAACTTCATTGACTTCAACCATCCTTTCTCTTCCCCTTGTGTCAACACCACCATTCGCCCAATCTACCTCACCTTCATAGCCACCTACTCCCACTCCAGACGTACTTTGGTCACCACTCTCAATCTGAAATCCAAGGAACTCATCCTCATCGTCACTTTCACCAAACAAAGCACTCCATTCTGCCTTTCTAGCATCTGTCAACTCCTGTCCCTCACTGTCCATCATTCTGATCTCATCTTTGACCATCTTCTCAATCTCATCCTTCTCCATCATTGTCAGCAACCCCTTCTCAACACTCTTCAGTTGCGACAACAAACTTGGCACTTCTCTCACACTCAATCCTCTTTCGTCCCACAAAGCCTTCACCTTCTTTATGTATCCACCTGACCTCTTCCCACCACTTCTAACAAAACATTCCCACAAAAACTTCCTCTCCTCATGCGTCCACCAATCTTTGCACTTTCCTCTTTTTCCACTCTTGCGAAGTCCAACAGCTGAACCTCTTGTCACAAAATCAATGGCCTGCCCCTTATTAGCCTCTACAAGAGGCCTTTCAAAATGTCTGGCTTGACGCCCCTCAGTAGCTTCCAAAGAAGCTCTTTCAAGATCACAGGGGTTGGAAAAATCAACCCCAGGCTCATCCGCCCCACCGGAACCTAGCCTGTCATCACAGCAATGCAACATGCTAATAAAATCTCCAGTAACACTCAGTGTTAAAATCTCTGGGTCGTACGTTCGGTTCTCCCTCTGAAGGAATATCCAGCGGCACCACTAGGAGGAATACGATCACCGCCATAATAATAATAATATATAATATTATATTATTAATATTAATAATAATAATATATAATATATATTATTATTATTATTATTATTATTATTATTATTATTATTATTATAATAATAATAATAATAATAATAATAATAATAATAATAATAATAATAAAAACTAGAAAGCTGTTGACTATGTACAAATTGCACCACCCTCGATCTGATGTTGACAGGCTGTACATACAAAGAAATGATGTCGGGAGAGGGCTTATTGAGCTAGAAGCGTCTTTTAAGACAGCAATTGTAGGACTAGAATGTTACCTAACACAAAAAGACGAAATCCACTTGAAATTGGTAGAAAGACACGAAAATAGCAAAAGAAAGTATTCCATCCCAAAAACAGCACAGAAAGTGAAGAAAGAGTACGACGTAGGAGATACAACACTCAAACAACAAAATACTCCAACGCAAAACGCCAAGGCTCTGAAAAAGAAGGTCAAAGAAAGGATCCAAGAAAGAAGAAGGGAAAGATGGGAAGGCAAACCTCTACATGGTCAATATCCAAATAATACACATAAGCCCTATGTCGATCACCAATCAACAAACTTATGGTTGACGGCAGGAGACCTGAAAGGCGAAACTGAAGGCTTTCTGATAGCTGCGCAAGATCAATCCTTGATGACTAGAAATTACCAACACAATATTTTAAACCAGGACATTGACAGTCTTTGTAGACTCTGTCACCACAAGACAGAGTCCATTGATCACATTCTAACTGGATGCGAAACACTTGCAGCAACAGAATACCTGAAACGACATAACAACGCAGCCACTTACATGCACTGGGTTATTTGCAGAGAACACAATGTGCAAGTAGCTGAAAAGTGGTATCAGCATGAACCAGGAAAGATCATCAATAAAGACCACATAACCATTATGTGGGACTGTCCAATAATAACAGACAGGAAAATCAACGCTAACAGACCCGATATAGTGATAAAAAATACAGAGACCAACACCTGCCAGCTTATCGACATGTCTGTACCATCAGACCGAAACATCTGTCTAAAGCACAACGAAAAGAAAAGCAAGTACAAAGACTTGGAAATTGAAATTAGTAGAATGTGGAAAGTAAAAACAGAAACAATACCAGTAATCATCGGAGCCCTGGGGACAATCAGCAATGCTACAAAAGCAAGTACCAAGAAGATCTCAAGCAGCATTGAACTAAAAACATTGCAAAAAATTGTTCTCTTAGGTTCTGCACATATTATGAGAAACGTTGGATTGTAATTCAGTCATATCAAAGAGTAGATTCCGTGCGAATGTGAAACTCTCCTTGGTCACGGCACGACCACGGGTTCTATATGACCTTGACCGTTTTGCACTTACACGGAATCTGCTCTAAAACTAGTTTAAAAAAAAAAAAAAAAAAACCATTGTAAATAGAAAAGGCCTTAGGAATAGAGTATATTCCCGGCAAAATGATGTAAGCAGCCAGTATTACACTGTGAAATAAAAGAAATAATAATAATAATAATAATAATAATAATAATAATAATAATAATAATAATATTATTATTATTATTATTATCTAATAATAATAATAATTAGAATCAAACGAAGTCCCTGAGTGGATGAACTGCGGTAGAACGCTGTTGTGCGTGAAAGACAAAAACCTAGGAGGTGCTGTTGAAAATTTCCGACCCATCACATGCCTCCCACTAATGTGGAAGTTGTTTAGTGGATTACTGGCCGAAAAGATGTATAAACATCTACAAACAAAGGAACTATTACCGGAAGAGCAGAAAGGGTGTAGAAAAGACTCGAGAGGAACCAAAGATCAACTTATCATTGATAAAATGATATTACAAAACTGCAAGAGAAGAAAAACCAACCTTGCCATGGCCTGGATCGACTACAGGAAAGCATACAACATGATTCCCCATTCCTGGATATTAGAGTCACTTCAAATCACTGGAATTGCACTTGAAAATGTGCAAGAGATCATAAGAAATAGTATGCAGAAATGGAAAACCGTACTTACAACAAACGCACAAGTCCTTGGTGAAGTTAGAATTCGGCGAGGAATATTTCAAGGTGATAGCTTATCACCCTTGTTATTTGTTATATGCTTGATACCGTTATCAATCATATTACGAGAAGCCAAAGGACGATACAATCTTGGAAATGGCTCTGAATCCATCAACCATTTACTGTATATGGACGATTTGAAGCTGTTCGGAAAAGATGAACGCGAGATCGATTCTTTAGTGAACACAGTTGATGTGTTTAGTAAAGACATTGGAATGGAGTTTGATTTGAAAAAGTTTGGTGTTCTTGTACTGAAAAGGGGAAAAGTTAGTAAGTTTGAAGGGATTGAATTACCAGATGGAAGAAATATGAAAACAGTCACAAAAGATGGATATAAGTATTTGGGTGTTTTAGAATATGATGAACTTTTACAGGAAACAATGAAAGACAAGCTTAAAAAGGAATATTTCAGAAGGCTGAAAAAGGTGTTGAAGAGCAAGTTAAATGGAAGAAACACGGTGTTGGCAATAAACACCTGGGCTGTTTCAGTTATGAGATATGGTGCTGGTATAATTAATTGGCGTGTGATGGAGCTACAGAACATAGACAGAAAGACTAGAAAATTGATGACATTGTATGGAATGCTGCACCCTCGTGGTGATGTAGAACGTCTCTACTTACCTAGAGAGTGCGGTGGGCGAGGATTGATTGGTGTGGAGGAATGTGTCAAGTTAGAAGAATTGGGGCTAGCATATTATGTGCAGAATAGTAAAGAGCCACTCCTATCAGCAGTTAGAAAAGAAGGTATAATAAGCAATGAATTAGAAGATCAACCTAAGAAAACTAAAGAAAATCTGAGAAAGGAAAGATTAGATACTTGGAAAAGTAAGCCATTGCATGGACAAATTCTACGACAAACAGAGGAAATAGGGGACAATGCATCTTGGGATTGGTTGAGAAAAGGTGATCTGAAAAAGGAAACAGAAGGACTCATTATGGCCGCTCAAGATCAGGCTTTGCGAACAAATGCAATTAAGTGTAATATCGAAAAGAGCTGTGCATCACCACTATGCCGGATGTGTGGTGGTAAGGAAGAAACCGTCAATCATCTTATTTGTGAATGCAATACGCTAGCACAGACAGAGTACAAAAAGCGTCATGATAATGTTGCCAGGATTGTTCACTGGAATTTATCAAAAATAAATGGGTTTCCACTTATGGAGAAGTGGTATGAACATAAACCGGAAAGGGTTATTGAAGAAAAAGGAAAGAAGCTGCTGTGGGACTTTACCATCCAGACAGATCGTGAAATACAAGCCAGAAGACCAGACATTGTCTTTCTTGATAGAGAATCAAACAAGTGCTTTATTATTGATATTGCCGTGCCAGTAGATTCAAGAATTGTTGAAAAAGAGAAGGAAAAGATCAACAAATATCAAGATTTGAGAAGAGAAATTACAAGAAATGTCAGGGCACAGGTCATCCCTGTTGTTGTGGGAGCACTGGGAATGGTGACAAAAAACCTTGAAAACTACCTCAAGACTATCGGAGTAACAATAAGGACTGAACTATTACAGAAAGCTGCTTTGCTTGGCACAGCAAGGATTTTAAGGAAAGTACTCGAAGCCTAAGGCTATAGGTTATAGCTTGCCTTCGACAAAGATAAAACACCAGTTTCGACCTACTGTGATAATTTAATAATAATAATAATAATAATAATAATAATAATAATAATAATAATAATAATAATAATAATAATGAAAACTTTATTTTATGTTTTGTTACATGTACGTGCAATTGTAAATCTCTCTACTTATAGGTGAAATACAATTGGCTACTTGATTAACAATATTATCATAAACTAGATACATTCAACATTTACATAAACTTGAAAGAAAACAAAAACAAACAAACAAACACAAAAAAAAAAAAAAAAAACAAAAAAAAAACAAAAAAAAAAACAAAAAAAAAAAATTCCTTAACAATATTTCATTAGTTCTGGATTCGTCCATGTCTTGTTCTTACAGCAAAATATGTAATATGTAGTTCTGATAGCAATCTTTACAATCGATCTTACGATATACTTTTTAAATTTATCATCGACACCTAGATCATCCAACATTGTTATAAAGCTTGATGAATCATTGGCAAATACACCTAGAGCACTCACAGAAAGATTTACAAATATCACGTTTTTGAACTGATGTTTTAAGTTTTTGAAAAGGACTTCGTATTTAACTTTTTTCCGTTCAATGTTATTCTGGAGATTTGATTCAAAACCCACTGTTAGTTCAAGAACGTATAATAAACCATCAGCTTTGACAAGCAGTAGATCAGGGCGGTATTCATCATCTGTAATTATCGAGGGACTTCTAAAATCAGGTAAATCAGCATAAAGGGATGAGTGGTTGGCAGATTTGAGAGATTTTGCCAAGAAATTTAGAATAGAATCATGCCTGCAGGTGTAACGTCCTTCATCAAGATAATTCTTGCAGCCCGCAACCACATGGCCAAGGGTTTCAGGGTTTAAACAGAATGTACATTCATGGCTAGATGATAAGCCCCATTTAGCAAGGTTTTTAAGTGTAGGAAGAGTGCTATTTATGTAACGGATTGTAAAGTTGAATATGTTTTTGGGTAACTTTGACTGTGCAGTAGACCAGATTTTGTTCACCTTAGTTAGAGAGTACTTGATTACACTTGAAAAGAAAAAGCCTTGTGAAAGAAGATGGTTTTGTAGTCTTTGCTCATGGTTAGTGTGAAATTCTTTGATAACATCTTTGGTGGATTTGTAGGCGTCATATTGAAGATTGGTATAGCAGCTTGTAGATTTCTAAAGGTCATTAACGGAACGATTCTGAGACATTTTGAGGGCTTTGCGAAGAACTGTTTGACACTGTGTAAATTTAACTGAGGGAGGACATAAGTTAAGAACAAATTTATTAGTAGGTAAAAACGTGTTACTAAGTGTTCCAGATATGGGGACATCTAACCATTTACGCACATATTGAAGTACTATAGGATCCAAATTTTCTGTTATCCATGTTTTGGAGATGTCAGCGACAGTAAAATGCCAGGATATTTTGGAGAGAACATAGTGGTTATATAAGAGGAGCTTATTCTTAGGATGAAGTGGTTTAAGATCAATATCAGACATCATGTCTTTAATAGTGGTGATAAGTTCAGATTTGTGAGTTTCATTGGACATTTCAAAATCAAAGTGACGGCCAAGGTATCTAAATGACTCTCCTATAATAATAAATAATAATAATAATAATAATAATAATAATAATAATAATAATAATAATAATAATAATAATACGGAATTTCTATAAATAGACAACCTGAGTGGAGATTTTATTCACACTACGGGTATAAGATACTGCTTAGCCTCGACCCCAAGACCTGGGGCTTAGAGACTAAGCACACTCTGCAGAATGAGGGTGAACCCTATGACCGCAGACGTCTGCATACCACCCAGCACGTCTGGAATACCCAGATCTTTCAGGTACCCCTCAAGATTACTAGACACGACCCCTAGACAACCAACAACCAATGGAACCACCTTTGTTGACACCCGGTGCAACTTTCGTCTCTCCTTTGCAAGAGGAGAATATTTAGCAATTTTCTCCTCTTCCTTCACCACCACATTACGATCCCAAGGCACCGAGAAATCAAC